>CM040917.1:3037500-3220000 GCA_023029165.1 Gobiocypris rarus
CTGAATTTATCTTCAGTGTCACATGATCCTTCAGAAATCATGAGGATTGTGATTATGATTTAAATTACGCAATGATGATTTATTGTCAATGTTAGAAACAATTGTGCCTCTTAATATTTTATTTTCGAACATGTGATTTTTTTTTAAGGATTCACTTGAATAAAAAGTTAAAGAGATTTATTCAAAATATTTTCGAACAATCTAATAGGCCTATAATCTGTCACTTTTCATTAATTCAGCACATCCTTGGTGAATAAAAGTAGGAATTTATAAAAATTAAAATAAATAAAAAATCAGACCCCAAACATTTGACCGGTAGTGTACAGTAAATTGGTACAAAAGATTTATATTTTTTTAAATAGCAAAACATTTTCCAACAATGATAATTAATCCTCATGATTAGTGAAGGATCATGTGACACTGAAGACTGGAGTTATGATGATAAATTCAGCTTTGATCACAGGAAAAAATCACACAAGATATTACAATAAAAATTCATATTTTTATTTTGTAATGATTTTTCACAATATTACAGTTTTTACTGTATTTTATATCATATAAATGTAGGCTTTATGAGCATAAGCGACTTATTTCAAACACATTAAAAATAGTAATGTTCCCAAACTCTCTCTATGTTGTGTGTGTGTACGCATGTATAGGTACATATAGACACATACATACATACAGTATTTATACACTTATAGTATGTGTTACACACACATATATTATATAAACAAGCTTTTAATTCAGATGCAATGAATCGCGATTAATCGATTGGCCAAAAATCAGTTTGTTCTAAATATTTTTTCAGATTTTTTTTTAACAAATTGTTCTTTGTTCTGTAATTTCTGTTCAAAAATCTTATTCTGTCACATCGCCTGCCCGTTTAAAAATGATTATGTGATCATCTGACATCATATTTATGGTTCTGACATCATAACAGAATGGTGGTTCATACAAAAGTGTCGGTTAGTATTTCAAAATTGCATTGTTGACCTGTTTGTTTGATAATGAAAAGACCTGTGACAAACGTTATGGAGTTATTTGACATTTCAAATGTAAAAATGAGCCAATCAATCATAAATCACGCATTTAAAGGCAATCTACAGCGCCACCTGCTGGCCATTTATGGTATTGGTCTGTTCTGTTTAATGAAACGTCTCCAAACAATAAAGCACGATAGAATTGAACATAAAGGTTGATTAAAAAATAATAATAATTCAACATCTGTGCATTCATGTCCACGTGTGATGAATAGTTGTACTTCATTTAGACATCCAGGACAAGTTATTAGTGGTGTTTAATATGCAAAGCATGATGATAACAACACACTCTAAAAAAATACGGGGTTATTTCAACGGTCAAACGGACGAACCCAACTGTTGGGTTTAAAAATTCAATTCAAAAATTTAAACCAAACGGCTAAACATTTTAAACCAAACGGTTGCGTTTGTCTGTTTTTTTTTTTTACCGTTGAAACAATTTTTTTTATGTGCACCAATACAAAAGCCTACACTATTGTTAAATTTGACGTATTTCTGGTCCACCAAAACTGGACAGACAAGTCAAAACACAACAGACTAGCTTCATAATTGTCTCCTATACAATTATTAGGTGCAATATTGGAAACACATTTATGTCCAGATTAAAGTTGTTTTGCAATTCAGGGACTTTAGTAAAGCCTGTCAGGTCAAGTCACAGGTTGTTCAAGGAAGTTGTTGGGAGTTCAAAATAGAGAACAGGTTCGTAGTTGAGGTCTTTCCGGAGATTCCGCGTGTGTTTGGATTGGATCTGTAATGATATGGGTTTTTGCCACTCCCTGTGGGGAATTCCCACTGTAGACTGATTGAAAGCCGCGTTGACTCCGCCCACAGAACCGCTTCCCCATGTTAGGCTGCTTCACATTTACTGCCAGCATTCTCACAGCACTTTCATTAACTTACTGAGTTTGGCTGGTACACGAGCTCAACCTGAAACTTTACAAAACACACTTCACTTTAAAGAGCCATTGGGAAGTATCTTAGTCACCGGTGGTGGGATGAGAAACAAAAGCGAATGTCTCTGGTGTCATAATGTCACGGTGATTATACTTTGTTTCATCGTTACATTGCTACATTGACCATACGCATCGAAGCTTCGAAATGGCGCGAAGCGGCGGTGAGAAAGAACGCAAATTCGATGAAGAGTATCGGATTGACTCCGGGATCGAATCGATATCGATATCCAGAGAATACGGGATATCGGACAGCTCTGAGGAGAAGGATAAACTCGGTACAGAAGAGCGATTGGACTCTGCGTATGTCTCTTCGTCGTTAACAGTGGACAGTTTGGGGGATTTAATAAAAGATTGCAGCATTTCTGAATGTGAACGCGCGGCGGACTGTGAATACACGGAGGAGGAAGTGAATTTCCTAACCACTGTTACAGAAGATGGAGACACGTACGTTTACATTTCATTGATATTTTTTTCGAAATTTCAAATGAGTGTTTTTAAAATGTGTTTTGATGTCTAAATATGGGGTGTTTGTTAGTTTAATTAGGTTTAAGCAACACGATCCTTAGTGTTGTTGACAAGAACGTGCGCCGCGAGTAATATTATTCAAAATATCACTCGTCCTAAATGTTTTATTGTTTTTACAAAATGGATTCTACATAATAAAAAAATGTGTGGAAAAATTTTGTTTAATCAATTTTAATGTGCAGATTTTTAGGTGTCATCATTTCCTTGTCATATGTAATACGGCGAACATGTGGTTCGAATATCTATTTCTGATCCGGTTCTGATCCAAAATATAGTTTCAGATATACTGTTCAACATTTCAATGCAGACCCCATTGGATTAATTATATATATATATATATATATATATATATATATATATATATATATATATATATATATATATATATATATATATATATATATATTCTTTTTTTGTTGCATTGCTTTGTTCTGTAATGGCAGTGACTATATTATCTCGCGGAAGGATTGTGCTCAATTAATCGATTTTTAACTGAAAAATAATGTACTTAACTTTTTTAAGATGCCTTAATTTTATACAATCAGTAAGGCTCTTTAGGCTGTGCTTTAATGTGAATATAATCAAGCTCAAAGTGGCTCAACCATTTTTGCACCATATTGCCTAATCTAAACAATGCAACAATATTGCGAAATCAGTATCCAAGACTGGAACTCATTTATAATGTGTTAATATTAATATATTCGTAACAAAACACTCTCTTTGTCGCTTAAAGTGCAAGGCTGGTAGATAGATAGATATGGCATGGAGGTAAATTGAGTTCAGAAAGTGAGCAGGATGTTTCTTTAACCCTTCACAAACATTTAATGGCCTATTTTTTAAGGTGTTTACTGTTCATTTACCAAAAGTTATGATCATAACGAGGGAAAAGGAAGTTTATTAATCTGGGTGAAAGTCCGTAGTATCTGTTTTCATGGTGAGCTCTCATAAATAAGGCCCGTAGAACGATAAATTAAGATTATGTTTGAATAACATTGTCCTTTATTTCTTTTTCAATACAAGAGCAAACAAATTTATTTAAATTGAGGGAAAAAAAGAAGCTTATTCTTGTTTTTTTACAGTCATAAAATGTTGTCGGACATGAATGTAACAAATCTTTTTTAAGCTGATTTATTTTCCAGCCGGTTTTAGTTTGACACATTCTCATGTGACAGATGAAGTTTTGATTACAGTAGCAGGCTTTTCTGTTTTAACTCTACAGTCAGTTAACAGACGTCTAGAAACTGGATCTGCCGTTTATGGCGCATGAGAAGAAGAAAGCAGAAGTATGCAGTGGAATTCCCCTCGTCGGGCCAGAAAACACACTCTGATGGCAGCTCTTTGGAAAGTGCAAAGCGTTTGTTTTCAACACACATTTGTGTGCTTTTTAATTCATATTTACCCCAAAATAGCACGTCATGTAAACATGTTTATGCAAGCAAGCAGTGACCTTTACACCAGATCGTGGTTTAACCTGTAACGTATATGTGCTAAAACGTACGCAAACATTCACCGCACAAGTGGGCACGTACACACAACCTGGTTAATGTCAGCCTGCTTTCATTTTTTCATTGGTTTTGACAGTGACAAATCAGGATGTCAATAAGATCTTGCATTTTGATGCATCTTGAATCATAGTGAGCTGCTATGGTTTACCTTTGGCCTGCATTTGCTGCTCTTGCAAGTAAAAAAAATAAAAAAACTTTCCCTGAGTGTCATCAGAGTAAAGAACATGCTTATAAATAGTAATAGCTAAAAGTAATATCAATGGCCATTTGAAATCCCCATGCAGTCCAAGCAATGTCCCACTGATAATTCTTTGTATTTGAAAGCCGATACCCGATATTGGCAGAGTTAAAATGTATAAATCTAATTTGAGACCTTGATTACAAAAACAAAAGTCTCACCATTAAAAGCCATGACCCAAGCGCACAATTATAAGGCTTTCATTATAATGCGTTGCACATGTTACACTCAACCGTATTTTCCTTATTTTCAATCATATTTCAAGCAATTCAAAGCCATAATGGCAAAAAGTGCGTGTCTGAAGTGTCTCAGCTGAAGGAAATAATCCATTATTTATCAGAGGGTTAACCCTCATCCTCCCCTCGGGTCATTTTGACCCGAAACTCATTTTTACATTTTTAATACAAATTTTAAGTGTTCATCGGATTGGTTCAAGACTTTTGTCGCACTTGAACCACGAATACACAAAAAATACATTGGATTCGAGGGGTTTATGTGATTGAAATTTTAAAAAGTAACAAATCGGTCCCCACGAGTCAATTTGACCTGCCTTAGGAATACGATGCATGCTTCAGTAAACATAGAATATCTAACAAATGCTTAAAATTCAAACTATAAATGCAAAAACTTTACCAAAAAACGCTTTTATAACATCTACATGTGTATCTGAATGCATTCTGAAGAAACTGACTTTAAGGACCCAGCAGAACAGCTCATTTGCTCCATGTAGAGTTATAAAGCCATCTAGTGGCAAGAGTCATGAAATATCATGTTATAATATTATTTTTCCATAAGAGGTCGGCAAAGACACCCAATGTAAGATACTTTGAGCTGAATTAAAAGAGCTATGCATGAAATTATTTGAATTTAAATTGAACGAATATGCTTAAATGATTATTTATTGATTCAAATCTAGTAATTTAACGGTAAATAAAATATAAAAAAATTATGAAGTAAGCTTTCTGGACAAAAAAAGAATTAAGTTTAATTTTAGGGCTTCGGGTCATTTTGACCCACGAGGGAAGGATGAACACATTTTGTTATCGGGCCGATTACAAAAACATTAAAAATTGACATATTTCAGACACCTTGTTTCATTTTGCAACAGTTGTAATACATTTTATATGTCTGCAAAAAATGTAATAAAAAAATAATTAACATATATTGGCCAATGCCGATTGTAAAGTTGTTCACCCAAAATATTAATATTTTACAGTAAGATTCAAGTGTTTTTAATCTTACAATACACTCTCAGAAAAATGTGTAAATACCTTTAAGGCTGCCTTAATATCTCTAAAAGTTGCATATTAGCATCTTAGATTTGTATTTGTACCTTTTTTATAGCCCTAAAAGATACAAATACGTCCTTTTATGGGCACTGCCCCAGTGATAAGCAATTTTTGCACCTAATTTAACTTTACGTCTAAATAATTACTCACTAAATAAAGCTACAGCGGTGGGGAAGATTTCCACGATTACATTTTGGTCAGCCATCAGAAGACTTGACTCTTTTTAGGATGCTTTTTTGGAGCACGATTCCCATTACATGTGTAAAAAAAGCAGTGTAATCACTTCAAAATCTCTTCTTAGGTGGAATAAATTGACAAAAATGTTCATTTGTAGGTGAACTAAACCTGTTAATTTCACATGCAGCGAAACAATATGAATCATGATCGTTTTACCACAATCAGATTGATCTTTTCATATTATTTACATGCTGAAACCACTTGCTTCTACCTGTTTCCTTCTGGCTTACTGTAAAAGTAAAGGCTAGATTATCGCATGTGTGGAAAGTAGCTGAGAAATTGCACACCTGCGAGGAAATATACCGGCTGGAGGATGGGGAAAAAGACAATGAGCATGCATTAAATCACGCTTCTGCTACATCATTTACTGGCTGCGTGTGACTCAGACACATGTGAATTAAGTGGAAACGTTTCATGCAACCAGTCAAAAAAACTGTGCTATTTTAACCCCAGAATCAAAATAAAAAGTATTTTGCATTAATGGAGAAATGTCATAATTTTATGAATGCAAAAATGTAATCTTCATTTTAATGTGATTAATTCACTCAACTACGAATCTCAGTATTCATGTCTTCACGTCTCTCATCTTTGTTTTAAATCTTGTCTTTCTTGTAACTGCAAGACCTGAATGGTTTTATCATTCAATAGCAAGACGATCCCTGATATGAATGCTCTAATAATGCGCAAAACTTCCAGTGTTGCACAATTGCTGTGCCTCTGCGAACCACCGTCAGCGACACACTTTTGTGTGACTTATTTCTCAGTATCGTCCGACCTATCTTTTATTTTTTTTCCATCACACGTTGTGAAATGTGCTGCTTTTAGACTGCGGTTTGCTCGATAGTTCCTTCCTTTTACCGTTGGCTCTGCTTCTTCTTCTTTTTTGACAAGCGTTTTAACTGGCGTGTCTGCTTGTTTTCCCAGGATTCTCCATTTGGCCGTAATCCACGAAGAGAAATGCTTTGCACACCAGTTGATAAATCTGTTTCCTCCAGAGCTGATGGATATTCAGAACAACTTGTATCAGGTATCAGATTCTCCACACAATTGCATAACAAGTCTTTCATGCATGTTGATGCATTCGAAGGATTTATGAGCGATTTCCACAGAAATCTGCTCTGCTCCTGTTTCATGAATTGCCCTGAAGGAACAGAAAAACTGTATGAATGTTGTATTGAGTTTGCTTATTTTTTGTTTCCCCTCTAAAGGGGAAACTCCCCGAGCGCGTATCAAAGAATGATGGGGGTTTAATACACTTGTTTGACAGACTCAGTTTCAATTGTTATTTTGAAATTTGGGTTTATCCTGTGACAACAGACGAGGGGCTTTCTGTAGAAACCCCTGCTTATGATTGTTATAGTTCAAAATGAAGTATTTATTGACTTTTTCTTGGCATTTTGGTAGAAGGAAGCGGTAACATGTGGCTAAGTCAACAAATTGATAAATATTGTCAGCCATGGAAACTTGGAAATATCAATGAATTACCCTCTGATGCATTAGTTGTTTTAACCATTCAGGGTGTGATGTTACACCTAAAATAACCACAGGTGATTACTCACAAACTCAACATGGAAATCTGTGGACAGATGCATAACGCACACAATTCATTTTGTGGAAAGAACATGATTATATTCTTGCTTTGAAGTAAATAGAAACATTAAGGGGTTTTCTTTGCTAAGAATTCATCCATTAGCGTAAAATAGTGATTTCCAGGCCTGAAAATACCATGGAAATTTTTAAAATCCCACTGGGATAAACAGTGTTTATAGTTTTGCCATGCTGCTCTAAAATATTTAATCATAAATCCTTATTAGAAAGGCAGTGGCTATTTACACTCAGTGAAAATAGCAATATTTTCTATGCAGTAAGTGTAAATAGTAGTTAGATGCACCTCAGTTGTTGTACATTAAACGGTATGCAATAATAACAGTGTAAATTATTATATTTATTAAAATGATTACAAACCCGATTCCAAAAAAGTTGGGACACTGTACAAATTGTGAATAAAAACAGAATGCAATGATGTGGAAGTTTCAAATTTCAATATTTTATTCAGAATACAGCATAGATGTCATATCAAATGTTTAAACTGAGAAAATGTATAATTTTAAGGGAAAAATAAGGTGATTTTAAATTTCATGGCATCAACACATGTTGATGACAAGGCCATGTTTAGCACTGTGTGGCATCCACTCTTCTTTTTATAACAGTCTGCAAACGTCTGAGGACTGAGGAGACAAGTTGCTCAAGTTTAGGAATAGGAATGTTGTCCCATTCTTGTCTAATACAGGCTTCTAGTTGCTCAACTGTCTTAGGTCTTCTTTGTCGCATCTTCCTCTTTATGATGCGCCAAATGTTTTCTATGGATGAAAGATCTGGACTGCAGGCTGGCCATTTCAGTACCCGGATCCTTCGCAGCCATGATGTTATGCAGTATGTGATCTGGCATTGTCATGTTGGAAAATGCAAGGTCTTCCCTGAAAGAGACAACGTCTGGATGGGAGCACATGTTGTTCTAGAACTTGGATAGACCTTTCAGCATTGATGGTGCCTTTCCAGATGTGTAAGCTGCCCATGCCACACACACTCATGCAACCCCATACCATCAGAGATGCAGGCTTCTGAACTGAGCGCTAATAACAACTTGGGTTGTCCTTGTCCTCTTTAGTCTGGAGGACATGGCATCCGAGTTTTCCAAAAAGAACTTCACGTTTTGATTCGCCTGACCGCAGAACAATTTTCCACTATGCCACAGTCCATTTTAAATGAGCCTTGGCCCAGAGAAAACACCTGCGCTTCTGGATCATGTTTAGATATGGCTTCTTTTTTGACCTATAGGTCAAAACGGCGAATGGAATAGTGGATTGTGTTCACCGACAATGTTTTCCAGAAGTATTTCTGAGCCAATGTTGTGATTTCCATTACAGTAGCATTCCTGTATGTGATGCAGTGCCGTCTAAGGGCCCGAAGATCACGGGCATCCAGTATGCTTTTCCGGCCTTGACCCTTACACACAGAGATTGTTCCAGATTCTCTGAATCTTTGGATGATATTATGCACTGTAGATGATGATAATTTCAAACTCTTTGTTTGAAACTCCTTTCTGATATTTCTCCTCTATTTTTTGCCGCAGCATTGGGGAAATTGGTGATCCTCTACCCATCTTGACTTCTGAGAGGCTCTTTTTATACCCAATCATGTTGCCAATTGACCTAATAAGTTGCAAATTGGTCCTCCAGCTGTTCCTTATATGTACATTCAATGAAATCCAAAATGAGCCAATATTTCAAAATATCTCACTTTCAACATTTTATATGTTATCTATATTCTATTGTGGATAAAATATAAGTTTATGAGAATTGTACATTATTGCTTTCCTTTTTTATTCACAATTTGTAGTGTCCCAACTTTTTGGAATCGGGTTTGTAAATGGATACTGCCTTATTGGTACAATAAAGCCCTGCTTACATGATAAACACTTTATTATTAAAAACACGTTAGACAAACCAGCGTCTTCCGTGATTATATCTGGCCCAATCAGACGTCAGTGGGCGGAGTTAGTGTAAATAGGCACTCTATATTAGAAATAATGAATGATTGAAATGCATTGGTAAAAATGTGTGGGAAAACTGGACATTGTGGATCTTGCTCAAAAATAGTCGTGTTGTTGTTATTATTAACATTGACTCATTTGGTTAGTTTTACATTACAATATATAATGAAATATCTGCTTATCATCAATTATTCACCAGCACATGTTATTCAGAAAAAGAAAGGTTGTGTAATCTTTCGTCAAGTGTAATAACTTTCTCCGCCTAAACGGAAAAGCGGAAAAACCCTTCCTGATGGTTTAAAATCACACCCAGTGTTCTGTCTGAAATGTGTCACGTTATTAAATTAAAATAAGTTCATGATGACTTTGATGCTAGTTGGGCTTAAAAAAAATGAGAGGATGTCAGATTTGGGTCAGACGATCAGAAAGCACACTAGGGTGTGAAGTCTAAAGGAAACTGCACAAATCTGACAGTCAGCACTTAAAGCTGTGAGTAATACTGGTGCTGCTGTGCTTTTACCAAAAGCCACGTAATCAGCTAACGCCAGACCATTGGACATATTACTCACATGTTTCCTTTTGACACAGTCTGTGTAACTCCCAGATTGAGTAAACCTTTGCATGGCTCCTCTTCTTTGGATAAGTGAACCCCAGTTAATGCCATTCTGCGATGCTAGTGAGATAGTCTGAAGCACTGAGGTTCTAATCTTTTCATTTGAGACACGGGGCGGTCCCCATACTACAGACAACCCCAACATATCCAGTTGCATAAAAACGAAACCATATTACTTAAAAGGTTAGTTCACCCAAAAAGAAAATTCTGTCATTAATTTCTCACCCTCATGTAAGAACACAAATGAGGATCAAATCTGAGAGATTTCTGTCCCTCCATTGACTGCTACACAAACTACCACTTCAAAAAGTTCATAAAGAGAAACTAATCCATATGAATTGAGCGGTTTAGTCCATGATGAACAGATTGAATTTAGGCTTTTATTTACATCTAAATAGTCCTCAACCATCAGTTGTGGTCAAGCATGTTTTCTTGACGTGCAAGAACCAATGAGGTTCATTCACGTGTTACGCATCACGTTTGAGCTTCTCAAGAACCAATGAGGCTCATTCTCGTGTTACGCATCACGTTTGAGCTTCTGCAAGAACCAATGAGGTTCATTCACGTGTTACGCATCACGTTTGAGCTTCTCAAGAACCAATGAGGTTCATTCACGTGTTACGCATCACGTTTGAGCTTCTGCAAGAACCAATGAGGTTCATTCACGTGTTACGCATCACGTTTGAGCTTCTCAAGAACCAATGAGGTTCATTCACGTGTTACGCATCACGTTTGAGCTTCTCAAGAACCAATGAGGTTAATTCTCGTGTTACGCATCACGTTTGAGCTTCTCAAGAACCAATGAGGTTCATTCTCGTTACGCATCACGCTTTGAGCTTCTCAAGAACCAATGAGGTTCATTCTCGTGTTACGCATCACGTTTGAGCTTCTCAAGAACCAATGAGGCTCATTCTCGTGTTACGCATCACGTTTGAGCTTCTCAAGAACCAATGAGGTTCATTCACGTGTTACGCATCACGTTTGAGCTTCTCAAGAACCAATGAGGTTCATTCACGTGTTACGCATCACGCTTTGAGCTTCTGCAAGAACCAATGAGGTTCATTCACGTGTTACGATCACGCTTTGAGCTTCTGCAAGAACCAATGAGGTTCATTCACGTGTTACGCATCACGTTTGAGCTTCTGCAAGAACCAATGAGGTTCATTCACGTGTTACGCATCACGTTTGAGCTTCTCAAGAACCAATGAGGTTCATTCACGTGTTACGCATCACGTTTGAGCTTCTGCAAGAACCAATGAGGTTCATTCACGTGTTACGCAGCACGTTTGAGCTTCAGCGAGAACCAATGAGGTTCATTCACGTGTTACGCATCACGTTTGAGCTTCTCAAGAACCAATGAGGTTCATTCACGTGTTACGCATCACGTTTGAGCTTCTGCAAGAACCAATGAGGTTCATTCACGTGTTACGCAGCACGTTTGAGCTTCAGCGAGAACCAATGAGGTTCATTCACGTGTTACGCATCACGTTTGAGCTTCTCAAGAACCAATGAGGTTCATTCACGTGTTACGCATCACGTTTGAGCTTCTGCAAGAACCAATGAGGTTCATTCACGTGTTACGCAGCACGTTTGAGCTTCAGCGAGAACCAATGAGGTTCATTCACGTGTTACGCATCACGTTTGAGCTTCTCAAGAACCAATGAGGTTAATTCTCGTGTTACGCATCACGTTTGAGCTTCTCAAGAACCAATGAGGTTAATTCTCGTGTTACGCATCACGTTTGAGCTTCTCAAGAACCAATGAGGTTCATTCTCGTGTTACGCATCACGCTTTGAGCTTCTCAAGAACCAATGAGGTTCATTCTCGTGTTACGCATCACGTTTGAGCTTCTCAAGAACCAATGAGGTTCATTCTCGTGTTACGCATCACGTTTGAGCTTCTCAAGAACCAATGAGGTTAATTCTCGTGTTACGCATCACGCTTTGAGCTTCTCAAGAACCAATGAGGTTAATTCTCGTGTTACGCATCACGCTTTGAGCTTCTCAAGAACCAATGAGGTTAATTCTCGTGTTACGCATCACGTTTGAGCTTCTCAAGAACCAATGAGGTTCATTCACGTGTTACACATCACGCTTGAGCTTCTCAAGAACCAATGAGGCTCATTCTCGTGTTACACATCACATTTGAGCTTCTCAAGAACCAATGAGGTTCATTCTTTTGTTACGCATCACGCTTGAGCTTCTCAAGAACCAATGAGGTTCATTCTCGCGTTACGCATCACGATTGAGCTTCTCAAGAACCAATGAGGTTCATTCTCGTGTTACGCATCACGTTTGAGCTTCTGCAAGAACCAATGAGGTTCATTCACGTGTTACACATCACGCTTGAGCTTCTCAAGAACCAATGAGGCTCATTCTCGTGTTACACATCACATTTGAGCTTCTCAAGAACCAATGAGGTTCATTCTTTTGTTACGCATCACGCTTGAGCTTCTCAAGAACCAATGAGGTTCATTCTCGCGTTACGCATCACGATTGAGCTTCTCAAGAACCAATGAGGTTCATTCTCGTGTTACGCAGCGCGTTTGAGCTTCTCAAGAACCAATGAGGTTCATTCTCGTGTTACGCATCACGTTTGAGCTTCTCAAGAACCAATGAGGCTCATTCTCGTGTTACGCAGCGCGTTTGAGCTTCTCAAGAACCAATGAGGTTAATTCTCGTGTTACGCAGCACGTTTGAGCTTCTCAAGAACCAATGAGGTTCATTCTCGTGTTACGCATCACGATTGAGCTTCAGCAAGAAAGTTGTGTAGCTGTCAGTGGTGGGACAGAAAGATCTTCATTTGTGTTCTGAAGATGAACGAAAGACTTACGGGTTTGGAACGACATCAAGGTGGGTGATGGTGGAATTGATGACCGAATCTTTGGGTGAACTAACCCTTTACGGACTTATTGCATTACTGGAATTACATTACAGAAGTAGTAAATTGCATTCAATTTTTACATCAATTTTTTTGTTGTTAAAAGTAGAATTAGCCATGATAATCCTACATAACACCATTTTGTCAGATGATGACTTTATTCTGCCATCCATAGACGCCGTTACACCTGGCCACCTACCTGAACCAGCCCACTGTAGTGAAGAGCCTGGTAGAGAAGATGGTCTCGCTGGAACTCCAGGACCAGGAAGGAAACACCCCTCTCCATGTGGCGTGTGAGCACGGATTCTGGGATTGTGCCAATGAAATGGTCCTCAACGCCTCACCCAAACTCACCAATGTCCTGGAAACACAGAACTGGAGAGGTAAGAGACTGTCACCTCACAATTTGATCCGATTCTGTTTCTCTGAGACACGTTCAGATTCCAAAACTATTCTTGATGTACTTTTTGTCTTAATGCTGCGTTCACACTGCAAGCCTTAAAGCGTACATTACACACACAGTTTCTGCCAGTCTCAGGTTAATCTTGAGTATCTATAGAGTAGTGTTGCATCCTTCATATCTCTGATGAGTCTTTAGTTTTATCTTATTTATAAAAGACAGAAACGCTGTACAGACTCTTCGCAAACAGCTGCGCATGTGCAGGCGCACAATGGGTGGAGCTACATACACACACACACACACACACACACACACACACACACACACACACACACACACACACACACACACACACAATAAATCATGGCATTATCCCTGGATAACTTTCGATTCACTATATGTTGTTCACATTATATGTGTCGAAGCTTGATGATGAATGTGCTCTTGCTCTCGCTCTGGTTGATGTGTGTGTGTGTGTGTGTGTGTGTGTGTACGCGCTCATCCAGGAGAACTGCATATATAAGCAGTTACTCCCTTTATAATGTCATACATCATTAAAACGGCCAAACTCAAAAAAAGTTTCCGAAAGTTGTTTGAGTGTATTTCCCACAGAAATACTCAGACTCGTTTTTTTACATTTTGTCCATGTTTATCATGAGAATCAACTCTTTAACAGTGTAAATGAGTCAAAATGCATGAAATACCCATCCCTAATCGTGACGCATCGCTTTTTTTTCCACCCTTTTTGGTAGTCATAATACTATTATTGTTTTTATGTGATTTTAACAAACCTATGCCACTAAGTATTAAAGTTGAGTCTGTAAATCATCCTGCCACGTTTGTGCTCCAGTCATGAATGATTCCTCAAATCATGTTGTTGAGGAGAGGTGTGCTTACTGCATAGCAACGTGCAACTACAACAAAGTAACATGCTCGAAACAACCAAAACACACTAGCATCGAAGCAGGACGCTTTCAGAAAGTACAGAATGTTGCCTTTGTAATACTTTCATATGTGTATTTTCAGGAGTAATATTGAGAAATGCAGTCACGCTGCTGATGTTGTTTGGTTCTGAGTGCATCATGAGGGTTTTTAGTGAACAGAAACAGTCGTGTCAGAACAAGGAAGTTGGCATCAAAAAGTGCCCTGGAGTTTTTCCATGTTTTCTTGGACTTTCAGTATCAGTGTTTCGTAACGTCATCATTCGGTTTTCTCTTTATGTCAGCTACTGTCATGGCAGAGAAGCAGTTTGGTGTTTCTACATTAGTTCCCTGAATAATTACGTACAGCCAGCCATGGGTGTGCATTATTTTTCAATTCAATGACCTGGAGTCAATTATTCCGCTTATACTACGGTTATCACACCTTAAAACGCTCTTGTGTGCAGGACTCATTTCTTACACATCTCGTCCCACGCCTCCATTGCTAATTCCAAAACGTCATTTTAGAGCTAGTGACGGAGGCTTGAGCCATTGATAGCAGACTAATGCAGTTATTAGAGAGAGAGAGATGTGTGTGTGTGTGTGTGTGTGAGTCTGTGCATCTCATGAGTGTTTGGCAGCGTCTCTACTGTAAGTTTATCAGCTTCAAAAACAGCTTCATTATTATTTCCTTGCTAGTGAGAAATGTGTGTAAACTATTTTACTGAGAAAATCATCTGAGCAGCGCTGACAACACGTTTCTGTGTGAGTGTGTGTCCGTACTGTATGTATGTGTGTTTGAGCGGGACATTATGTGCGTCTGTACTTAATAAAGCATAATTTTGTCGCAAAAACATGGAAATTATTTGATTGTGGGTTTTAGTTCTTTTGCTGTTGTTGGCTGTAAGGACCTTTTGAAATAACTGAATTAATTTGGCGGAGTGATATGGAACTGTAATGCGCTCCTGACTGGAACTACTTTAGCCGTGCATTTCCATGAAAATAACTGCACACCTTAGTAGATTCATCAACGAATCAGATTCAAGCATTCAACTGGCCGATAGTATAATGTTATATATGCATTGCTGTTGCTCAAACAGCACAGCATGGTGTCAAGGTTCCCAGAAAATGCATAAACTGATATAATGTATATTGAATGCAATGTAAGTCACTTTGGATAAAAGCATCTGTCAAATGCATGAATGTAAATGTATGTACTATATTAATCAAGGTATGGTTTATTGCAGGTCTTACATGTCTCCATGTGGCCACCCTGCACAAGCATCATCGTCTCATGCGGCTGTTGATGAAGAACGGTGTGGATCTGAACATACAGGTGAGCAGCTCAAGGCTGATCTGTTGTGTTTGCTGAAAACCTTCAGTCTCATGACCAAACATGCCCCTGTTTCCTCACTCTGGTGTCGTTCAGGAGGGAACGAGCGGGAAGACGGCGTTACATATGGCGGTCGAGCTCCACGATGTCATGTCAGTGACCCTGCTGCTGAACAGAGGGGCGAATGTCGATGCCGCCATGTTCAACGGCTGCACCGCCCTGCATTTGGCCGTGGGTCGACAGGACGCCGCCATCGCCAACACTCTGTGCCAGGCCGGAGCTGACAAGATGATTAAAAACATGGAGGATGAAACGGCCCTGGATCTAGCAGATGGCAACGATGATGTAAGGAGATCCACATTCCCTCTTTATCAAACAAAACATTGTTAAAGTTGAACAAAATCTTCAGTCAGACCAGAAATGGTGCCTTTTTCAGTCTGAACCGACCCTGTTTCAGCGCTGTTATTATTAACTAAAACTATGAATCATTTTTGTTTTAACTTGAAGCTTCATGAAACATGCATAGATCGTAGAAAATGACACATCGTTACTTGCAGTGGATGTTCCCTATCAAAATAAATCCAGAATCAACATAATCCATTGCGTCCATAACTTTACCCTTAAACTTACCCACACCTGACCCTAACTTTACCCTTAAACTTACCCACACCACCACACCTGACCCTAACTTTACCCTTAAACTTACCCACACCACCACACCTGTCCCTAACTTTACCCTTAAACTTACCCACACCACCACACCTGACCCTAACTTTACCCTTAAACTTACCCATACCACCACACCTGACCCTAACTTTACCCTTAAACTTACCCACACCACCACACCTGTCCCTAACTTTACCCTTAAACTTACCCACACCACCACACCTGACCCTAACTTTACACTTAAACTTACCCACACCACCACACCTGTCCCTAACTTTACCCTTAAACTTACCCACACCACCACACCTGACCCTAACTCTACCCTTAAACTTACCCACACCACCACACCTGTCCCTAACTTTACCCTTAAACTTACCCACACCACCACACCTGACCCTAACTTTACCCTTAAACTTACCCATACCACCACACCTGACCCTAACTTTACCCTTAAACTTACCCACACCACCACACCTGTCCCTAACTTTACCCTTAAACTTACCCACACCACCACACCTGACCCTAACTTTACACTTAAACTTACCCACACCACCACACCTGTCCCTAACTTTACCCTTAAACTTACCCACACCACCACACCTGTCCCTAACTTTACCCTTAAACTTACCCACACCACCACACCTGACCCTAACTCTACCCTTAAACTTACCCACACCACCACACCTGTCCCTAACTTTACACTTACCCATCCCACCACACCTGTCCCTAACTTTACACTTAAACTTACCCATACCACCACACCTGTCCCTAACTTTACCCTTAAACTTACCCACACCACCACACCTGTCCCTAACTTTACCCCTAAACTTACCCATCCCACCACACCTGTCCTTAACTTTACACTTAAACTTACCCACACTTGCCCCTAACTTTACCCCTAAACTTACCCACACCACCACACCTGACCCTAACTTTACCCTTAAACTTACCCACACCACCACACCTGTCCATAACTTTACCCTTACACTTACCCACACCACCACACCTGACCCTAACTTTACCCTTAAACTTACCCACACCACCACACCTGTCCATAACTTTACCCTTAAACTTACCCACACCACCACACCTGACCCTAACTTTACCCCTAAACTTACCCACACCACCACACCTGACCCTAACTTTACCCTTAAACTTACCCATACCACCACACCTGACCCTAACTTTACCCTTAAACTTACCCACACCACCACACCTGTCCCTAACTTTACCCTTAAACTTACCCACACCACCACACCTGTCCATAACTTTACCCTTACACTTACCCACACCACCACACCTGTCCCTAACTTTACACTTAAACTTACCCATACCACCACACCTGTCCCTAACTTTACCCCTAAACTTACCCATACCACCACACCTGTCCTTAACTTTACACTTAAACTTACCCACACTTGCCCCTAACTTTACCCCTAAACTTACCCATACCACCACACCTGACCCTAACTTTACCCTTAAACTTACCCATACCACCACACCTGACCCTAACTTTACCCTTAAACTTACCCACACCACCACACCTGTCCCTAACTTTACCCTTAAACTGACCCACACCACCACACCTGTCCCTAACTTTACCCGTATACCCATATCAGCAAAACTGTGTTGCATTAAAATATGAACACATTTTTTTATGTGAGTACATAGTGGTTAAGGCCACCTTATGTAAAGTGGGACCACAATTATATATTTTCTTGACCCTTGGCTATAATTTAGGAGTTCTGTATCTTTGTGTATGTCACTCAGACAAAACAACTTTAAAAATGCCTTCAGGGGTTAACACACATTCACTGTATTATTGTGCATGGTTCCTCAGTGCATGTTGGGATTCCTGTCGACTGGTACGCAGCAGCATACAGTAAATGCGTTTGCTCCGCTTTAGGTCAGAAATGGGATGAAGTGGTAATCGTTTCTCCTTTTTGTCCTGCAGATATTGGCCTTGTTCCCCTTCGACGACATTCAGATCATGGGCAGGACTGTAACGAACTTCTGAACATGAGACAGCATTTTCTTTTTTGTTTCAAAACTCTGATCTGAAGTTTCAGGACTTTTGGATTTTGTCTGCCTGCATCCGCAACTATTTATGTCCAGAGGTGATCGTGCTGGTTGATTTCTCCGGCGGGAAGAGCTTCAGCCGTTCATGCAGAATTACGTTCCGCTGCTTCATCCTGTGGAATGTCGTCAGGACGTGCGGACATAACTCCGATTATATGTAGTGTGTTTAACAACCTTTGTTCTAAACAGCACAAATGCATTCTCATCTTTGATTAGCAATGTTGATGTTTTTGTAGCAAGATGAGTGAATGAAACACTGCTTTGCTAACTTGTTTTCCAAGAAACAGGTCATTATGCCAATAAAATTAGTTTTAATATTTATGTGCAGCGTTTTCTTTCTGCCGAACACGAGACCTTTTTTGGACCATTTTATAGTTTTCGAGTCTTGGATCGGATCAGCAAGGATCTATTACAGTCAGTTAATAAAATACACAAATTACAAGTATAGTTCTAACAGTAGCATTCACAGTCGGCTAACTCTAGACACACATATATCCTCTGTCTTCAAGCTCCCTCTCCTTTCTAAAATTAAACATTTTCTGCCAGGAAAATCCCTTGAGGTAGCAAAGATGTCGATTGGACTATTGCAATTAATCTCAAAGTCCCAAATTTCTTAAGAATGGTTACGCTACTCCTGTTTTACGAGCTCTTTGTTGGCTTCCGGTTCATACTAGGATTGATTTTTAAAATTCTCCTATTTGCACCGTTACCTATCTGAACTGCTGCATCCTTAAAGTCCTTCCAGAGTCTTATGCTCGTGTAACGGAGGCCAGCTAGTAGTCGCTGTGTGAGTAAACCTCACTCCTCTGATCACAAGAGACGCTCTAGCGACTGACGCTAGAGGTTGCAGCCTTTAGCCTCCTTGTTAGAGTGTCCTACTCTCATGCCGGCGGACCCGGGTTCGAGTCCCGCTTGGAGCGGGGCGGTTCGAACAGGAGGGGTTACACTCGGGTAACCAAAGCTTGCTCATGGCTCCTTGAGGAGATGGGATCAGGTTGTGGATGGGCCTGCCACTATAACTCATGGCTGCTCCCTCCCTATCACTTTCAAACCTGTTTGTTTTCTTTAGCTTTTAAATGAGTTTAATGGGCTTATTCATTATGTGTTACTTAATTATCTGTTGTGTTTATCTGACTTGTACAGCACTTTGGTCAATCCTCAATAGTTGATGGGCATAATTCCAAATTTTGATTTGTCTGTATATATAAATAAATGTTTTATTTAGATGTAAAAATGATATATTATATTTTATATATTAATATTTATTAATATTAATATATCAAATATTTAAATGTTGTTTATATATATAAAAATGTAAATTGTGTATGTGTGTGTATATATATATATATATATATATATATATATATATATATATATATATAATGTGTGTGTGTGTGTGTATGTATATGTGTGTGTGTGTATGTATATGTGTGTGTATATATATATATATGTATATGTGTGTGTATATATATATACACACAGGTCCTTCTCAAAAAATTAGCATATTGTGATAAAAGTTCATTACTTTCCGTAATTTAATCATAAAATTTCATATATTTTAGATTCATTGCACACCAACTGAAATATTTCAGGTCTTTTATTGTTTTAATACTGATGATTTTGGCATACAGCTCATGAAAACCCAAAATTCCTATATCAAAAAATTAGCATATCATGAAAAGGTTCTCTAAACAAGCTATTAACGTAATCATCTGAATCAACTAATTAACTCTAAACACCTGCAAAAGATTCCTGAGGCTTTTAAAAACTCCCAGCCTGGTTCATTACTCAAAACCGCAATCATGGGTAAGACTGCCGACCTGACTGCTGTCCAGAAGGCCATCATTGACACCCTCAAGCGAGAGGGTAAGACACAGAAAGACATTTCTGAACCAATAGGCTGTTCCCAGAGTGCTGTATCAAGGCACCTCAGTGGGAAGTCTGTGGGAAGGAAAAAGTGTGGCAAAAAACGCTGCACAATGAGAAGAGGTGACCGGACCCTGAGGAAGATTGTGGAGAAGGACCGATTCCAGACCTTGGGGGACCTGCGGAAGCAGTGGACTGAGTCTGGAGTAGAAACATCCAGAGCCACCGTGCACAGGCGTGTGCAGGAAATGGGCTACAGGTGCCGCATTCCCCAGGTCAAGACACTTTTGAACCAGAAACAGCGGCAGAAGCGCCTGACCTGGGCTACAGAGAAGCAGCACTGGACTGTCGCTCAAATTTTGCATGTCATTCGGAAATCAAGGTGCCAGAGTTTGGAGGAAGACTGGGGAGAAGGAAATGCCAAAATGCCTGAAGTCCAGTGTCAAGTACCCACAGTCAGTGATGGTCTGGGGTGCCATGTCAGCTGCTGGTGTTGGTCCACTGTGTTTGATCAAGGGCAGGGTCAATGCAGCTAGCTATCAGGAGATTTTGGAGCACTTCATGCTTCCATCTGCTGAAAAGCTTTATGGAGATGAAGATTTCGTTTTCAGCACGACCTGGCACCTGCTCACAGTGCCAAAACCACTGATAAATGGTTTACTGACCATGGTATTACTGTGCTCAATTGGCCTGCCAACTCTCCTGACCTGAACCCCATAGAGAATCTGTGGGATATTGTGAAGAGAAAGTTGAGAGACGCAAGACCCAACACTCTGGATGAGCTTAAGGCCGCTATCGAAGCATCCTGGGCCTCCATAACACCTCAGCAGTGCCACAGGCTGATCGCCTCCATGCCACGCCGCATTGAAGCAGTCATTTCTGCAAAAGGATTCCCCACCAAGTATTGAGTGCATAACTGAACATAATTATTTGAAGGTTGACTTTTTTGTATTAAAAACACTTTTCTTTTATTGGTCGGATGAAATATGCTAATTTTTTGAGATTTTTGGGTTTTCATGAGCTGTATGCCAAAATCATCAGTATTAAAACAATAAAAGACCTGAAATATTTCAGTTGGTGTGCAATTGTAGCTGGTTCAGAAATTATAAAATGTAATGAACTTCATCAAAACTTATTTTCTTGAGCTTTTATATTTGTTTATATATGTTCTGGGTCATAATGGTTCATTGTACATAATTAACTCTAGTGGGAACCATTCATGCAGAAATTTTGTATGGGGCACATATTGATGACGCACGGTACCTTTTGTGATGTGCGAGCAGCGCCAACTTTAGACACACATTTGCTGCTGACTTGGTCAAATGTGCTCTCTCTCGCTCTTCTAACGAGCGTGCTGCTTTTCCGTGCTGTACGGGCAGAGTGAGGAGAGACGTGTATTCCAAAAATTAACTGTGCTCTGTATATTTCTGCAGATTAAACCATCCTGAGAGCTCTTCAATATCAATCAATCAATCAATCAACTTTATTTATATAGCGCTTTTACAATGACGATTGTTTCAAAGCAGCTTCACAGTGTTAAACAGGACAACATTGCAACAAAATTTTATTTGGCTAGTTTAATTTGGATAGTTTATAGAATTATATATGACCAAATTAATAAATTATATTTGTATATTTAGTTGAGTAAATTGGATCATAATTTGAGTGTCCCCAACTGAGCAAGCCAAGCCAAAGGCGACAGTGGCAAGGAACCAAAACTCCATCAGGGCATGATGGAGAAAAATAAACCTTGGGAGAAACCAGACTCAGTCGGGGTGCCAGTTCTCCTCTGGCCTATTATTAACAGTGTATGATTATTACTCTGGCAACCTTGCAGGTCATAAATCATATTAGATAGGAATATTCGAAATTTTGGGTATGACGCACGAGACGGGCTCATTTAGGATGGCGCGTCGATTACACAAGAATATGAATACTTGAAAGATCGGAGTTATTGCACCGGAGACGGGTTAATTGAGGATGACGTGCCGGTGAGGCAAATTCAGAGGAGACACTAATGGACACGGTCTCAGCAGACACTCCAGGATGAGCTGGTCATGTCCAGATGCAGGTCCACCATCCGATCCGGACACGGCCTGGATCCGGCCGACTGCAGTAAACCTCGGGATAAACAGAGAGACTAACATTAGTGTGGATGCCACTCTTTTTATGATGTAACGAGTACATCAGGTGTTATGGGAAGTGTTCCCGGTTCCGGCTGACCTAGTTAATGCAGCCTAACAATCAGTCATTTGATTTGAATAAAGAAAGTTAAAAATGTTCTATGTGTATGCCATGGTAAAGACAATGCGTATTGTCTTCATTAAGAATAACCACATTAAACACAACCAGAGTAAAACTGCTACACAATGAATCTAAAATATATTAAATTTTAATTTTATCATTACATTATGGAAAATAATGAACTTTTATCACAATATGCAAATTCTTTGAGAAGGACCTGTGTGTGTATATATATATATATATATATATATATATATATATATATATATATATATATTAATACAAATATTTTTATTACAAATATTTATAGGCTGCTGTCACTTTAAGACCTGACGCACGGATATAATATACTAATACACATTGATCTCAATGTTTGCTAAGATTATGTGGAGATCATTTTGTGTGTGTGTGTCCATTAAAACACAAGACATGAAAGATAAATCAATTCAGTATTTTGAGTTTGTGTGGCGCGTGAATACTAAATTCCTCTTTTGCCTGATTGTTTAAAATCACTTGAATAATTAAATTGGCTAGACTTTGAAACACTAGTAAAAAGGAACTTTTACTCTATGATGGTTCAACTTCGCAACCAATCCGCGAATCACATGCGACCGCATCACACACACATGGAGTACGAGCCGTCACACCCCTCATAACTGTTGTTTACTTCACAACCATGTTATTTTGGTTTTCAAACACTGCCCAAATAGACACTGGTGGTGACAGATTTGTGCTTCTGACCCTAAGAGGAAAACATGTGTTACAGCTGTCAGGCTAATTGATACAGGGAAAACAACAATGACCAGAACACACACACACACACACACACACACACACACACACACACACACACACACTAGTTCCTGGTAAATGTGTGTTTTACATCATGTGCCGCATCACTCTTCCTCATACTTACCACAAATATATCCTATTCACGTAAACTACATCAACAACTCGTTTCTATATAGACAACTCGTTTCTACTTCTTGTAAAACAAGCACATTTCCTTGTAAATATGATTTCTTTCTTGTACAACTGCAATTGTATTTGACAGCTAAATAATATAATTAAATGCATGCTTTTAGAATAAAATTAAAAAAGGTAATGTTTTACATTCAGGTCCCATTATTTAACACATTAACTAACATTCACTATCAATGAGCAATACGTTTCTTTATTCAGGCGTTAATTCATTAAAAGTGTGAGTTAGCTCATGTTTGCTCACATCCAATAAATATTACTGACAGATACAACTTTTGATTTTAATAATGTATTGGTAATAGTTCAAATTAATGTTAACTAATATTATTAAATGTTTTAGAAGTATTTTTCATTGTTAGTTCATGTTAACTAATGAAACCAGTAAATTGTTACCAAAAAATGTAAGTTATAATTTTTTTTAACTTAATGAATGTATATATGTTTACAGTATTATATTTTTAACAGCATATTAGTGCTATAAAATTGATGTTTACATAATATATGTGTGCGTACTGTGTATTATTATGTATATAAATGAACACACACATGTACATATTTAAGAAATGTTTTATATTTATATAAAAGAAAAGATAAATTATGTAAATATATACAGTATGCATGCAAATATTTCTTAAATGTAAACATTAATGAATGTATATTTATAAATACATAATAATTACACACAGTACACACACATATATTATGTAAACATGTACTTTTATTGTGGATTTGACACGCGCACACACACACACACACACACACACACACACACACACACACACACACACACACACACACACACACACACACACACACACACACACACACACACACACACACACACATTAAACATATAGTAAATTATTAAAATATATAGTAAGTTGGGAAGCAGCTATTATTTTATTATTAATTTTGTTTTTATTTGGTGACTAAATATTTAACTTCCATTAACAAGTAATACTGCACTATTGTAACATTTTACACAATTTTATAAATATATTTTATTTTTATTTTTGATATTTTGGAAATGTTTCCTCAATATTTATTTGTAATAAAAATGTTTTTAAATCACACAAAAGCAGCTATAATTATAATGTATGTGTAACAAGATCCTTTTTTACAGTCTGAATTTTTGTTTTGTTTTTTGGTAACAGTCATAGAAAAAACTGGCATGGAAGGCTCAAGCCAAAAAAAAAAAAGATATATATAACACATACAATTAAATAATAATTTAAAAACCTACAACAGGTTGTATGATACAAACAAATTATACAATTTTATAGCATTTGTACAGTCTATGAATATGACGCGTGGCGTCAGAGTCGGCGCTGAATCTGCGCGCCGAGTAAATTTCAAAATAAAAGTCCCCATGAAGAATAATGAGCACCCCCGCCCACAAAACCCAAGGACATTTCACTCTCCCTGTCGTGTCTACACGGCTGTCAAACAATAAAACATTCAAATATTTACCGAAGCCTCATAACGTAACACTTAAGTGGAAATTATACGGATATGTGAAGGAGTGTCTCCTTTCACAACCGGAAACGGTCCAGTGTGTGTGTGTTAGTGTTAACACGTCAGTACAAATGAACTCATGAGTGAAGCAGGCCGAGAAGTTTCAGCTCAGAAACACACGGGGTTTGTCCGGCTCCTGGATTTTGGTGGTTTGATTACAGGCAGAAGGCTTTATCGACACATGACCGGCGCAGGAACGCGTTTGGAGAATCTCAGCGGCTGCTTTAGGGAGTTTTGAACAGGCGGAGCGGCGGCTGGTGGAAAATGCCTCTGTTTCCATGGAGGTACTGAAACATGAAGCTGCTCAAACACAACAATAACATCTAAACGTTCTAAATCACGCGTCACAGTCGCTTCTAACGCAACACTGTAACACTGACAGTAACACGTCACACTTCGAATCTTTTGAATTTAATCAGCGCATGTGTCCTGAGTGCTCTGATGAATGTTTACTTGTGCATCAATAAGTCAGTTCAAATAAATGCTGTTCAAAACATCACATTAATCCTGAAAACATCACATTAATATGAAGCAGCAAAACCTGTTTAACATTGATAATAAGAACCATTATTAATAATTTAGTAAATCAGCATATTAGAATGATTTGTGAAGGATCATGTGACACTGAAGACTGGAGTAATGATGCTGAAAATTCAGCTTTGATCACAGGAATAAATCACACTTTACTCTATAATCAGAATAGTGTATTATAGATTTGTAGTAATATTTTGCAATACTACTGTTTTTACTATATTGTTGCTCAAACAAGTGCAGACTTGATGGGCGTTATTCCAAATTTTGATCTGCGTGTATATATAAATACATTTTTTATATTTATTTACACACACACACACACACACACACACACACACACACACACACACACACACACACACACATATATATATAAAATGCATTCCAGATGTCAGTTATGTAATCTGCTAGAAATTGTTATTTAAAAAATAAAAAAATGGAAGTCATGGAAATTCACTGGAGAGGTGTGGAAACTGTTTGTTGACTGCAGTCTTTCAGAGCCGCTTGGCAAACACCTTTATGAAGCCTCTTAATTTATATTGGGACGCATTCTGCCTTTAATGAAGCGTTCAACTAGTTCTTCTAATCGTCAGTGATCTGTGGTGTCGGGTAACGCAGTGGGTTTGAATAGGGGTTAGATTGTGTCGATCCTGCTGCAGTCGAGCTCTGTGCACAAAGACCTTCTGTTGGAATGGGATCAGACTCCTGGGACGAGACCTGCTGAATTCCGGGAGTGCCCAAACGACACACACAAGAACATTCACAAAATTATGAAGCAAAGTTACACTTGTATCCCCCCTCCTGTTGCATTTCGACCAGATATGTGACACTTTGGTGATCTTGCAGACCCCTGGAAATGCATGATTTTGTTTCTAATCCACTCTACCTCTCTTCCCTTCAGCTTGTGTCTGTGTGCGGCGCTGTGTGTTCTGCCAGCCGTGGACGCTGAAGATGCCTCGCTGCTGGGCGGCTGGCAGGACGTGTGGCTCTTCCGCTTGTTCCTCAATGTTTTGGGCTACGCCACCATCATCATCCCGGGATATTTCCTAATCAGCTACTTCAAAAGAATCAATTATGTTGAAACAGGTTCGTTAGAGTTTCTCACTTGTTTTCTTTCCAGACACAAATGTTGTGGTGTCACTTTAGAGTAGGGTTCCTTTTGTTATCATCAGTTAAATTCTAAATCATTTATTAATCTTAATGTTAATTTCAACATTTACTAATGTATTATTAAAATCAAAAGTCGTATCTATTATTTAATAGGCTTGAGCTGAGAAGAGAGGTGAAAAATTTAAAAATAATGTGTTTTTTTTTTTTACATTCAAGCATGAAAACATATTCTAGTAGACCTGAAAACAAAATAAACACTAATGGTCCCCTTTCGTTTTAGCTAATGCATTAATTAATGGGACCTTAATGTAATTGGTTACCAATCTTTTTAAATCTTTTTAATTTTCTAACTTTATACAAAGTTGCTTGCACCAAAGTTTTTCAGTATCCGGTCCAATCCTCTGTATTTAGCTCAATTTTCACAAACAATTTTCAAAACTCTAAGTACTAATATCACAACAGATCATCAAAAGTGCACTTTTTTCAAACATTTCAGCATATTTTCAATTGTGTGAGTGAGTGTGTGTGTGTGTGTTTGAGTGTGTGTGTGTTTGAGTGTGTGTGTGTTTGAGTGTGTGTGTGTTTGAGTGTGTGTGTGTTTGAGTGTGTGTGTGTGTGTGTGTGTGTGTGTGTGTTTGAGTGTGTGTGTGTGTGTGTGTGTGTGTGTGTGTGTGTGTGTGTGTGTGTGTGTGTGTGTGTGTGTGTGTGTGTGTGTGAGTGTGAGTGAGTGTGACAGAGATATTTGCTCAGATTGATCAGAGAAGGGAGACAGATGGCATCAAATACAGTGTTTTGCATTACAGTATGTATGCCATTTGATACTGTAAACGGAGGCATTACCAGAACGCACCCTTATGAAGGTTAACTACAGTAGATTCAGTCATACGGTACAGTCAGAACATTTACTGTATTGCCAGCAAACTGTTCTAGCACAACCTCCTGGCTGTGTCCTAACTTAATCTGACACACTGAATGGATTACAGACATGGATTACATAAATTGGGTAATGTAAGTGTGTTTCTAATGTGGCATCTGTAGCCTGTGTTACTGTAGATAATTCAGGAACGAGGGTGATTTGAAACATGTATCTTGCATTGTTTGATGAATGAACTGATTGTGAAAAGCAATACATTTGAAAGAAGATCATGCGGTTGTGTTTCGATGTTTAAACCAAAGGTTCTCATTACATATCACAATGATCTAGCTGTGTTACGAGTGTGATCAGTTTGGAGTTTTGTGTAAATAGGACCAAAGCAAATAAAAAAACTAAATTTGTATTTAAACACAGCTTAAAGTCGTCTATAATACAATATTTGATGTATGCATTAATGTTGCAACAACTCCCGTTGTACTTGCAGAAGGTACTTGACAAACCAGATTTTTTTTTTACACACTGCTCATGTTTCTGCAGGTCGTGGGCTTTGTTTTCCTCTCATAAAGACGTGTGTGTTTGGGAATGAATCTAAAACCGGACTGCTGGACGATGTTTCAGCGGCATCCAGAAATGACTCTGAATCCAGTTCATCAGCTCGACAGGCCTTCAAATTGATCTTCTGTGCTGCTGGACTCCAGGTAACGCCCCTGTGTTAATGTCACACTGAATAATTCAAGTTAATACTCTTCATCTGTTCATAATCATATTTTTTGTGCGTCATCCAGGTGTCATACCTGACGTGGGGCGTTCTGCAGGAGCGGGTGATGACGCGCTCGTACGGCGCCACGGAGGTGGAAGGCAGCGGCGAGCGCTTTAAAGATTCCCAGTTTCTGGTGTTCATGAACCGCATCCTGGCCTTGACGGTGTCCGGCCTGTGGTGCGTCCTGTTCAAACAGCCCCGCCACGGCGCGCCCATGTACAAGTACTCCTTCGCTTCACTGTCCAACATCCTCAGCAGCTGGTGCCAGTATGAAGCGCTCAAATACATCAGCTTTCCCACACAGGTACAGCACTGCATTCTGGGTAAATGAGCCTCAACTCAATCCCACTAGCGCCACCTCTTGCATTTATGTTAATAACTTTTGAACTGTCAGGGCTAGAAACAAATTTAGAATTTTCTGGAAAAAACTACCTTAGATGGTTTTGTATAATTTTCCTGAAAATCGAATCAGACCATCTTCAGTAGGGTGGAGCTGGCCGTTGCCATCTTGTCAGCGCGTCATCGTGCATCACTCCCGGATAATGGAAAATGGGCAAAGAGGTGGGATGTGGGCGGAGCCGAGGTGATGTGATTACTAACAGACAGCAGACAAACGGCTACCCACCTGTCACTCAAAGTGGCCACGCCCTTAATTATGCAGAACTTTAAGGCTTTATATAATGTAAATTAAAGAGTTGTACAAAAAAATTCACCCCTCTCACAATCATCATGAAGAGCAAAATAAGCCGTATAGATCAAAACCACAATTTGTCCCAGGCTGTAACGTGTTTTATTCTGCTGTAAAGTTGGGCATTTTAACATGAGCTCAATGAGATTCTGCTCCTTCTGGAGCCGGTCCCTAGTGGCCAGTCGATGAACTGCAGTTTAAGTCACTTCCGTATGGGCTTTAAGAGAGACCGCTGCTTGCACTGCCAAATTGGACACGAGGCTATATCGTTACGTTTGGTACCACATGCCAAGTCGAATGATACACAATTTTCCCATATCGATGATGTCGGCCATTTTGAATTTTGTAGTAAAATGCTGTTTTATGAACGCATTAGTGTATCATTACAAAACTTGGTATGGGTCAGCAGACTGAAGTTTCAGGTCAGTGCCACCTAGTGCTAAAAATACATGCTTATGACTTTAGATGTGGTTGCCTTATTTTCACAGCAGTCATTTCGTTTGATTGAGTCCAATGATACCAAACATGCTAGGGTTCGTTTAATGGTTTATCTGACGTTGTGATTTTAGCGTTTAAAAAAAAATTGCAAATATTTTTGAAACCGGTATTCCAATCAGGATGAAACCACCGTGGAAAAATAAGAATAGCAAGTTGACTAATAAATGTAGGCTAAATGTCAACATTTTGATTGTAAGTGGCCAAAAAATGCAAATTCTGACCTTTTTTTTAATTTAGTTTGTAAATATAAATGTCTATAACTCCTAAAATGATATATTTTCCCAGAATTAGTACATATGTGGCACACTTATGTATGAGCACACTAAAAACACAAAAAGTGGTGGGATTGCACCATTTGGTAGCACTAACCACAGTACAGTATTTTTGTTGTAAAATGCTGTATTGTACAAACGCTTTAGCGAATAGTTGCGAAACTTGGTGTGCGTCATTGGGACCACGCCCTGAAGGTACTCAAAGTTGAGACAGCACCAACTTGTGGTCAAAAGTTGTAATGAAATGTCCAAAAATGCTTAAGTCCTTATTGTTGTAGTTTTTCTGAAGCTCCCAGCCATGCTTGCATGTCACATTGTTCCTTTTTGTGCTTGGCCCCGATAATATTTAAAAAAACGTATCATCATAATGGTTATGACTTTTTTCGAGTTTAAAATGGAGGTATTTTTTCGCATCAGGTTCAGGAGTGTGATTGATAGCTCAGCTTGCTGTCAAATGTGTTTCTCTCATCATCTGTCATGACGTTTTCATCACAGGTGTTGGCCAAGGCCTCTAAGGTGATTCCTGTGATGCTGATGGGCAAGATTGTCTCGCACAAGAGCTACGAGTACTGGGAATACTTAACCGCCGTGCTGATCTCGGTGGGCGTTAGCATGTTTCTGCTGTCCAGCTCCACCAGCAAACATCCATCCACTGTCACCACCTTCTCCGGCGTCATCATCCTCGTGGGATATATTGTGTTCGACAGCTTCACCTCCAACTGGCAGGACAACCTCTTCAAATACAAGATGTCGTCGGTGCAGATGATGTTTGGCGTGAATCTCTTCTCCTGCCTCTTCACGGTCGGCTCTCTGCTGGAACAGGGCGCCTTCTTTGACTCGCTCGCCTTCATGTCACGTCACTCCGAGTTTGCTTTCCACGCCGTGTTGCTGTCCGTCTGCTCCGCGTGCGGCCAGCTTTTCATCTTCTACACCATCGCGCAGTTCGGCGCGGCCATCTTCACCATCATCATGACTCTACGGCAGGCAATCGCCATCCTCCTGTCCTGCTTCCTCTACGGTCACGCCGTCACCATGGTGGGAGGCTTCGGCGTGGCCGTGGTCTTCCTCGCCCTCTTCCTCCGCGTCTACGCCCGCAGCCGCATGAAGAAGACCAACAAGCGGGCGACGCAAACGCCGGTTCAGAAGGTCTAGAGATGAACAGCCGTCGTACGGATGTGTACAGATGCCACATTTTCGTGGTTTAATTCGTCTTTATTGTTTGCTGCAAAACTGTTGGTTTGTATTTTGTAAGGTCAAAAGGTACAGAAAGGGATTACGCTGCATTTCAAAGGGAGTTCGGCTCGGCACGTCACGCGTGTTTTTGTGTGGGAAATGACTTCACGAGCCATCGAGTGAGCACAGACTGTTCAGTGAGTGCTGAGCCTTTGATATCTTTGTAATTTGGTACTGAAACACGTTCAGTTTTTCTATTTAAAGTTTAAGTTGTAAGTACGAGATGTTGTTGCGGTGGAGATGCTTTAAGAGTGTCTGTGCCTCTTGTCTACTTACCCATCCATATCTGGGCCATATTTCACTACAAAAACAAATAGAAAAAAATATGAATTTAATAATCAAATGTGATACACAAATATAATAATAATGTAATAAACACCTTTTTTTACCTTCACATTTTTTGCCCAAATCCTCTTTAAATATTATGATTAATCATATTATTTAGAGTGCTGTCAAATCGATTAATCGCGATTAATTGCATATAACATATAAGTTTGTTTTGTGTATATATTATAATATTTATATACACACACACACACACACACACACACACACACGTATATTATATATAAACAAATGTTAGATTAGATGCGATTAATTGATTTGACAGACGTATTTATAATATTATTTTATAAATATTTAATTATTATTAATACAATAATATAAGTTTTCACTGTATTAAAATAAATAATACTGTATTGCAATATTAAGAATTTGTGTGAAATACGACCAAGGAATCATATAATTTAACATCCTCAGTGACTACATTCGTTTACATGCACTCTGATAATGCGGTTATCATGGGATTTATTGAACTTTACCTCATGTAAACAATACTTCGATCATACGAATGCGATTTAAGCTCATAATCATAGCAATCATAATTGCATCAAACTATGTGGCGTATGCTGAGTTTAATCGCAATAAACAGGCATGTTAACACCTTAATCACATTATTACCGCTCTGATCAATATATATTCAGACATGTGTTGTAAACAACTTCATGAAGGAACTCCACTCCGAATCGCTGAACTCTCTTAAAGGGATAGTACACCCAAAAATGTAATTTACTCCCCAAAATCTTTAAAATATCTTCTTTTGTGTTCAGCAGACGTAAGAAACTCATACAGGGTTGGAACAACTTGAGGGTGAGTAAACATTTTTTGGTGAACTATCCCTTTAACACAGCTCTTATATCTTTTGTAACCGAACTTTAAGTCTGTTACACTGTTCATTGTAATATCCAATACGTCTATAGAAATGTTTTGCATTTGACATAAGTGGATTAAAACAGTGGCCAGTAACACACCGGCTGTATGTGAATGGCGGTACTTTTAGTGAATATTCAAAATAATGAAACTTTAATGTAAACGGGAGTGAAGAGGTCTGCTTGTGTCATGTAAACATCTTACAGCGATTAATATTGAAAAAAATAAATCACATTATTGGTGCTAGAGCTGCACGATTAATTGTTAAACGATCGCAAACTTGATTTAAACCTCCATACGATCTTATTTCCAACTGACAACGTTACGGCTCTGTCTATTAAACCTTTGACAAGTCTAATCACAGTGAATATTCAGATCTGTGTGATCCAGAGAGAGCCGTTGTCATGTCTAGATATAAACCAGCTTCTTGTATCAATTACATCATTACACCGGTAGGCGACATGTGACCGTTATGAGTCATTGAATCATTCACTCAAGAGATTCATTCAAAAACACTGATTCATCCTGTAATGAAACAAGTGAAGTCTTAATGAGTGAGTCATTGAATCATTCACTCAAGAGATTCATTCAAAAACACTGATTCATCCAGTAATGAAACAAGTGAAGTCTTAATGAGTGAGTCATTGAATCATTCATTCAAAAGATTCTTTCAACAACAAAAAAATGCTGATTCATCCAGTAATGAAACAAGTGAAGTCTTAATGAGTGAGTCATTGAATTATTCACTCAAACTGATTTTTAAAACAACTAATTCAAATTAATGACATATTAGGCTAAACTGCGGCAATTAACATTTTGTCTGAGCCTCTAGTAAATTAAATTAGTTACTTTGTTTGCTTGTTTTGTAATCATAGTAATTTACGTGCAGTCGTGCAGCTCTAATCGGTTCCAATAACTAAAAATTTGGCTGTAAAATGGCTCATATCTCAACTTATTTTTGTTTCTGAAATTCATATTTCTGCTGTCAGGTATGGAAGCTAGTTTCCACCACAGAATAAAGCAATTTAAAAGATAATTATGATTTTATTTCTCGAAATTGCAAGTTTTTATCTCACAATTCTGACTTTATAACTTGCAATTCTGAGAAAAAAACTTCAGAATTGTGAGATTTAAAAGTCACAATTACCTTTTTAAATGTTTTATTCAGTGGTGGAAACGAGCTTCCATGGTCAGGTGTGCTGTCATATCAAACCACCAGTGCCTGTTTGATCAATCTGAGGAATAGGCTCTGCGTAGAAACATTCAAAAGCATTAATAGTGTCTGTTACATGACAAACAAACAGTGTTTACTGATCACACTGTTAAAATAGTGAAACATGGCTAGTTTAGATTTATGAAATTGACACCTCAGTCCTTGTGTAAGTGAATCTATCCATAATAACTCATTGCATTTATTAAAATTCAACAAGTATTGTCATGATGCTTACATGCAATCATCCTTTACAGTTGAATAATATATGATTGATATTTTTGTACATTGCGAAAAACTTGATAGTCTTAAAAATAGGCTTTATTTTGTTTTCTGCAAAATACAAATAGATTTTTTTTCTTTTGATTTTGGTTGGAAATATGAGCTGAACCGGTTCTTGGCCGGTTTTGAGAGATTCACTCTAAAACAGGACAAGGAAGTAATTTTTTTAAGAATCCTCCAATCAGCAGGTGTGCCTATATAAGGTGGACAGTGTCAGGTGTTTTTCATGGATTTTTATAAGACATACACTTATGACATTACAATCAAAGGCAACGTTCATCAATGCACTAAAATTGTCATTTACCTTCCCTCATGTTGCACCAAAACCCGTATTTCTTTCTCATAAAATAACCATTATACCATTGCTTATGGATGTCCTACACCTAGGGCCAATACCATGAAGCCGGTTTAGCTGGCTATCCAGATATGTTTGAGCTTAGTCTGTGCCAATCCTGGGTTTTAGGTACCATTAAAGTGGTTTGTCTTTTAGCAGTGTTCATCTCCATAGTAACTTATGCTTCAGGGCAGGTTATGTTCTGGATAAGAGAGCTCAAACTGAAATTGGACCAATCAGCTGTGAGCAATAAAGTCACTCCAAATGTTTTTTTAAAGACTAAAGCGTCTAGCTTTTAACAATGCTTATTTATAATAATAATAATACTTTTTAATGATTTAGATACCATTTATGTAATTATTATACCGGTAATCAATAGCACATGTAACATTTCAGTTAATCAATCATTATAGGCACTTAATAAAGCCTATATAAAGGTCATACAAATAAGCTTTAAAATCAATAAATAAAGCTATAAAAATGACTATGTGAGCTTAAATGTTCAATTCTCTCTATATATCAACTAAACTAACTTCATAACTTTTACTTGCATTGATGTAGTCAGCTCTTTCTTTAAGTTGTCCTCTTTCATAGACAGCTCTTGTCTTCTTGCTGTTTAAATTCTTCATATTTCTCGCAAGAAGTGAATCTCAGTTGATCCACAGCATGTGATTGGCTGTTCACTACTGATGATCAAAGCCTGAGTTGACAGAGAGAGCTGATGATCAGCGTCATGGGACCAACAAAGCCTGAATAGATTGGTTTGGTTTTGTCAACTCGAAACTGTAACCCTGAGTTTGTTAAACTGCCATCATGGTACAGGCTCCTGGTTATTACATGCTTTCATTGTTTTGCTTTTTTATGTTCCATGCACAGAAGAAATAGTCATATGAGTTTAGAACGACATTAGGGTGAGTAATGAGTAATGACCACAGAATGTTGATATTTTGCTGAACTGTCCCTTTAAGAGGCGTGGCTTCCGTACCTTGTGGAACAGGATTGTGTAGGGCGGTCGGATAAATGCCACGTGAGCCTGAAAGGGAAGTTCCACACTATGAGTCAGTTTATATTTCAATTAATTATCTACCATTAAAGTATGTGCGGCAGTGATAAGACACCAGTCCAGTTTTTCAGTCTGATACGGCTCACGTGTTTATTTTTATGGTTTGGAGATTTGAACTCGAGCTTCACAATACTAATGACATAATATAGACATAATAGACACATATGACCGCTTTACCAGTAGGGAAACTGAAATTACCTTTAATCGATAATCATACTTTTTGGTCTTTTTAGTGGGTTAAACTATTTGTTATTGTGTTTGAATTGCATGTGCAATAATAATCTGCCTTCTGTTACGGTTTTGAGCATAGATTTGATCAGTTTTTATGCGGTGCTAAAAGCAACAGCACAAGTTGATTTTGTTATGATTTGTCATTCGTACTAGTTTACCTCTTTGAGCTAAATATGCTCGTTTATGTTTACCAAAATATTGAGGTTGAAATCTCACTTTTGTCCAGCACGTCCATTTGCATGTTACAGAATTATTTTTATAGCCTGGTCCTATCAGACTCTTGGACATTTCATTTGTACAGAGAGTAGGCCTGTCAGGACAACTACTTTTTGTTTCGCGATATATCGTCCCAAAAAAATAGTTACGATAAACAATATTATTGTCATTTTAAGACTATTTTATGCCACTGAATATATAATCCTAATATAACAGCATAATAATGCAAGTAGACCTACACAATTTCGAATGACAACCTTTTAATTCTTCAGATCATGGAAATTAAGGGTAAAAAAATATATTATCCTAAATAAACATTTTTTTTTTTATAAATAGTCAATAAACATTGTCCCTTGTCATTCTGCGTTGGCGTTTGTATGTGCAGTGGAACAGGGGATCGAGTCCATTTGGGATTATTCTTCCAAACTTTAAGTAGCGGTCAGGAAAACACTATAACTACTCAAATGGCACCTTTTCTTTATCTGTGGATCATTGCTCCGTGTATGAAGGAACTGCCAGAGAAACGAGAATTATCATGTAAACATAATAGGCGATATATTGATTATTGCGACAGGCCTAACAGAGAGTCCAGCGAATATACCGCAATCCCAGACGGAGTGTCCTTCAGCAGAGGCCGGAACTAGTTTTTGGGTAACATTTTACAATAAAATCCCATTAGTTAACGTTAGATAAGGCATTAACTAACAATGAGTACAACTTTTGATTTTAGTAATGTATTGGTAAATGTTGAAATTATTATTAACTAAAATTAATAAATGCTTTAAAGGTATTTTTCATTGTTGGTTAATGTTAATTAATGAATTAACTAATATTACCTAATGGAACTTTCCTGTAAAGTGTTTCCATTTTTTTTTTTTTTTTGCAACACAAATCTCTCCTGTTGGTAACTAAAGCATTAATTATCATATTAGTATTACTTATATATGCATTTCATGGGAAAGTAAAATCAGATTATAAAGAAAATGTAGCTTCTCTTTAGACAATTTGTTTTGGCCCTGCAGCTCCGTCTGGAAACCCGTACATTCATTTCTACTGCTTCTGTTACACTTTTGCGGGAACCAATTACAGACTGGCTTATCCACCTGGTGCACAATTGGATAGTCCTTCAACCAATCAGACCACAAGAGGCGTGATCAACAGGCAATGACCCATCGCTTCTCTATCTGTCAGCGTGTTAAACCCGCCTCTTGTGGTCTGATTGGTTGAAGGGCTATCCACTATATGCGTCCAGAGTCATTTGAACTATGCCGTTGATCACACCTCTTGTACAGTAGAACATACAGAGCACACTCCCCGGACCAATGTTCAATCTTAAATTGAGCTTGATCTGGTGATAGCCAGACAAGCTTATTTTAGGACCATCAAGAGTTTTCCATTTTCATGACATTTACCATATTGTGTTTTTCATAAGGTGATTCTCTGGAATAAAAAAGGTAATTTTTATCTCACAATTCCGATTTACAAAATCCGAATCACAAGATATAAACTCACAATTACCTTTATTATTTTTTTTATTTGGTGGAGGAAACAAGCCTTCATGAGTCGCGTACATGCATCAGCAAATTTGAATAAAATGTGCAACAAAAAAAAAGTTAAATGTATTAAACAATTAATTTAAAACATCAGAACTTGTACTAAAAACTTCATTACAATACTTTTCATATCTGCTTAATTGCCATGAAAATCTCAATGCTCCTACATTTCCTGTAGGAAAATATAATGCTGTCTGTCTTCTTTTTGATTTTGGGGTGAAATATGACCTGAACGTGTTCTGTGAGATTCACCTTCTCAGACTGTCTGAGGTTTAGTTTTCTGTCCTCTGTAATATTCATTTCTTGTAAAGCTCCATGAATGTTTTGGAGGTCATTTGTCTGTCGGTCTGATCACTCACGTCAATGTGAGTCATTTCCAGCCTTTTAATGTGAAGGACTACCTAACTAATAGTCTTATTAACTTTGTTTATTAGATTAAATTAATTTGATCACATGAACAAACTGTCTCAGATTTGTTGCATCCTTGCTTTCCTGGTTTTTGTTCTGCTCTGGTTTCTTCTTCTGACGATGATCCATGTTAAAGTTTTCACACATCATAAGTCTCTTGAGTTTGTCTGGTGTGTTGATGAGGTCTCTGATCATATTGGGCCGCAAGCTGATATATAAACAAATAAATGCATCCGTTACAGTGATTTTACCACAAACTAAATCTCTTGCTTGTGTTAAAAGCTAGAAAAGTAAAGGTTCGATATCGCTGCTAGTAGAAAGATTCAAATCTCAGAGAAACTGAGATAACTGGAAAGGTGTACGAAAATGATCTCATCCTTTATCACAGTTTATCAGATGAAGAATGAGTTCACTCGAAACAACAGTCAGCGTCTGTGACGTACACGTCTGGTCTCGCTCACGAAAAGGAAAATTAGTAAAGAAACTATTTTAACTCAGAAATTGCTAATTTCACAAACAAAAATAGTAGTTTCTTTTTAACACTTCAGTGATAATCTTTATTTACAGGTTCGAAATATAATTTTGTAACACTTAAGTGAGTGTAAAAGTGAGTAAATTAACTTCCATCCATCCATCTATCCGTCCGTCCATCCATCCACCTGTCCATCCATCCACCTATCCATTTTTCTATCTGTTCATCCATCCATCCACCTATCCATTTTTCTATCTGTTCATCCATCCGTCCATCCATCCATCCACCTATCCATTTATCTATCTATCTGTCCATCCATCATCCATCCACCTATCCATTTATCTATCTATCTGTTCATCCATCTATCCATCCGTCCATCCATCCACCTATCCATTTATCTATCTGTCCATTCTTCCATCTATCTATCAAAAATCCATCCATCCATCGTTCTATCTATCTGTCTGTCCGTCCATCCATTTTTCCGTCTATCCATCCATCCAATAATCAATCCATCTTTCTGTCTGTTGAAAGAGTAAATTCTGAAATCCCCTGCCGCTTCAATATACCTGTAAATAGCCTAATTAAATTCATAATCAAAGCCTTAATTAATATTTATCCTCCTATTTCTGATGAATAATTCCAGTTGATTTTACTCAATAGAACGACTGATTGTTTGTTCTTCCTTTACGTTTTCTAAAGTTTGTGTTTGGTCTTTGAGTTGCGACCGATGGTCTGGCCTAGAGATGTGTGATGTGTCACTAAACACTTTATAGTTGTGTGTTTGGATTTTGGAGGTATCACACACTCTTAACATGCTGGGAGTGCAGTAACAGTGTTTACTCACTTAGCCCAGCTTCCAGAGATTAAATATGGGTTTGTCTTTGTATATTTTATTAATTTTATATTTCCTTTTACTGAAACACTAAAGAATCAAGGTGAATATTGCCTGCACTACTGTCTGTACCTCTGACTGAGAGAAAGCACATGTTATCAGTATGTTTTGGGGAACATTTTGGATTGGAGCTCAGCCAGCTCCAACCTTAAAGAGATTGTCTATGTGTGCAATATTCTGTGTTACAGATCAGTATTGGAGGTGGCCAATTGGCACCCTGAGATGATGGGGTGGACTTGTTTTTCTGGACAAGCTGGCACCTGCTCCAGACCTGGAAGGTCACTGAACGCGTCAACAGGTGACGTGTATGGTCATGTGCATCTGATTAACTGACAATGTGTGAAAATTTACCATGATTGTGCATTTTCTCTGAGCCAATCAGAATCATACACCTTGCAATAATGACGTGGTTAGACCTTGAAAACAGTATAACTGTTGGGACAACTGTATGTACGGTACGACCAGACCGAGAGGGAGTGCGGCCTACGAACTCCTTGTGAGACTTGAAGCTGCTGATGAAACTGCAAACTATTCTTCAGTAAAATATTTCTTTAATTAATCATACTCCTGACTCTGTCTTCATTCTTCACTACTGGTCTCTGGGTCAAAACTGTTAACCCCTAACACTGTCTATCTATCTGTCTGTCTATCCATCCATCCATCGTTCTATCTATCCATCTGTGCATCCATCCATTCATCCACCCACCTATCCATCTATCTATCTGTCTGTCTGTCCGTCCATCCATCCATACTTGTGCCTATCAATCCTTCCAATAATCAATCCATCTTTCCATCTGTCAATCCATCTGTCCTTCCGTGGGTTAAAAGTATTTAAAGGGTCATGAAACCCTAAAACAAATGTTCTTGACCAGATTTTAACATAAGTATGTGTTTTGAACATCATGGAAGACAGTTACCATCGGTTAGTTTTGAATGTAGGAGAAAACTAGTTCATTTTAAACCTTTTTGCTCTATTTTCAACTTTCTGGTTTAAATTCGTCTTCATGTAAAGGTCATAGGTTGTGACGCTTTCTTGTACTATAGTACAGCGATGACTCAGCAGTGTCTCATAATTATTCATGAGACTGCGTGTATTTATCCAATGAGAAGACGCTTTGCTTAATTCATGACAGCACGCGTTGATAGGCATTTTTCTCTGACTAGCGCTTCCAACAGTGAAATGGCATACAGTAGCCTAAGTGAGAGATGCATTAATGGATAAAAAACTAGTGTTTTTCCCGCTTTGTATGTGTCTGCATTGTAAATAAATCTTCATACAAACGTGATTCATCCACACTGTGAGTGTAATCGCTCTTTATGGCTATTTAACTGACCAAATGGATTATAAAACTCCAAAAAATAGATATCAAAGGAAAGGTATGCAACAGTGTGTTCGTATATATTTTCGATGCAGAGAAAACATTGCGAATGGCTGTGCATTGAATTATAGCTGTCACAGGATATATATATATATATATATATATATATATATATATATATATATATATATATATATATATATATATATATATATATATACATACATATACACACAGGTCCTTCTCAAAAAATTAGCATATTGTGATAAAAGTTTATTTTCCATAATGTAATGATACAAATTTAACTTTCATATATTTTAGATTCATTGCACACCAACTGAAATATTTCAGGTCTTTTATTGTTTTAATACTGATGATTTTGGCATATAGCTCATGAAAACCCAAAATCTAAAATAAATTTGCATATTTCATCCGACCAATAAAAGAAAAGTGTTTTTAATACAAAAAAAGTCAACCTTCAAATAATTATGTTCAGTTATGCACTCAATACTTGGTGGGGAATCCTTTTGCAGAAATGACTGCTTCAATGCGGCGTGGCATGGAGGCGATCAGCCTGTGGCACTGCTGAGGTGTTATGGAGGCCCAGGATGCTTCGATAGCGGCCTTAAGCTCATCCAGAGTGTTGGGTCTTGCATCTCTCAACTTTCTCATCACAATATCCCACAGATTCTCTATGGGGTTCAGGTCAGGAGAGTTGAGCACAGTAATACCATGGTCAGTAAACCATTTACCAGTGGTTTTGGCACTGTGAGCAGGTGCCAGGTCGTGCTGAAAAAACGAAATCTTCATCTCCATAAAGCTTTTCAGCAGATGGAAGCATGAAGTGCTCCAAAATCTCCTGATAGCTAGCTGCATTGACCCTGCCCTTGATAAAACACAGTGGACCAACACCAGCAGCTGACATGGCACCCCAGACCATCACTGACTGTGGGTACTTGACACTGGACTTCAGGCATTTTGGCATTTCCTTCTCCCCAGTCTTCCTCCAAACTCTGGCACCTTGATTTCCGAATGACATGCAAAATATGAGCGACAGTCCAGTGCTGCTTCACTGTAGCCCAGGTCAGGCGCTTCTGCCGCTGTTTCTGGTTCAAAAGTGGCTTGACCTGGGGAATGCGGCACCTGTAGCCCATTTCCTGCACACACCTGTGCACGGTGGCTCTGGATGTTTCTACTCCAGACTCAGTCCACTGCTTCCAGGTCCCCAAGGTCTGGAATCGGTCCTTCTCCACAATCTTCCTCAGGGTCCGGTCACCTCTTCTCGTTGTGCAGCGTTTTTTGCCACACTTTTTCCTTCCCACAGACTTCCCACTGAGGTGCCTTGATACAGCACTCTGGGAACAGCCTAGGAGAACAGCTGGGAGTTTTTAAAAGCCTCAGGAATCTTTTGCAGGTGTTTAGAGTTAATTAGTTGATTCAGATGATTAGGTTAATAGCTCGTTTAGAGAACCTTTTCATGATATGCTAATTTTTTGAGATAGGAATTTGGGTTTTCATGAGCTGTATGCCAAAATCATCAGTATTAAAACAATAAAAGACCAGAAAAATTTCAGTTGGTGTGCAATGAATCCAAAATATATGAAATTTTAATTTTATCATAACATTATGGAAAATAATGAACTTTTATCACAATATGCAATTTTTTTTAGAAGGACCTGTATATACATTGCATAATATACATATAGTCCTATCTCATTTCTCTGAGTAAAAACGATTCTCTGAAGATTTGAAGAGTCTCTCGAAAGCCCCGCGTTTCTGAGAGCTACTCTGCTCTGAAAGTCAGATTGCCCAGAGCATGTCGGAAATGAAACGCTCATTACCATAACTGAATTTCAGCTCGATGGTACACACATGTAATAGTGTTAAAGTTTACCATATTAATTAGAGCGTGAATCCGATTATGAAACATTGAAATATATTGTTTTTCAATCCGGACCTCCATCGCAAGGACGACTTGAGCAGGATATTTCTCAGGGTAAGTTTTTACTCAGTTTGAGGTACATTGAGATGTTGCATCTGTAATTTCTCTACATCAGCATTAACATGTAGGATATGTCCATCAACAAACTGATGTGTATATTTCTAATTTATTCACATGTAGGAACTGCGTTAAAGGTTTCCGTCGGCTAGAGGGCGCCTGTTCAAAACAAATGCGTAGTTTTGATGATGTTAAGTTTGAGCGCAGAATCCTGGGACATGTGGTCTTCACCTCACAGCCGGTGGGAAAGAATCGGGACAGGACTCGGGCAGAAATCATGTTCATGGATGCGATTATTAACATTACTGTAGTGTGAAGCAGAGCTGGGGCGAGTGTTGTGGAGCTGAGCAAGGCTGTCGGAGCGATTGTTACACAACACACACTGCTCGCGAGCAACGGGACTTTTATTATGACGGGACACAGTCGCCGGCGCAATCTCCGCTTTTCCGGTCATGAGTATGAGGTAACGTAGCTGTTTATTATATTAGATACATTTAAGTGTGCTTACAATTTTGTTATGCCGTTACTCTGTGCGTTCACTCGGCGGCTGCTGTGACTCTTGTTCACACTCCAGTGAGAGTAAAGCGCTTCTGCAAAATAAAACCGGAAACCGAGGGTAACGCAGATATGATGTCACTGACAGGCGACGCCCTCACACGTCCCGGTTCATTGGTAAAAATAGCGATTTTCTCACAATTTACAAATAGTTGGAAACATTTAGGATATTGTAAGAACTCAACAGAACAAAATATATAACACTGGCCTGGTGTTTTTTGGATATTTGACTGCAAAAATCATACATAGTGCACCTTTAACTATAATTCAAAACGGCGCATAACCGAGCACTAACGTGAATGAACTGATGTAAACATTAGTTTGTAAACCAAAATCTTGCTCCATCCCTTATCATTATTCAAAGTAGTAAGAACAGCAGATCATCTGCATTATTAGACACAGGTTTAGGTAATAGTGGCCCACAGCTGATGAGCAGAAGTATTTCATTCAGACAGTAATAACGGGAGTTAGCCGGTTAGCTGGAGACCTAGCTAACTGTAGCTACTATTTTGAACACTTTATTATTCATACTTATAAGTTGTGATTTTGAGGTGCAAGTTGGTCCAAATAAACTGAGTACCGTCCCATCTTTAATAGATAAGCGTTTTGGAAATCCTATTTAGACCTCACAGATTTGAGAAGCATTCATCAAACGGTTAAACTGATGTTGTATCGCTGTGGTAATTTTAACCACTGACTCTTCCTCATCATTTGGAAGTGTTTACAAAGAGAATTTGCTTTTGTAGAGCAGAATACAGCATCTTCTCAACATGTAGACAACAGGAATCAACTGCAGTGCTTGAGGGCGGGCCAAAGTAGACGTTTTTCAGGGTAGCCAATGAACACCATAGGTGAGCATTATACAAATTTGTTACATTGTTACGTATGAATGTTACAGACTAGGGGTGTGTCTCAATCAGCTCCCTAGTTCAGTAGTCAGGGCACTGATCTACTGAACTAGGGAGCTGATTGAGACGCACCCTAGAATTACAACTCATTAGGGCAGTTCAGAATTGGTTCTTTCTTTTGGGAGGCAGTGGCTGTGTTCGAAATCGCCCCCTGTTCCCTCATTCACTATTCCCTACATTACTCCACTTATATAGTCCACTTGAATGAGTGATACTGAGTGCGCTGGAAGGGCTGGCAGCTCCAGTTGTAATGAATGGATTAATCTCGGTCATGGAAACTACAACCTGAACTAAACAATTTAATAATCAGTGAAAATGTAATTTATACCTGTGTGACATTACGCTGGTCCAGTGGTTTGGAAAATGGATGGATATGATTCAGCGGCGGACGCCATATTCTGGTGAGATGCGAAAATTATGTGCACATAATTCCACATCTCACCAGATTATGGGTATTCTCTAGCCATTGAGAGTACATTGGTTGTACACTCGTTATTGTGAGATTGAATGAGTGCACTCGATAACGTCCACTATGGTTTCGGACACCACTGCAAATGGCTGTCCCTTCAAATAGTGCCCTATTTAAGTTTATAGAGGGCATAATATACCATAAATACCTTAACAACATGACATTTATACTTTATAACATCAATCAATCAGTCAAACCTTATGTTGCACCTTTCAAGGGAGCAAATTGAATGCAGTTCAGAGTGATTTAAAAGATACAAAATGAAATGATAAATATAAAATGTTGCTTTGGTGGTTTTAGCATATTGATATGTGGTTGCTAGGGTGTTCTAGGTGGTTGCTAGGTGATTTTCCACTGATATTCTGGTCTGTGGGATTTTTATACACATTTTGCAAATGGCTTGATCAACTTTGATATCATTCTTTCAACACAAAATAATCAACCGAATGAATGCAGATCTGTTTGAGTGTCAGTAGATAAATCATCCGCCAACACCTTCCTTCCAGAGGTCTGAATGCATCGATAATGCACCGCAGCCGTTCTCAGATGCTGTAAATAGCAGCCCATTTTTACACCACGCGACACAACCTTCATGTCAACGCAGAATGTCGACAGTGACACACATGCACAATTGCACATACGGCCTGACCTCGATTTCACACACGTCATGGAAAACAAAATGTGTTGTCGACACAGAGGAAGCCGCGTGTGAGGCTCGGTTTGATTGATAGTGGTTGTACAGTGATTTTGAGGACGTGGGCAGATCTCTCTGTATTTGAGATAAAGCTTTCAGAATTCCTGTCCTGAGCGTCTGATGACACTTTACTGGTGCTGTCGTCTGTGTTTGTCTGCGTTTCCAACACGCACAGAAAACAGTTCTTCTTAAATTGTGAAATCTGTTGCTTTCCTGTGTTTGATTCCTCATGCAAATCAGCAAACCTGTAACTTTTGTGTTCCTATGAGGGTTTAAGTGAGTAAATGAACTATCTGACTATCTGAATATCCATCCATTTTTCCATCCATCCATCTGTCCACCTGTTAAGTCCATCCATCCATCTGTCCACCTATTAAGTCCATCCATCCATCCATCTGTCCACCTGTTAAGTCCATCCATCCATCTGTCCACCTGTTAAGTCCATCCATCCATCTGTCCACCTGTTAAGTCCATCCATCCATCTGTCTGTCCACCTGTTAAGTCCATCCATCCATCTGTCTGTCCACCTGTTAAGTCCATCCATCCATCCATCTGTCCACCTGTTAAGTCCATCCATCCATCTGTCCACCTATTAAGTCCATCCATCCATCCATCTGTCCACCTGTTAAGTCCATCCATCCATCCATCTGTCCACCTGTTAAGTCCATCCATCCATCTGTCTGTCCACCTGTTAAGTCCATCCATCCATCTGTCCACCTGTTGAGTCCATCCATCCATCTTTCCACCTGTTAAGTCCATCCATCCATCTGTCTGTCCACCTGTTAAGTCCATCCATCCATCTGTCTGTCCACCTGTTAAGTCCATCCATCCATCCATCCATCTGTCCACCTGTTAAGTCCATCCATCCATCTGTCCACCTGTTAAGTCCATCCATCCATCTGTCCACCTGTTAAGTCCATCCATCCATCTGTCCACCTGTTAAGTCCATCCATCCATCTGTCCACCTGTTAAGTCCATCCATCCATCTGTCCACCTGTTAAGTCCATCCATCCATCCATCTGTCCACCTGTTAAGTCCATCCATCCATCCATCTGTCCACCTGTTAAGTCCATCCATCCATCTGTCTGTCCACCTGTTAAGTCCATCCATCCATCTGTCTGTCCACCTGTTAAGTCCATCCATCCATCTGTCCACCTGTTAAGTCCATCCATCCATCTGTCCACCTGTTAAGTCCATCCATCCATCCATCTGTCCACCTGTTAAGTCCATCCATCCATCTGTCTGTCCACCTGTTAAGTCCATCCATCCATCTGTCTGTCCACCTGTTAAGTCCATCCATCCATCTGTCTGTCCACCTGTTAAGTCCATCCATCCATCTGTCCACCTGTTAAGTCCATCCATCCATCTGTCCACCTGTTAAGTCCATCCATCCATCCATCTGTCCACCTGTTAAGTCCATCCATCCATCCATCCATCTGTCCACCTGTTAAGTCCATCCATCCATCTGTCTGTCCACCTGTTAAGTCCATCCATCCATCTGTCTGTCCACCTGTTAAGTCCATCCATCCATTTGTCCACCTGTTAAGTCCATCCATCCATCTGTCCACCTGTTAAGTCCATCCATCCATCTGTCCACCTGTTAAGTCCATCCATCCATCCATCTGTCCACCTGTTAAGTCCATCCATCCATCCATCTGTCCACCTGTTAAGTCCATCCATCCATCTGTCTGTCCACCTGTTAAGTCCATCCATCCATCCATCTGTCCACCTGTTAAGTCCATCCATCCATCTGTCCACCTGTTAAGTCCATCCATCCATCCATCTGTCCACCTGTTAAGTCCATCCATCCATCCATCTGTCCACCTGTTAAGTCCATCCATCCATCTGTCTGTCCACCTGTTAAGTCCATCCATCCATCCATCTGTCCACCTGTTAAGTCCATCCATCCATCTGTCCACCTGTTAAGTCCATCCATCCATCTGTCTGTCCACCTGTTAAGTCCATCCATCCATCTGTCTGTCCACCTGTTAAGTCCATCCATCCATCTGTCTGTCCACCTGTTAAGTCCATCCATCCATCTATCTGTCCACCTGTTAAGTCCATCCATCCATCTGTCCACCTGTTAAGTCCATCCATCCATCCGTCTGTCCACCTGTTAAGTCCATCCATCCATCCGTCTGTCCACCTGTTAAGTCCATCCATCCATTCATCTGTCCACCTGTTAAGTCCATCCATCCATCTGTCTGTCCACCTGTTAAGTCCATCCATCCATCCATCTGTCCACCTGTTAAGTCCATCCATCCATCCATCTGTCCACCTGTTAAGTCCATCCATCCATCTGTCCACCTGTTAAGTCCATCCATCCATCTGTCCACCTGTTAAGTCCATCCATCCATCTGTCCACCTGTTAAGTCCATCCATCCATCTGTCTGTCCACCTGTTAAGTCCATCCATCCATCTGTCTGTCCACCTGTTAAGTCCATCCATCCATCCATCTGTCCACCTGTTAAGTCCATCCATCCATCCATCTGTCCACCTGTTAAGTCCATCCATCCATCTGTCTGTCCACCTGTTAAGTCCATCCATCCATCTGTCTGTCCACCTGTTAAGTCCATCCATCCATCTGTCCACCTGTTAAGTCCATCCATCCATCCATCTGTCCACCTGTTAAGTCCATCCATCCATCTGTCCACCTGTTAAGTCCATCCATCCATCCGTCTGTCCACCTGTTAAGTCCATCCATCCATCCATCTGTCCACCTGTTAAGTCCATCCATCCATCTGTCTGTCCACCTGTTAAGTCCATCCATCCATCTGTCCACCTGTTAAGTCCATCCATCCATCCATCTGTCCACCTGTTAAGTCCATCCATCCATCTGTCTGTCCACCTGTTAAGTCCATCCATCCATCTGTCTGTCCACCTGTTAAGTCCATCCATCCATCCATCTGTCCACCTGTTAAGTCCATCCATCCATCTGTCTGTCCACCTGTTAAGTCCATCCATCCATCCATCTGTCCACCTGTTAAGTCCATCCATCCATCCATCTGTCCACCTGTTAAGTCCATCCATCCATCTGTCCACCTGTTAAGTCCATCCATCCATCTGTCTGTCCACCTGTTAAGTCCATCCATCCATCTGTCTGTCCACCTGTTAAGTCCATCCATCCATCTGTCTGTCCACCTGTTAAGTCCATCCATCCATCCATCCATCCATCCATCCATCTGTCCACCTGTTAAGTCCATCAATCCATCTGTCCACCTGTTAAGTCCATCCATCCATCTGTCTGTCCACCTGTTAAGTCCATCCATCCATCTGTCTGTCCACCTGTTAAGTCCATCCATCCATCTGTCTGTCCACCTGTTAAGTCCATCCATCCATCCATCCATCCATCCATCCATCCATCCATCTGTCCACCTGTTAAGTCCATCCATCCATCCATCCATCCATCCATCCATCCATCTGTCCACCTGTTAAGTCCATCCATCCATCCATCTGTCTGTCCACCTGTTAAGTCCATCCATCCATCTGTCCACCTGTTAAGTCCATCCATCCATCTGTCCACCTGTTAAGTCCATCCATCCATCCATCTGTCCACCTGTTAAGTCCATCCATCCATCCATCTGTCCACCTGTTAAGTCCATCCATCCATCTGTCCACCTGTTAAGTCCATCCATCCATCCATCTGTCCACCTGTTAAGTCCATCCATCCATCTGTCTGTCCACCTGTTAAGTCCATCCATCCATCTGTCTGTCCACCTGTTAAGTCCATCCATCCATCCATCCATCCATCCATCCATCTGTCCACCTGTTAAGTCCATCAATCCATCTGTCCACCTGTTAAGTCCATCCATCCATCTGTCTGTCCACCTGTTAAGTCCATCCATCCATCTGTCTGTCCACCTGTTAAGTCCATCCATCCATCTGTCTGTCCACCTGTTAAGTCCATCCATCCATCCATCCATCCATCCATCCATCCATCTGTCCACCTGTTAAGTCCATCCATCCATCCATCCATCCATCCATCCATCCATCTGTCCACCTGTTAAGTCCATCCATCCATCCATCTGTCTGTCCACCTGTTAAGTCCATCCATCCATCCATCCATCCATCCATCCATCCGTCCATCCGTCCGTCCGTCCGTCCGTCCGTCCGTCCGTCCGTCCGTCCGTCCGTCCGTCCGTCCGTCCGTCCGTCCGTCAAGTCCTTCCATCCATCCGTCAAGTCCTTCCATCCATCCATCCATCCGTTAAGTCCTTCCATCCATCAAGCATTAAAAATCAAGAACTATATAGTGATTCACTACGATCGAAGAACCAAAAAGATCTCCAAAGGCACTTTGTAGGACATATAAAATAGTTATCTATATTATTTTACAAGTAACCTAAAGTACCTTGTAAATACCATTGTACATGAATATAGTAGTCAATCAGTAGGGTGTCGTTTTACAAATAAAGTCTGCTAGACTCTTCCAAAAGCAGGCCGTTCCTGCAGAGTGACATGTGTTTGTGCATGAAGAAGGTGCACTGCAGTTTCCAGGTTGATCTGTATCTCTGCGGTCGTTCTCCACACTCTGCCTCTCTGAATGACTCGATGTGAACCGATGTAGTAAGACGCCCACCAGCAGACTTTATCAGAGTCACCTGGGCTGAAATGAATGTTTAACCCCTCCTCAGAAGTGCCTTTTTACAGCAAACATGTGACTTAGAAGAAATCGAGATGCACTGACTGAGTGTTCGGACGGTTCAGTTCAAGAACTGAAAAGGTTAACTGTTTCCTTAATGCCATGTGAGCAAAAAGAGACACAGATGGTCTTTAAGTCACTCATCTCTGACTGTTTTCACCATTAATAAAGCAGGTCAGACCAGTTCCAATAAATGCGTTTTAAAACCACAGAGATAACCTTTTCTACGGGCTGAAATAAAAATCTGACGGTATTTACTGTAAGTCCACTTCTCTTTTTGTGCTCACATACATGAGTGATTCTCACAGAAACTGAAATATGGCTAGCTCATTTTACCCCCAAATTAAAAGGAAACAGGAATATATATATATATATATATATATATATATATATATATATATATATATATATATATATATATATATATATATATATATATATATATATATATATATATATATATATATATATATATATATTTAGGTTAAATTGTCATTTATTAATGCATTTGCTTTGACATTATATTCATGATAATCAAACTAATTCCTAATGCAGTGACTTAACATAACAATACTGTTACTCTTATTTTATTTCCAAAAAATATGAAGGAAAAAAAATATGTTAGTACATTTGTAAAGTACAACTCTAAGTATAGCTACATCATAGTAGTATTTAAAAAAAATAAAAATTAACTGCAGTTTTTAATAGAATTTGTGTTAAAATCATGTCGTAAGAATCTGTGTTTAATTCATGAAAATATCATAATGAAAATAAATCCTATGTGTGCCTTAAAACCACTTCCTCTTCTTTTTGCAAGGTATTTCCTATTATTTGACGATGTGGCCGAACACAGAAACAGACTTTACCCCGGCGCTGCTTTCTGGAGCGTCTAAGATTGTCAAACAGAGACACCTGGCGACTAAGAGCAGAACTGCTGTTCTTATCACACAACTGCACCAATAGGCATAACATTATGACAGGTGGAGTGACTAACCCTGATGATCTCTTCATCAAGGCACCTGTTAGTGGGTGGGATATATTAGGCAGCAAGTGAAAAAATTTCCTAAAAGTTGATGTGTTAGAAGCAGGAAAAATGGGCTAAATGTAAAGATTTGAGTGAGTTTGACCAAATTGTGATGGCTAGACAACTGGGTCAGAGCATCTCCAAAACTGCAGCTCTTGTGGGGTGTTCCCGGTCTGCAGAGGTCAGGATCTATCAAAAGTGCTCCAAGGAAGGAACAGTGGAGAACCGGCCACAGGGTCATGGGCGGCCCAGGCTCATTGATGCACGTGTGGAGCGAAGGCTGGCCCGTGTGGGCCGATCAAACAGACAAGTTACTGGAGCTCAAACTGCTGAAGAAGTTAATGCTGGTTCTGATAGAAAGGTGTCAGAATACACAGAGCATCGCAGTTTGTTGCGTATGGGGCGGCATAGCCGCTGACCAGTCAGGGTGCCCATGCTGACCCCTGACCCCGCCGAAAGCACCAACAATGGCACGTGAGCATCAGAACTGGACCACGGAGCAATGGAAGAAGGTGGCCTGGTCTGATGATCACGTGTTCTTTTACATCACGTGGATGGACGGGTGTGTGTGCACGTCACTTACCTGGTGAACACATGGCCCCAGGATGCACTATGGGAAGAAGGCGAGCCGGCGGAGGCAGTGTGATGCTTTGGGCAATGTTCTGCTGGGAAACCTTGGGTCCTGCCATCCATGTGGATGTTACTTTGACATGTACCACCTACCTAAGCATTGTTGCAGACCATGTACAGCCTTTCATGGAAACGGTATTCCCTGGTGTCTGTGGCTCTTCCAGCAGGATAATGCTCCTGACACAAAGCACAAATGCTTCAGGAATAGTTTGAGGTGTCGACTTGGCCTCCAAATTCCCCAGATCTCAATCCAATCGAGCATCTGTGGGATGTGCTGAACAAACAAGTCCGATCCAAGGAGGCCCCACCTCGCTACTTATAGGACTGAAAGGATCTGCTGCTAACATCTTGTGATACCACAGGACTCCTTCAGGGGTCTAGTGGAGTCCATGCCTCGACGGGTCAGCAAAAAACAATTTTAGGAAATCAGTAATGTTATGTCTGATTGGTGAATAACATCATCGCACCAGTATGCTTTTTATTTCATTTAGCTGAATATCAAAAACAGCCAAGCGCTCCGTATATACACTCACTTATGCGGATTAAGTTCAAGAATAACGAGAAACATTTCCTCATTAAAAGCCATTGTACGACTTCAAAAGACTTTGATATAGCACATCATAGGACCACTTTTATACTTTCATGTTTTCTCGACAGCATCAGTTCCCTTTCATTGTGTGGGTGAGTACAGATTACTTTTTTTCAAGTAACTAGTAAAGTAACGCATTACTTTTATATTTACAACAAATCTGAGTTACATTTTCATATAGGTAACGCGCGTTACTTTGTTTTCCCATTCATTGACTGACAGCTCTCCTGCCCCCATGTGGAGAGAAACCGTTAGTTGCATAAAACCACTATAATATGCATAAAGTTAAACCACATATGGGCTTATTCACTTTAGGTTTGGCCTGAAAAGGCCTTTACATTTGCCAAAAATAGATTTTTTTATTATTGTTAAAAAACAAACGAGCAAACCCAGCCAAGATGTAGTAACACAATTAGATACTTTTTAGCGGGTAACCAGTGCTGGGTAGATTACTTACACATTGTAGTCTGTTACTGATTCCAAATTACATAATTATACATTATACATTAAACTAAATGTAGTTTATATTACTTTAAATATGTAATTTGTTTATCACATTAATTTGAATAGGGTAATATTGTACCATATTAAAATAAAAAGAGAAAGAAGTGCATTAAATATAAACTGGGGTTTGTGTTGGAACTGCTGGGGATTCGTGAATTTTAATGAAAAGCTATTAAGTAATTTAATCATCAAAAAATTGGAATCTGGTTATGTAATCCAGAACAGTTACTATGAAGCAATGTATAATAACATATACATCAAGTAACATATTGCAACGCATTACTTTTAAAAGTAAGAATATATTGGTCACTTTTAGTTAATTCTAATGTATGAATCAGAGATATGCCTGATGAAGGTCGGAAGACCGAAACATTGCAAATTTAAAAGTTTTGTATATATTTTTTTTTTGCAAGTATTTGATAGTGTGTGGGATTTTCTTTTTGTTTTGGGTGACTTGGATATGTCTATCCTTTTTTCCCTACACACCTATCATTGCTAACAGGTGTGCGATGGTAATTGTGCACTAATTTATTAAAGTTTAAGAAAATATTTAAATATTTTGCATATGCATTTTGTATCATATGACACGTCATGATTTTATGTCCTGGGTTCAGTGCCATTGTTTTGTCTCGAGATGCACACCATTTATAAAAGCTAAATAATGTCCAAATGTAACTTAAGCCTACTCCTGGCTTAATCTAAGCCCTGTCCGTGATGTATGAGAATATGGAGCTCATGCTTAAGGAAAAAAAGTTATTCAATTTGCTCCAAAACAGAGCAAAAATATGCCATTCGGTGCAGATGTTTATTTTATAGCCGAGAAGATAAATTCTGATGCTTGAGCTTTAAAACAGTTTACCAGACTTCTTGCATAAAATGCATGTAAAATATCAGTTGTCACCATTTCTGCCAATAATGTATTTGTAAGATATTTAAATGCTTTGCAGATTTTAAAACATTGAGATCCTCAAAAGCCTGATGGATTTGAAACATTTGAACTCTTTTTAAAAACATAATAGCTATTCATTTGTGTACTGAATTCTTAGCTTTAAAAGGTGCAGGGTGTAGTATTTATAAGGATCTTTTCACAGAAATGCAGTATACAAAACTATGGTTGTCAGTGGTGTATAAAGACCTTACATAAGGCAACGTTATGCAATTATCTTAGAATGAGCCATTTATCACCATACACCACAGGTCGTGAAGTCACCATTTTGCGCCACTATGTTTCTTTGGTAACCAGACAAACTTTTGTCCTGTGTTGGCCACCGTAGCTTCTCTATGCTTCAGAAGGGAGGGTTGAGCAGTTGCAATTCACAACCTCACCACTAGATGCCGCTAAAATTCACACTGCACCTTTACATTTTTTGAAGGATTATAATTTGTCTGAAAGCTTTAATGAACGAGAAGACAACATTCAGGTTTCACCGTGTTTTAATTTCTGAAAACCAAGACAATACATGCCTGCACTGAGGCAAAAGGTCTTTCCCCTTCCATGCAGAATGAAATCATGCTTGACTCAATCCAGCACAGCCAGCAGACTCAGTATCAGTGAAACACAGTGCTTATTGTGCTCAGACAATACTGCAGCAACCCATTGATCCATGAACATATGTAAAAAAAACAAAAGTACATAACAGCTCAAAACAGAGCAAAAGTGGACAGTATGCTTTAGTTACACATTTTGATACTTTAAGGAATCATTACGGAGAATCAGTTAACCTTCTACAGGCCAAAGAGAACGATAAGATGTTACGGAATGACTACGGAAAATTGACTGGGGAGTTACAGACAAGATGGATTTAATCAACTTCCTCCATGCGAGAGGCATCATCGTCTCCTTCCAGAGGTGGGATCTCTTCTGGAGCGGGAGCAGCGGTTGGCTCTTCCACAGGCACGTCTTCATCTTCATCAATACCTGAAGACAAAGAGGTATACGTGAATTAGGACTTAATCACATTTACCGAAATACGGAAATGTGAGTCAAACTCACCTAAACCCAGCTTGATCATTCTGTAGATGCGGTTTGAGTGTGTCTGAGGATCGTCCAATGAGAATCCAGAGGAAAGCAGTGCAGTCTCGAACAGGAGGATGACCAGATCCTTCACAGCTTTGTCGTTTTTATCTGCGTCCGCCTTCTGCCTAAGGGTCTCCATGATGGGATGATCAGGGTTGATCTCCAGGTGTTTCTTGGCCATCATGTAGCCCATGGTGGAGTTGTCCCTCAGGGCCTGGGCCTTCATAATCCTCTCCATGTTGGCCGTCCAACCGTAAGTGCTGGTCACGATACAGCAGGGGGAAGAAACCAGCCTGTTTGATACGGTGACCTGGAGAAAAACCGGACATTAGTATGATGAACGGGTGTTAAACTAGCAAGGCACGTTCTGGGTTGCATGGTCATTGTTAGTCACTCAACACAAATGCTTTTAACTAAAAGGAAACGTATTAGTTTTTAAATCAGCACACAAAACCGGATTCACACATTCGAGTCTGCAGGCAAAGTGCGAGCCGTTCATTATGTAAACTCACCATCTGTGCAACTCTGACTAGGTATCCTGTTTATAACACAATTTTACAAGCATTAATGCCTAATTCAAAGTGGACGTAGGTTAAATTTTACACTTGAATTAAGTTACACAATTTGATCTCATTTGATGAAGTTTGCTACCGTGAAGCCGTTTTGAAACTATCAGTGATGACTTAGTATATGAAGGTGAAAACCCATCTTGTGCAAAGAACTGGGTTCTTAAGAGGTTTACGTGAGTTTTGCAAACACACCTTCTCTACTTTCTTGTCCAGAATCTCCTTCATGAGCTTGCAGAGGTTCTCAAACTTGGCCTTGTCCTCCTCCATCTTTTTCTTCTCGTCTTCATCCTCAGGCAGCTCCAGTCCCTCTTTGGTGACGGACACCAGAGACTTGCCATCGAAGTCCTTAAGCTGCTGGACGCAGTACTCGTCGATGGGCTCGGTCATGTACAGCACCTCGAAACCTCTCTTGCACACGCGCTCCACAAAGGCGGAGTGGGCGACCTGGTCTTTGCTCTCACCTGGAGAAGAACGGACATGGATTTGGGCATTATAAATCAACATAGCTATATTATTAGCTACATTAAGCTGCGCTGAGATGTTGCTAAGACTGAATAACAAAGCTGCTTGTGTAAATGAACACAGTGCCGCACTACTCTCTGAAATACACAGCGAATGCATGTTCAAAAAAAAAAAAGAAGCCTTCGTGATTTTGACAATTGCCTTTCCGTCGCAATTTAAAAGGCAGCTTGAAGCTGATGAAATCTTACCAGTGATGTAGTAGATGGATTTCTGGTTTTCCTTCATACGGCTGACATATTCTGTGAGGGAGGTCATCTCGTCGCCGGACTGCGAGCTCTGATAACGCAAAAGTTCTGACAGCTTCTTGCGGTTCTGAGAGTCCTCGTGGATGCCCAGCTAGAGGTCAAAACAAATGTTAATACCACTTTCAATCATATCTCTTTATTGGAAGTAACAATTCCCTGGTTTCACAGACAAGGTTAAGCAAGTCCCAGACTAAAATGCATGTTCTCAAAGCAACATCTACTAAGATGGCTTAAAATATGTCACTGCCATTGTTAAATCAACTAAGGTCTAATCCCGGTTTAATCCATAGACTGTATATAAATATGGACGTAGTGTCCATGACATCACCCATAGGATTTTGAAGTGCAGTTTTGAAGCGTAAAGTAGGGACGAGCTGGCCGTCGCGCATCAATCCCGGGTAATAGAAAATGGGCAAAGAGGCGGGACTTGGGCGGAGCTGAGGTGACGCGATGACTAACAGACAGCAGATAAATGGCTATCCACCTGCCACTCAAAGTAGCCACGCCCTTAATGCAGAAGTTTTATAATAAATGTAGGTTTTAATAATGTAAACTAATGGGTTATATAAAAATAAATAAAATCACCCCTCACAGTCGTCATGAAGGGCAAAACTAGCCGTTTAGACCATACCACAATTTGTCCCAGGCTGTAAACATGTTTTATTCTGGTGTAAAGTTGGGCATTTTAACATGGGGCTCAATGAGATTCTGCTCCTTCTGGAGCCGGTCTCTAGTGGCCAGTCGATGAACTGCAGTTTAAGTCACTTCCGTATCGGCTTCAAGAGAAACTGCGGGAGGTTGCCGCTTGGTTTAGTCTAAGACCTGTCTGTGAAACCAGGCCAAATAATCTAAAAACACAACTCACTTTAAGATTCTTGGAGAAAGCGTCGTAGAACTTCTTGTAGTTTTCCTTGTCCTCGGCCAGCTCAGCAAACAGCTCCAGGCACTTCTTGACAATGTTCTTGCGGATGACCTTGAGAATCTTGCTCTGTTGAAGCATCTCTCTGGAGATGTTGAGGGGCAGATCTTCAGAGTCCACAACACCACGGATAAAGTCTGGAGGGGGACAACAATTGGAGGAAGCTTTTAGTGACGTTGCACCTTTGAGATCTTCAATCATTTAGAAGTTAAGCAGCAAACGGCATTTCTACTTTTGTAATTGACTTTTAAAGTCCATCAGGATTTGACTGGATGAGGAAAAAGCTTTGGAAATTTCTCAGATTCTATGTCAGCAGAAACAGAAAAAGGCAATTTCATGTTGAATTTAAAAGGTATAGTTCCCTAAAAATGAAAATTGTAATTTACTCACCATGTCTTTCTAAACACTTGAGACCATTTAAGATATCTTTAATAAAACCTCAGAGATTTCGATTCCTACATTGATAGGAACCAAAACTTGGGGTATAAAAGGCATTGCAAAATGAATCAAGACTTGATTTAACGATTGCTTCATTTGATAAACAGATTATATTTAGGCTTTTATTCACATCTCATCAAATAAAAAAAAAAAAATCACCATTAAAATGATATACATTGAAACCCAGATGCTCAAGCTTCCTTGTTTACCATATGTGATGCACTATGTATGCATTTATATGAATAAAAGCCTACATTACATCGGTTCATCATACAAAGTGATTATATCTCCTCACAAGACTCTAATTAAACCACTTGATTCATATTATAATAACTTTTGGATCCAAATTTTGGCTTTCTGGACCTTCAAATGGAGGGATATGACCCTCAGGTTTCATTAAAAACATCTAAAATGTTTCAAAAATTATGATTAATTATGATTCATTCATGGGAGAACCATCCCGTTAAGGGCAAAGCTACTTACTCAGATACTCTGGGATGAGCTCCTCACAGCTGTCCATGATGAAGACCCTTCTGACGTACAGCTTGATGTTATTCTTCTTTTTCTTATTCTCGAAGAGGTCGAAGGGGGCACGGCGAGGAATGAACAGAAGAGCGCGAAACTCCAACTGACCCTCCACGGAGAAATGCTGCAGGACAAGGTGTAAAAATGATTATTTCATCAATTCTCATACATGTAATTTGAGTATTGTTCTGTAGAATCCATTACCTTGACAGCCAGGTGATCTTCCCAATCATTAGTCAGGCTCTTGTAAAACTCTCCGTACTCCTCGTTGGAGATGTCGTCGGGGTTACGGGTCCAGATGGGTTTGGTTTTGTTCAGCTCCTCCTGGTCAATGTACTTCTCCTTGATCTTCTTCTTTTTCTTCTTGTCCTTGTCTTTGGAGTCCTCTTCGTCATCTGAGCCGACATCTTCAATCTTGGGTTTGTCTTCGCCTTCGACTTCCTCCTTTTCTTCCTTCTCAGCCTTCTCCTCCTCTGCCTCGTCGTCGCTGATCTCCTTGTCGCGTTCCTTCTCCACCTGTGTGGGAATTTTATATTTCAATTACCATTAGTCTTAGCAACACTCAATTACCTGAAAGCGATGGATAAAATGCTATTTAATTCCCCTCTTAATTGTCAGCCCGACCAGAACACTACGAACAAAACCAAATCCCACTTACGAAGAGTGTGATTGGGTATCCGATGAACTGGGAGTGTTTCTTGACCACTTCCTTCACCCTCTTCTCCTCAACGTACTCGGTCTGATCTTCTTTCAGGTGAAGAATGACTCTGGTTCCACGGCCAATGGGCTCACCTGGAGATCGACAGGTATGTATGAACATCAATGTTGCCCTTAATATAGCATGCATGTCTTTAAAGAGAAGCTGGTAACGTACCATGGTCCACCTTGACTGTGAAAGAGCCGCCAGCAGACGACTCCCAGGCGTACTGCTCGTCATCATTGTTTTTAGTGATGACTGTGACCTTTTCAGCCACCAGGTAGGCAGAGTAGAAGCCCACACCAAACTGCCCAATCATGGAGATATCAGCACCAGCCTGGAAAGATGGGATATTAATATTAGAGACTATATTGAATGTAGATGTTGATAAACAGAGCTTGACATTAACTTTTGCAGTGGCTAGTGGTTTTCCAAAGTTACTAGCCAATTTTGAACACAGATACCATGGGGAAAAAACACCATATAGATATTTATGTCCCAGTTTGTCAGCAGATTTATTATTAGGCTGCTGTCACTTTAAGACCTGACGCACGGATCCATTATACACCGTTACACATGCGTTTCCCCCCCCTCAATGGTTTGTGTTCACTTAAAACATATGTGAATACTCTCCAAGACCGGCATTTTGACATTATTTTGTGTGTTTAAGTGCTATAAGTAGCGGAAAACAACTCTGCGGCTTTATGTGCGCGCACTTTGGGTGTGAGAACAATCTGCAGGAATGAGTCAAATTGCACAATACATGCAATCCCACGCTGAAATACCAAAAATATGAATCTGGAGCAAATGAAACGAGTGAGGGGAGGCGGGATTGTGTGTCACTCACTGTCGGAGATCAAAGAGGGAAAGCACAGCTGGTATTATGTATTCTGCAGGAGTATTGGTTTCAGAATTGAAATCTGTATTTTTGACAACACTACACTTAGTTTAGCATTTCAAATGCCTTTTCAAAAGACTACAATTGAAAAGTGTATATGTGATGGGTTACCACAAAACCAGTAATAAGGTATATTTGTGGCAATAACCAACAATTCATTGTATGGGACAAATTATAAATTTTACTTTAATGCCAAAAATCATTAGGATCATGTTCCATGAAGATATTTTGTATATTTCCTACCATAAATATATCAAATGTAGAATTAGTAGTAATATGCATTGCTAAGGACTTCATTTGGACAACTTTAAAGGCGATTTTCTCAATGTTTAGATTTGTTTGCACTCAGATTTTCAAATAGTTCTATCCTAACAAACCATATATTAATGGAAATCTCATTTATTTAGCTTTGAGATGTATAAATGAACCCTCGTGAATGGTGTTTTGGTCCAGGGGGGGTCACATTTATAAAATTCGACCTGACAAAGTGGCTAGCAGAAGTGACTGCGTTACACGCCACAGCTGGAATACACCAGCACTTTGCAGGTGTTAATGTCAAGCCCTGCTGAAAAACATGCCAACAATGGCAGATGCATCACCTGCAGAGCCTCCATGAAGGCCTTTGTTCCGGACTTTGCGATGGTACCCAGGTTATTGATGAGATCGGCTTTGGTCATGCCAATACCGGTGTCAATAATGGTAAGAGTGCGATCATGAACATTGGGGATGATGTCGATCTTCAGGTCCTTGCCACTGTCCAGTTTGGTGGGATCCGTCAAACTTTCATATCTGATTTTGTCAAGAGCCTGTTGTGTGGAGAAAACAATAAGTTGATAGCAGGAACAACAAAGATCATTGTAAATGTAAGAAAACACAACGACTAATAATAATAACTGAAGTGGGCGCTTAATCAGAACATCATGGATTGGTGTGTACACGAATAGTTGTTGGTGTGAACAGGCCTTAAGTCGAATATTAGATGCAGTCTATCATGGGTCTTACATCAGAGGCGTTGGAGATGAGCTCCCTGAGGAAAATCTCTTTGTTGGAGTAGAAGGTGTTAATAATAAGAGACATCAGCTGGGCAATCTCTGCCTGGAAGGCAAAGGTCTCGGCCTCCTCATCTTGGCGCATTTCTTCAGGCATCTGAGGAAATAACAGATTCACTCCATCTTTAGAATATATCCATCAACAAGGTTTAACAATGGCATAATTTATACACTTAAAAAAAAGGTCCATATTATTTGTTCATATATCTAAGTTGGAATAATTAAATGCATGTATAAAAGAAAATGAAAGTGACTCATTCCCATCAGATGGAGTACTCTACAGTTACACAAGAAAAACAGGCCCATAAAAGGCCCCGGATGCGGAAGAACATGGCGCAGAAGGACAATGAGCGCAACACGTGTTTTACTGCTGCAATCATTGAAATTAAACCCATTTAGACGGGTATTAAATTTTTTTAACTGCACGGAATAACGCCATTTTTAAACTTTCTTTAAACGCTTGAAGACTAGCTTTAATAATAATAATAATAACAAAAATCGAAGACTTTTAATAAAGCAACCACCCTGTCGGGTCACCTGCGACTCAATGTGTGACGGCGAATAAATATAGATATGAATAACAAAATAAAATAAAAAAATTTATAATGCTGTAGTGGATGACCAACACCAACATGAGCATCAGTTTTATAGCACTGTAAACCACCGCACCTGCACATCAACTAATAGCCATAAACAACAAATTCACATTATATCCAACATTAACGCACGATTGGTTTTAAAACACACTGAGAAGTCTTATGATAAATGACGGTGTTTGAATGTCGGAGAAAAGTAGATCTTAACCGTCATTCGCATCAGTATAATACCGGCCAAACAGCGAATGGAATAAATGAAGAATTACGCGATTAAACAACATTCTGTCGTTTTCAATTAGTGCCTGAAACTATATTGACTCGTCTTAGACTGAGATTGAGCGTTTACCTTGGTTAGTTTCGTTGATTTTTGATGGTTTAATCGCCACAGAAACAGCTGATCTCCCCTACACTGATACTCAGGGAAGCAGAGGAGAGAACCCCGCGTGCGCGGCTCTTTTCTTTATACTCCGCCTATGAATGTGCGGATGTATCCCTCCGCGCTGACTCACTGCGAGCCGCTTACACACTCATAACAAAGACACACACAAGACTCTTTTATCTGTGTAAATAGCATTTATTACCTACTAAAAATGCAGTGTTTTCACTAATTACATCAGATATAAATAACGTCTAAATAATTGTAATAATATAGTAATACTTAAATTAAGAAATTATTAGAAAAACAATACAAAAGCTATGTTACGTCTAAAGATACTTGCCTTGCAAGAAATGCATTGGAACGAGTCGATTTTAATGAAACATAACGGTTCATAGTCATGAATACATTTTAGATAGCAAGACTGAGCAAAGAACGGTTATAAAATCAGGTAACATTTGGGGAGATGTGTTCTTCGCTGATTAAAAGTGACTTTTCACGCTTTTAAAATATTTTTATAATAATAAACGTGAAAAAGTCAAGTAGTCATAAAATGTAGCAAAAGATATGCATATAATAAAGCATAATCGACCGCACTAAGTTTGGCGTCGGAAGAATATCAGGCGTAAAGACTAGCGGTGCTTTGTCTCTTTCCAGCACTTTCCATGAAAATCCCGCCTTCGTTGACGTCACCTGTCACTCAAATGACACTCAGCTTAAGGGCGAATCTGCACAAGAAATGTCCGGGTTATATTTCACCCCAAAACTAAAAGAAAAACAACAACAAGATATTTTTAATGTCCCTAAAATACGTTATTTTTTTTTATTATTTTGTGGTTGACCTTGAAATATATTGACCATTTTGTGAGATTCGCCTAGCGATTACGTGACATTTTATTTGTGCTGTGCCGTTAATTCAGTACAAATATAAAAGCTTAGACGTTAATTAATAGCTGCTAAATTGGACAGCTCAAAGTCGTGGTTTATTAAATCAATAGAGAATATAGGTAGATATAAACAGTAATTTATAGGGACATGAACAGCAGGGAATGAAACAAAATGTGTACATATTACACACACACACACACACACACACACACATACACACACACACACACACACACACACACACACACACACACACACACACACACACACACACACACACACACACACACACACACACACACATAAATATTGCAAAGGTGAATATGAAATATTAAAAATCACCCACATTATGACGTGATATTGTCGTTTCATAATTCGTTATTTTCACGCTTAAAAACGAAAATATGGAGAATGATAGATTAATAGATTAATCCTCATTATCTAATTCTATGTAACAAATGAAATATGCTAAAAACAAATTAACAACATCAGATATGTTGTTGTACTGGTGCTTGTGAATTGTTTTATTGAATTTATTTTATTTTATTTTTTTAATCAGAGGTCTTTTAACTTGCCTATTATTTTCCCATAATTCCATTTCACCGGAAACGGTAGGTTCGATCGCTCGTTGCTTTTACCACGGATCCGGTGAACTTTCCGTGCGAGAAGCGAGTTGATATCGATTTGGTTTGAGTGAGTAATTTCTATTAAACTATAAGCTATCTCTTTGAGTTCATATTTTCGTTGTCTTGCACAGGAATTTGATAAAAACTAATTAATTCTTTAAAAGAGGTCAAAATAAAGTCTTTTTGTGAACGTTAGCTCATGGCTAGCCGTTACCCGGTCTGACTGAAACGATTCCCGCTGATATTTTCTGACCAACCGGTCCGATTTATTTGTTTTAAATTATTATAAGCCACAAAAGCAACATGATTGTATGTGTTTTTTAAAGTAAGCAATAATACGCATGTTTATTTGCTTAGCTAACGTCAATGATTAATCACGTTGGGAGACGTTATAACAATGTGAAATCGGCCTTTGCATTGATTTAAGACCATTCCGCCGATTTCAGCTCTTTCAGTTCATCTCGTCTCGTTTTAAGTTCTTCAAGGTCATTTTATGTTGATTTTCGGTCTTTACAGGTGAATTTCAAGTTGACGTAAGCGCTTTCAGGTTGTTCGCAGGTTCATTGTTACTTATTATGAGGACTTTTTGTTTATAATATGGTGATTTCAGATCATTTTTATTAGTGAAGACCTTTCAGGTCGATTTCTGACTGATTTAGATTTTGAACTGAGCTGTCAGTTGATTTTACGTCAATCATCCTGAAATCAGCAGGTCTGGTTTGGTGTTTGATTATGTGCTATAACTCTGGTAAATGTACAATTTAACAGCTTAAGCACATTTATTGCATCTGTGTTAAGTAATAGATGTATACTAAAGATATGAGAGGAAGTGCAGAACTTAAAAAAGATCTTTAAAGGCACATTATGTAAGATTTTAGGATTGAAATATCCCAAAACCACTAGAACAATGTTATATATTTTGTTGATTTTGTGTACTTCCATTTTCCCAAATGTTTCCAAGAATGTTTAAATCCAGAGAAATAAGCGGTTTTAACCAGGACACAGACCATGTGTCACTTATCAATGACATCATACCCACGTTACCCTCGATTTCCGAATCCCTGGACACCAAAGACGCTTTAATAATATATGACTTGTTTGAACTGTTTTGGATACAAACATTTTTGACTCATCATTGACAAGCCCGTTATTTACAGTCGTTAATGAAGTGTGTTTATGTTCTGTTTAAGGTGGGTGTTTTGCCCAAGATGTCTTTCCCTCCTCATCTCAACCGGCCACAAATAGGCATCCCAACGATGCCACCAGGAATCCCTCCGCCGCAGTTTGCTGGATTTCCACCATCGATGCCTCCCGGTAATTAAGATAGACTAGATATATCAGACACGTGTTTGCAATGGGTTCAATCCACAGGGAACACATGCTGGGGAAAATGTATACCTTGAAGCTGATTTGGATAAAAGCATGCCAAATGCAAAAATGTAAATGTTAAAGGAACCCTCGACCATTTTTAGAAATAGGGCTTATTCAACATCTTTCCTACATTTAGATATGTGGGCAAATGCATTTTTGTCTCAGTAAATGCATTGTTTTAGTTTGGTAGGGTCGCCGCTAGCTCAGCTTAGCATAATGAATGAAATCCTATGTTGCCAGCTAGCATGTCCCAAGTAAAAGTGATGCAAAAAAAAATACAAATAGCAATGCAGATTAAGACTAGGCGATTTCCTAGGCAGATATTGACTTGGGACTATATTATGGGGAAGCACAGGCGAAGCACTGCTACTTGGGCGCAGAGATATTATGCAACACGTGAAATCCCACAACTTCCACAAATGCCGGTGTATGTTGTACATGTGTTGCGTGATATCTCTACCCCCAAGTAGCAGTGCTTCGCCTGTGCTTCCCCATAATATAGTCCCAAGTCAATATCTGCCTAGGAAATCGCCTAGTCTTAATCTGCATTGCTATTTGTATTTTATTTTTAATGCATCACTTTTACTCGGGACATGCTGTCTGGCAACATAGGATTTCATTCATTATGCGAAGCTAGCTAGCAGCGACCCTGCCAAACTAAAACAATGCATGCACTGAGACAAAAATGAATTTGCCCACATATCTAAATGTAGGAAAGATGTTGAATAAGCCCTATTTCTAAAAACGGTCAAGTGTTTCTTTAATTATAATGGCAGCATTCATGGGAGTCCAGAGCCTTTATGGCTCGTTTCCACCGAGCAGAACGGATCAGTACAGTACGGGTCAGTACAGTACGTTTCGGGATGCCTCATCCGGCTTGCTTTTCCACCACCAGTAGTACCCTTATGATAGGCGTGGTGTAGCGATCGGCAGTAAGAACACAGCAGATCTTGTCTTGCTTCTCTGCATGTGGCTGTTATCACAAGAAAAAGACACGCTTTCTTTGAGGCTGCAAGGAAAAACACAGCTGGAAAGCATGCGTGACGATTCTCTGTCAACCAATCAACGCTCTGCAGTGAGTCTAGCTCCACCCTTTAGTCCCAGACTACGGTGCTAGGTACTTTAACAGAAGGGTGCTCAAAGAGTGGTATGGTGCTGTTCAGAATTAGGGTACCAATCACAACTTCTGGCAATGGAAACGGCAAAAAATTTGGTCTGTACTGCTCAGTGGAAACGAGCCAATGTGACAACTTTGCTGATTATAACAGCATGGTGTTGCTTGCCTTGTGTATACAAAATCACACCAAGAATGATAATTATAACAATATAGAGAGTTCTGAATATAAAATAACAGCCACTACAACTATATTGATAATGGCACAGAGGACCATTATAAAGTCAAATTTGATTAATTCATAATCACTCTATTCTTCTCGTACTATATTCTATTACTCATTACAGGGTTTTTACCAGGGTCAAAAATGGTCTTCAGTGGTGGCTGACAGACATGGTCATCCATCCAAAACAATACCCTACCCACGTGATCTGCAGTCGCAATACTGACAAAACATTTTAAATAAATTCAAAGAAATTGTGTAATTTTTGCTTATCTTATTTTGAAACCTTGATTTTTGTTTTTGTTCCTTATTTTTACACTATTTATAGATATTTGTTTTGGTATATAATCATATCTATGTTAAAAAGTAATATAAATATAAAAAAAGAACAAATAGCCTAATTTTCTGCCATATACAATTTCATAAAATTATCAGCTAGCTATTAACAACTTTGTTCTGGGTTCACCTCACTCCAGTCTAAACTAAATGATTTATAGGCTATTTATTTTACTACACATTGTGAACATAAGCTGAAAGACTGGATAATTAAAACTAACTCTTACACCACTCTTGCTAAATTGGGTAAGCACACTTGTATTCTCATTTCAGATGTGTTCAGAGTAAATGTTTAAACTGATTCTTGAGTTCAGTGTTGGACAGATTGTTCTAACCAGTCGTTAAAATGATTCAGTTCATAGGAGTCATTAGGTCGCGAATCGGACATTAGTAGACGCGTTGTGTGCGAATCCCATCTGTTAGAACATCGCAAAAGATTTGTCAACACACAGAAAACACTTCATAACTGGATAGGATTTGTTTCCGGTTTATTGAGAGTATGTTTTATGTCAGCTGCTCAAAGGAAGAGTCAACATTTTTGAGACAATTCACACCCAGCGATAATTAAAGGAAACCATCGTCTGATAGCGCCACATGCACGTGGATTCAGGTCTTTCCGACCTTTTGATTTTGATTAACGTAATATGTGAAATATTAGAAAGCTAAGAATGCTTATTTTGAAGACAGAGAGAGAGTGCGAGCAGGGGAGGAGCTCTTTTCTCGTTCTCTCTGTCATTAACGCAAGCGCAGCAGTCATCTACTACATCAATCATAAATCATAATAACTGAGCAAATAAGGCTTTGGCGGGACAAAAATTAGTTTTGGCGGCCGCCAAAAAAATTGAAATGTAGGAAAAACCCTGCATTACTATTAGCTGTCAAGCTAAGATTGATCAAATGTTTTTTAGAAATGTAAACATCCTTAATTCTATTTTGAATTGCTGGCTGAACTGTCAAGTTTAATCCACCTGATGTGCAGTATTATAATAGGTGACTTGCATGACAGATTCAAATTAGGGTGAATATTTTCTGATGTTGTTTTTTCTCCTGCTAGGAACTCCAATGATTCCTGTCCACATGGGGATTATGACTCAAGCCCCTACGGTAATTTTCCTAATTTTCAAGGTCAAGTCTAAATCTGTGTAATCTGAAATGCCCTAAAATGATGGGTTTTTTTTTTTATTGCTGCAAAGTAAATTCAAAATGTTGATACTAAAGAACTAAGACAGAAACGATCTAGTTAAAACAAGGCAGGGTCTTCAATAAAATAACAAACGGATTATATTAAATACATTATTTAAATACACCAATATTTACTTGCGTATCGTCGCTGTCGTGTGGAAACTTTGTATCTCCATATTTCGTTCTTTATTTATAAATCATTACTATTAGTCATCCTTTATGTGTGTCTGTGGGTTTTGTAAATATTTAACCAATGAAAAGTATTAAAAAGAGCTTGTGACTAAACCTTGATTCTCCATTGGATCCTCAAACTGTCGGTCAAACCTCATTACTCCACCCACTTCTTGAATCTTGAATGAAGTGGCGGACGCAGTTTGGACCGTCTCTGCTTGTTTGCAATGCAACGGTAAATAAAGAACTGGTTTGAATATGTACAGCGTTTTCTTTACTCAAGAAACGCTCTATATATATATATATATATATATATATATATATATATATATATATATATATATATATATATATATATATATATATATATATATATATATATATATATATATATATATATATATATATATATATATATACACTAATGTTTTATGTGTTTGAAGAGTGGCTTAGTCTAGCATTTGTAGTCGAGTCATAGCAATACTGTTTTAAATAACCTTTGCAAAGCACTTTATCTTCTATAACATGAGATTTTTGCAATATGACAGAAAAAAACTGAGCACCCACACGTAATGCGAGGCACTTACTGCTATTCTAATGACAGACAAAACATGTATGTCCGAAATTTGCTGGACAAAAACCTCGTAACTCCATTTGAGCTTGATTATTGTTAAATGTTAGGTAAACTTTATTTTAAGGTGTCATTGTTACAGTGTAATTAAATATTTAAGTACTAAGTAACATGTACTTACTATAGGGTTAAGGCATGTAATTATGCATAATTTACTGTTATTACTATGGTAAGTACATGTAACAAGTTTGCTGTAAAATAGTGTTATTAATATAATGATACAAGCAATTGTCTGACCACATATACAGCCACAATATCAATTTATAAAATTTTTAATTATTTGAAAAAATACAGGGAAATTCCTGAAAAGTCCAGGTTTTGATTCCCAATTTCAAAAATTTGGACATACAATGTTTCCGATGCACAGCGGCGATATGTTTGTTCAAAAATATTATAATACACAAAATATGCCATGGAGATGCTCCCATGCATTTCTTGAGTAATGAACAGTTTAATCAGTTTTTCAGAGAGAAGCCATATGCAATTTTTATATCAGTCAACAATCAAAAAAAATTGTCACATGGCTACATATTAATTGTGATGTGATGTATCAGGTTCTTGTGCCTACGGCGATGTCTGTGGTTAGTAAAGTTGCTGCTCCCAGGAAGGAAAACGCTGCCCGGGCAAAAGACGACGATGACAACAACGGTCCCACAACCACCGTGTTTGTGGGTAACATCTCTGAGAAAGCCTCTGACATGCTCATCAGACAACTGCTGGCCGTGAGTATGACCACACCCACTACAGGGCTGCCAACGAATATTCTGAATTAGAATATATATTCGAATAACTAATTTCGAAGGTGAAAATTAATATTCAAATTAAAACTACACTGTGTGATATTTTCCCCCATCTAGCGTTGAAAAGGTATATGACCATACAGTGAATATTAGTTTCTGTTCCTCTCAATTCTGATTTCGTTTTAACTCTTATACGGTGGCCGATTTAGTCCAAGATTAATATGGATTCCAGTTCGACCTCGTCCATGAGTGTTCCTTCAAGTGATGAGGTTACTTTAGAAAACTATGTACATTTCCTGAAGAAAATGTGAGTGGTGCTTGCCGTGGCAAAACTCGGGGCCCGGTTGCGATCCTGCACAATGCTAACATTATTAGAATTGTATTAGCATAATGCTAATTAGTATTTCTTTAGAATAATGCTAACACAATTAGCACAATGCTAAACTTTTATAATTTGCAGTTATTTAATTTGTCAGTTAACATGTAGGTTATGACGTCTATGTAAAAAGAATAATAGTTTTACGTTTTCGTAATTTTTTACCATTTCATTGCTAACATCAGCGATCAGGTTCCCAGACGAATGTAAGCTAATCTTAGTAAAGTAACTTTTATCAGTGCTATCGTTATTCTGTATATTGTACGACATCACTAGCGTAAGGCAAAGTTCACACTCTTCACATTCGACACAGTGCCATCGAGTGTTAAAACGCCAAAGGCGAAGCTTGAATTTACGGGAATGTCCCTCTTTGGCTAATGTACTTTCAAGATGGAGGGGCAACATGGCGTCGCGCATTCGAACCCCTCACCCGTATGTATTTCCAATGACATATTATAAACTTACGAGAATACTTTATTACTTGAAAGAAGTAAATATACATTAATGAGCACATATATTTTTGAAAGAACTAAGTGTTTTTTTTGCTAAGAATAATCTTAAAAAGTTACACAGTGTAGTTTTAATAAATAATTTGAAAGAAAACGCCTGCGGTAGCAGAGGTGTAGCTCTCTGTTTTGCGAGTGGGCGTGCTAGCTCACAGCCTTGTTTATACTTTGGCCTGGCTCCTCTACGAGCCTCCGCTTACTGTGCACGCTCCTCCCCAAACGGACGAGGCCTTTATACTCGATGCACTCGCCGTTGTGCTATTCTTTGAAACGACAGAGGGCGACCGGAGTAATTGTTCTATAAACCATCAGGAAAAAGCATTGAGAAGAACTGGGCTAATGTACACAAGTGATGATATTTATTTTAGTACACTTTACCAGAAACCACACTACAAAAGAATCGTGTAAAACTCAGTAAAACATTGATATTATTACTTGTGACATGAGAACAAAATATATGCACACATGTATACAACTAAATTATCGATCTCTAAAATATTTCCTAATTTCACGAAACATTTTAGTTTCGTGATTTATTTATTCATAAATTTTTTTGATTAAACATGGATCTTTATTTAAAAGGGCTTATTTCTGCGTTTGTAGGCTCATATAAGCACCTAATTTGTTTGTGCAAACTGTGTGCTGGTGTGATGAGACGTCATGCTCGGCTAGATTCGCCTAGGACTCGTTCATCTTCGGATGTGGAGTCGCGCGCTGTTATAAAAAAGGGTGAGGACGAGAGTGGGTGAGGTCTGCTGTCTTGGCCATTAGCTTAGTTGATTTACTTGTTTTTGTGTAGGTAATACATTGACCTATATGTTTAAACTTAAACAGACTACCTATACAAGTAGTTATGTCTCTTTGTATTAATTTGTCATGTTATTGACGTAATGTGTGTCATTGACAAAATGCGCAACTAGATGTTCGAATAGTTTTTTTTTTTTTTTTAAGAGGGAATATTTGAACGTCATTTGAGCAATTTTGACAGCCCTAACCCACTCCAGTCTTAAAGTGCCCGTTGTGCTATTGTAAAGGGCCATAATTTAGTTTCAGAGGTCTCCTACAACAGGTTTACATGCATTAAAGATAAAAAAACACTAATTTTCTCATAACATACATTTCACATCACCACAGTGTTCAATGATTCTCAAACCACTCGACGGATGATCTCGATCTCTCGAAATCCCTCCTTTCCACGAGCCTACTCTGCTCTGATTGGTCAGATGGCCCAATCTGTTGTGATTGGTCCACCGCTTACAGTGCACGTTGAAAACAAACGCCTATTACCAAACTGTTCTTCAGCTCACAAGGCTTTCTCAAACCTCAGCGATTGTAAACTGTAACGACAGTAACAATGACATCTATTTTACCATATCAATCCGAGCACGAGTCCGAATCGATGATGAACTAGTTACTAGTTATTTATCCTGGACCTCCATCACAAGAAAAACGTGAGCAGGGCGTTTGTCATTGATACGCTACTTATTTTAAGGTACAGTATGAGATGTTGCAGCTGTAATTCCTCACTATCGGCATTAATTAGAGTATGTCAAAGTAAACAAAAATATGCACACTGTTAAAGGATTAGGTCACTTTTAAATAAACTTTTGCTGATAATTTACTCACCCCCATGTCATCCAAGATGTCCATGTCTTTCTTTCTTCAGTCGAAAAGAAATTAAGGTTTTTGATGAAAACATTCCAGGATTTTTCTCCTTACAGGTCCTTTAGAGAACCTTTTCATGATATGCAAATTTTTTTAGCTGTATGCCAAAATCATCAGTATTAAAACAATAAGAGACCTGAAATATTTCAGTTGGTGTGCAATGAATCTAAAATATATGAAAGTTTAATTTTATCATTACATTATGGAAAATAATGAACTTTTATCACAATATGCACATTTTTTAAGAAGGACCTGTTAAATAGACTCAATGGAGCCCAAACGGCTGAAGGTCCAAATGACAGTTTCAGTGCAGCTTCAAAGGGCTTTAAACCATACCAGACAATGAATAAGGGTCTTATCTAATGAAACGATCGGTCATTTAAAAAATTCAAAAGTTTACGTTTTATAAGCACAAATGCTTGCCTTGCTCCGTTCTGGTAAATACAGAGTCAGTGTTTTCAAATGAGCGGAAGGAGGATTGATAATCGTCCGACATCGTTGTTTTAGCTTTTAACTCCCTTTTTTGTAAACAGAGTTTGACTGAGTATGTGCACGTTCAACACTGACTTGGTACTTCCGCCTACGGCAAGCGTGACCTTTCCAACGTAACTGCGTATCACGTGACGTCACGTACACATATCACAGAATGGAGCAAAGCGAACATTTGTGCTTATAAAAATCCTTAATTTTTTTGTTTTAAAATGATCGTTTCATTAGATAAGACCCTTATTCATCATCTGGTGTGGTTTAAAGCCCTTCGAAGCTGCACTGAAACTGTAATTCGGACCTTGAACCGTTTGGGCTTCATTGAGTCTATTATAAGGAGAAAAATCCTGGAATGTTTGCATCAAAAACCTTAATTTCTTTTCGACTGAAGACAGAAAGACATGGACATCTTGGATGACAATGGGGGTGAGTAAATTATCAGCAAAAGTTTATTTAAAAGTGAACTAATCCTTTAATCCTGCTGGGAGCAGTGTTAACAGTGTGCAGATTTTAGTTTACTTTGATTTATTCTTCATTGAATCTGGCACCTGTAAAAGTTGCATTGGATGTGCGCACAATTCTTCCTCATTAATATGACCATCATCAAACCCGTGTGTGTATTTCTAATTTATTGAGGTGCACATGTAGGAACTGGATCAATAACAGCGCATGCATTAGTCCAGCACTAACTTGAATGACTGATGCAACATTAAAGTTTGCATCCTTTATTATTACTCAAAGTAGTAAGAACAGCAGATAATCTGCATTAATAGATAGTTTTAGGTAATAGTGGCCCACAGCTGATGAGCAGAAGTATTTCATTCAGACAGTAATAACGTGAGTTAGCTGGAGACCTAACAATATAAAACAAAACTACATAGTAGAAAATATATCCATCAATGATAGCAGTCGTCACTAAAATGTTGTGTTTGTGGGCGTGTCAAGTTGTTTGCGGGAGACAACGTACAACACAAAGGGGCATTATGCAAATTTATTTTCTAGTGACGTAGAACTGCCTCGCAAAAAGATTTGAAATAGTTGATTCTTTTAGGAGACGACAACGTTATTTATCATGCATTTTTGACTTTACAACTTTGCTGGACGTTTACATTCACAAACTGTGATATTACACACTGCATGAAAGGGAATATTGGAAAAACCATTATGAGGCACTTTAAATAACAATAGTCTCATGCATTCAGCAATGTAGAGGATTTTGCACTAGAGATGAAATGGTTTCACTTGATAATGGTTTGAGTTTTAATCTAAAGTGAAATAGTTCTTGGTTACATTTCATGATTAGTGTTAGTTTGCTTTATTGACGAACAACCAATTGTGTTTCAGAAATGTGGTTTGGTGTTGAGCTGGAAACGAGTTCAAGGCGCCTCAGGGAAACTCCAAGGTAAATGTTTCTAGCACCCGATTTCAATTCATTTAAAGGGTTCCCATAATAAAAATGATCCCATAATTTACTCCCATAGTTTTTAAAGCATATCCATCCATCATAAAAGTTATCCATATGACTCTCGTGGTGGGTTAATAAAGGCATTCTGAAGCGAAGCCATGCATATAAGTAAGAAAAAGATCCTTATTTATTTATTTATAAACTATAATCACTGACTTCCGGTAACAGCCGTGCGAGTCTAGTTCCGGTGGAAGAGTGACCTCTGACCCGACGCATGATGTGTCAGAGGTCATTCTTCTGCCAGAACTAGACTCGCGGACCTGAAGCAAGTGATTATAGTTTATAAAGTTACAAAAATCACTTTTAGAACGGCTTTATTAACCCCCTGGAGTACTTTTATGATAGATGGATGCACTTTTTGGAGCTTCAAAAACTTTATTCACTTCCATTATAAAGCTGGGAAGAGCCAGGATATTTTAACATAACTAATTGTGTTTGGCTGAAACAAGAAAGTCATATACACCCCAGATGGCTTGAGGGGAGTAAATTATAGGATCATTTTCATTTTTGTTGGTGAACCGAACCCTTTAGGCTCAGTTTGTTGCACTGCCTGACTGTTGAAATTCTGAAAATGTCTCACATACATGGTTTTGTTCTTTTGCTTTCAGCGTTTGGTTTCTGTGAGTACAAAGAGCCCGAATCTACTCTACGATCTCTACGGCTACTTCATGAGCTGCAGGTTGGAGAAAAGAAACTTCTGGTCAAAGTCGATGCCAAAACCAAAGCACAACTGGACGAGTGGAAGGCAAAGAAGAAGAGCGCCAGTGAAAATGGAGTTAGTATAATGCCACTTTGATATCAAGCGATACTAAAATAAAAAAAAGTACTGTTTACGTGATTACTTAAAGGCACAATATGTAAGATTTTTGGATTTTAAAATATCCAAAAACCACTAGAGCAATGTTATATATTTTGTGTACTTACATTTTCCCAAATGTTTCCAAGAATGTTTAAATCCAGAGAAATAAGCTGTGCGTCACCTATCAATGACATCATACCCGCGTTACCTTCAATTTTACTTTGTAGAAATCATGGAAACACCAAAGACTATTTAATATATGATGTGTTTTACTAGACAGGTGAGCAACTGTATGGATCATTCATTGCCAGAAAACTAATCATTGTTCTCCAGCTCAACGCAGTTAGTCTTATTGTCAGGTTTTCTTGATTTACCGCGAGTACCTAGCCGGACAAGCCAGAGCCACATCAAGATGTTGGGTCTGGAAACTTACTGTTGACAGGGCTCAATCCGAGGGGCGGGATAAACGGTTGTCTTTCAAATTCCCTCTGCATGCAATTGTATAGCGCCATGAGCGCCACAACCAACCAGAGCGAAGAAGAAGGTGAAGCCGAGCTAACGTTAATTGATGACTTTCTCCATATCCGGTCAGCAAAACTCCAAACACATCTTCTTTTCTTAAGAATGACTTCAGTGCCGTTCTTTTCTCAAAGAAAAGCTTAACTCCAAGTCTTACAGAGTCGCGGCCAAAGCCGATTCAAAACACAGCTGTTCGTCAGCTTCTTTGTTTACGAGTAGCACGCAGAACCTCCGCAACTCTGCCGTGACGTACCGTCATTATGTTAAGCCCCGCCCACCAACTCTACACACGCTGTGATTGGCCTGACCAGAGTTTGGTTTTTCCAGCTCTCAGGTCTACCGAGAGTTGCTAGACTACACTCGCGGCAAAATAAATTCTGCCGCTAGGGTGCGTCTAGATTTCTAGGCTAGCAAGTACCATGTTTTACCGTCTAATATGATCTCAATCACTGCAGTGTGAACAAGTCTCTCATAGTAGCGCCGAGCGAACGCACAGAGAAGCATTATAACATCACTTTCAACACACTCAGATGTGTGTAATATGATAAAGCAGCCCTGCGTTCCCCCACACTCACATGAGCAGAAGAAGCGGAAGCGCTCGGGGCAGAATAAAAGTTCCAGTGCTTTCGAGCCACCTGTCGCGCTCGTTAGCAATCAGCGGCCTCGTTCTTCTCCCACCCTGTGGTAACGTTAAAGAATCTGCAATACATTAGCTCAATATATGAATATGAATATGATTTCTGCCCGAGTCCCGTCGGATTCTTTTCCACTGGCTGTAGAGGTGAACCCAACAACTCCCATGATTCAGTCATCAAGCTACGCCTTTTTTTTATTTAAATAAGCGACCTCTAGCTTATTTTAAAAATGACATACTGTGGCTTTAAACATTGTTTAAGATCGTGTTAAGCCACTGATATCCACGACTGTGACATTTCAAGGATTTTTGATTATATATTTTGAGACTATATCAGTTATGATGATCTGTGTGTCTGGCAGAATGGCAAGGCAGAGGATGCTGGTGAAGAGGAAGAGGAGGTTCTGGATGAAGAGACAAAGAAGCGGGACCAAATTGTCAAAGGTGCCATTGACGGCCTGATCCGGGAGTACTCAAACGAGCTCAACGCTCCATCACAGGACGACGAGTCGAGTCGCCGCAAAAAGAGGAGAGACAAGAAGGGCGAGGTTGGCTTTAGTTCCTTCTGTGAAATGGTTTTGCAAGATGCTTTACATTTGTGTATGTATATATATAAATATATATATATATATGTATATATATATATATATATATATATATATATATATATATATATATATATATATATATATATATATATATATATATATTATTTATATGTAGTCTTTAAATGCATTATATAAATTAGTATATTGTAAAGTGTAATTTATTCCTGTGATAAAAGTTGAATTTTCAGCATCATTACTTCAGTCATCAGTGTCTCATGATCCTTCATTCTCATATATTTGCTGCTCAAGAGACATTTGATTATTATTATCAATGTTAAAAACAGATTTTGGTACTTAATATGTTTATGAAAACCGTGATACACTACCACTCAAAATTTTGAGGTAAGAAAGATAAAAAAAGAAAGAAATATGTCAGTGAGGATGCATTAAATTGATCAAAACTTTAGCATTTAGCAGCAAATCAGGATATTAAATTATTTCTGAAGGATCATGAGATGCTGAAGACTGGTGTTATGATGCTGAAAATTCAGCTTTTGCATTTTTTAAAAGTAAATAAAAATAGAAACTTATAATAGGGCTGGATGATTAATCAAAGCCGAAATTCAGAACTTCTAATCGGTTATTTTGTTTTTTAATCCTGTTAATACTTTCCCCTTAAAAACATGTGTGTAGTCATGTGACTCCGCCCGTCCAGTCAGCGACATGGAAGCAACATGGAGTCAAACACAGAGTCAGCACACGTACAGACAACGCGTGAGCCCCAAAGTGAGAGCTTTCGCTTGCGTCCTCATGAAAGTTTATCAATTGAATTTTGAATGCCAATTTGAACATTCCAGGGAGTTTTACACCATTCAAGAACAACATGGAAAACATGGCACTGAAGTAGCGTAGAAATTCAACAGTTATAGCATAGATTTTTCTACTTTTAAAGTAATTACAACCCTTAGCTTCAGCCACAGAGCTATTAAAGGGTTAGTTCACCCAAAAATGTAAATTCTGTCATTAATGACTCACCCTAATGTCTTTCCAAACCTGTAAGACCTCCGTTCATCTCCGGAACACAGTTTAAGATATTTTAGATTTAGTCCGAGAGCTTTTTAGCCTGGATGCTAGCCGAATTTAGCCCCGTCCATTTTTTGCTCAGGGAATTCGGTCTGGACACGATCCATAGAGGAGTTATAATGCCTGAACAGAAACTGTTTAGACCAATGAAATCATCAGGGCGGGCTTTAGACGATGATGGACAGATGATCAACAGTAATGTAATCATCCACGTCATCAAAGGCACTTTGGGTTGAATTTGCTCTTATCCTAAACGGAGAACTTGTTCGTATATGCATTCACCTTCACTATTTCTCTCAGAAATGATGATCGTGTTGGTAAGTTACTCAGTGTATCCTTTAATTCTTTTTTTACAACACTGGCAAATATCGTTTACACATCTTTTTCTTCTAACTTTACTTAATCCAGCGCGTGTGCAGACAGGGTTGCCAGGTGTTTTTGCAATGTCGCGCAATTGCTTCTCAGAACTATAGCCCAAAACAATAGCTTTCCGGGGGGTTCTCCGGAAAAAAAATGTGTTTGATTGGTTTTATTTTGGCAAGGTTGCCTGCTAAAATTCGCATTCCTGGGGCTATATATCATAATTGGGCTCGCTTCAACCCGCGGGAAAGACACGGACTTGGCAACACAGTGCAGTTGAGTTCTGTTGACATTTGACAACTAACGTTACGCGTCGCTCCGGTGCTCTGATTGGTTGTAGGTCTATCCAATTGAGATCTTTGCTGGTTCGTTTCAAACACGCCCAATAATCAAAGCCCAATGGAGCGGCATCAGACTCATATTCTGACTAGAACTGAGTATGACCACGTCAGGCTAAGAGCTTTCTGTCCCTCCATTGAAAGTGTATGCACACTAAACAGTCCGTGTCCAGAAAGGTGAGAAGAAAGGTATGAAAAACATCATCAAAGTAGGTCATGTGACATTAGTGGGTTAGTTAGACTCTTTTGAAGCATCAACAATACATTTTGGTCCAAAAATAACAAAAACTACGACTTTATTCAGCATTGTCATTGAACATATAACATGTCAGCAGTGTCACTGTGGACTCGTGAACATGGTTGCAATGACAATGCAGAATAACGTTTTTTTGGACCAAAATGTATTGTCGATGCTTCAAAAGAGTCTAACCAACCCACTAATGTCATATGGACTACTTTGATGTTTTTCATACCTTTCTTCTCACCTTTCTGGACACGGTCTGTATACTGTGCATACACTTTCAATGTAAGGACCGAAAGCTCTCGGACTAAACCTAAAATATCTTAAACTGTGTTCCGGAGATGAACGGGAGGTCTTACGAGTTTGGAACGACATTAGGGTGAGTCATTAATGACACAATTTACATTTTTGGGTGAACTAACCCTTTAAATACAAACCTTGTCAAAATAATTGTTCATTAATCACAATCAATGTAAAATGTTTAAAGGTCCTGTTCTTTGTGATCCCATTTTTCAAACTTAAGTTAGTGTGTAATGTTGCTGTTAGAGCATAAATAATACTTGTAAAATTAAAAAACCTCAAAGTTCATTGCCAAGCGAGATATTTTATTTAATCGAAGTTCCCTTTCAAAGCCTACTGCGAATGGCCGGTTTGGACTACATCCCTGTACTTCCTGCTTTAATGACGTCACTAGAACAGTTTGTTGACTAACCTCCGCCTGCAAGAATACACAAAAAAGGGGGCGTGGTCTTGTTGCTCTCCAAAAGAGCTTCAAAAACACATGAGAAACGGGACCTTTAAAGTAATCGCAAATTTGGTTTTAGTTCATCCAATATCATCCAGCCCTTAAAAAATATTTAATCAAATAAATCTGAGACTTCTTTCAAAAACATAAGAAAAAAAATCTCTTTGCAGTAATTGCCACACATTTGCCTTCCATAATGTCATATAAGTAGATGGGGTCGTAACCATGTTCTCCGTTTCCTGTCTTTGGCTGTTCAGGATGACATCAATGCCATGGAAATGGAAGATGACAAAAGAGATTTGATTTCCAGGGAGATCAACAAATTCCGCGACACCCATAAGGTAAAATACATGCTAATTTCCTCCATATCACAGGTAGAGCACAACAGCCTCTTACACTTAGTTTAGTTTGACAACGTACCAGCATGAGTAGATATTTAGCCTGTAAACAGCAAAACTTTTATTACATTTAAGATTTAACTTGATGTAGTGTAGAAATTAGTTGAGTCCAGCGCATTTTTATCACTGGCTTTATGTAAACTGTAGCGTGGCCTCCATGTTAAGGGTGGGAAATGTAGTCACACATACAATGCATGGACGTTCTGTGCACTTCCCTAAAAGCTAATCTATTCATTAAACCCCACCATTATGATAGAGATCATATGGTGACTAAACCAAGATGAATCTCACAGCTTTGGAAAAAGTTGCAAGGATAGGATGTAAGTATGAGCTTTCCATTTTTCTCTACTTGTACTGGGCGCCCCCTTCAGGAGGACTTGCACAGGGGCAACTGCACCGACTCTGTCTGATATTCTCGTTCTGGGTTTTAATATTGAAATATTATCAAGGGGTGTAAAATAGTGTGTGTGAGATCAACTCTACAGTGTTTGGTAAACTGCACATTTTCTGGTTCTCCAAGATATGGGCGGCCAGTGAACCTGTGTGGGTCTGCTAGTAAAAGTGATGTTGGTGCTATGATAAATACTGCTGACTTGAATAACAGTGATTTGGCCCATTCGGCTCTTGTAAAAGTAGGGGGCGCCCCTCCACAGCACACGGACTTTCTGAAGATTATGCCAGGTATGAATTCGATTTGTGATTGAGTCTGCCAGCACCTCTCTACATTCCTGCTTGCTTGCACTCTTTTCTCTCTTTTCTAAGTGTTTGTGTGCTCACTAATGTCTCTTTTTTTTGCATTCTTTCATCGTAACATGTAAAGCTAAAGTCACACAGAATAATTATAAAACCCCTTTTGCTGATTACAGAAAATAACAGCTAACGTCTAATTAATGAAGTAACACTAAGTGTTAAACTTCGACACATCATTCGTCTTGCGCCAGTTGCACTTAAGACAAACAATTCCTCATCAGAATTGACCTGTCGTGGGATATTGGACTTGGACCAGTTAGTAACCCCTCATGCATCACCCTAGCAAATTTGTCTCTTCTGCTCACAAAGGCTGCATTTATTTAATCAAAAATACAGTAAAATTGTGAAATATTACTGTTTAAAATGTCTGCCTTCTATGTGAATATACAGTGTAATTTATTCCTGTGATCAAAGCTGAATTTATCATCATTACTCCAGTCTTCAGTGTCACATGATCCTTCACTAATCACTCTAATATGAGGATTTACTGCTCAAGAAACATTTCTGATTATTATCAGTGTTAAAGGTGCACTATGTAGGATTTTTGCGGTAAAATATCTAAAAACCACTAGGCCAGTGTTATATATTTTGTTAAGTTGAGTTCTTACAATACCCCAAATGTTTCCAACTATTTGTAAATCGTGAGAAAATTGCTATTTTAACCAATGAACCGGGACGTGTGAGAATAGCGTGTGAGGTTATCGCCTGTCAGTGACATCATATCTGCGTTACCCTCGGTTTCCGGTTTTATTCTGCAGAAGCGCTTTACTAACGTCATAATTTTAAACACACTCAAATGTATCTAATATGATCAACAGAGCTGCGTCACCTCATACTCATGACCGGAAAAGCGAAAATGGCGCCGGCAACCCGTCATAATAAAAGTCCAGCTGCTCGCGAGGCGTGTGCTGCGTAACAATCCCTCCAGCGGCCTCGTTCAGCTCCACAACACTCGCCCCTGCTCTGTTTCTTATACAGTAACGTTAATAACCACATCCATCCATCAACATGATTTCCACCAGAGTCCTGTCCCGATGTGAGGGGAAGACCACATGTCCCAAGATTCTGCACTCTAACTTGGCATCATCAAACTACGCCTTTGCTGTGAATAGGCGACCTCTAGCGGACGGAAAAGTTAATATCTCTCTTTTTATTTTACCACAATGAATGATGTCATTGTTTCCAAGAAAATATGAAGTAGCAGCTGTTTTCATCATTGATGATAATCATAAATGTTTCTTGAGCAGTAAATCCTCATATTAGAATGATTAGTGAAGGATCATGTGAGACTGGAGTAATGATGATAAATTCAGCTTTGGTCACAGGATATAAATTACACTTTACAATATAATCACATAGAAAACTGTTATTTTAAACAGTAATAATATTGCGCAATATTATGTTTTTACTGTATTTTTGATTAAATAAATCCAGCCTTTGTAAAGAGAAGAGACTTCTTTCAAAAACATTAAAAAGTGATGTTTCTAAACTTTTGACGTACTATATATATATATACACACACATATATATATATATATATATATATATATATATATATATATATATATATATATATATATATATATATATATATATATATATATATATATATATATATATATATATATATATATAATATAATATTTTAAAAATGTGTTAAGGGTCTGTGTTATGTATATTTATTTATTTATTTATTTATTTATTAATCATTTTGAATGGGCTACATTGGTCATTGTAGGGCTACAATGCTTTTAAAGGTGCAAGTAGTTGTTAATGTAATATTATATAATCACTAGTAAGAAATGAAGATCTAAAGATTTGCATAGCCTACTAATCTATCCCGTCTTGCTTCCCTGTTAAATGCAACCCAAATTCATCACCAGTATAATTATAATTCAAAAGCAGCGTCACTTTCAATCTAAGTCAGTGTCATCCTTTTAATACGTTTATGTAATTGTTTTTTCACCTCTCGTCTACATGTTCATTTGCTGCTGTTGCTCGCAGTCACATAACACCCATGGGTCAGCAATTATAAAATAATAGCATTTTTTGTAGTAAAATTATATTTATAATTAACCCGAGACTTTAGTTGTTGTGGGTAGTAGAAGTTGTTGATAGATGCCTCTCTAGATGGATATTTTAATAACATCAGTTGAAGTGAGACTAAAGCCGTGGGTGTCATGCTGGACTTCAGTGCATTTCATAACTGCTCAGTCAGATCCTCTGAGGCCCGTGTCGTCTGCAGTGGGGTAAGCAGTCTCTACACCTTCGTTTGTTGCCTTTTCTATCCAAACCACAAAGAAACTGCAAAGAAAGAGAAACAAATCTAACAAATACAGTATGCAATGCTCCTTTCACTACGTTTTCAAAATGTCTGGAAGTTGTTTGTCAGATTGTTGCAAGCAAAGAGAATAGATTTATTTTGTCCTTGTGAATCCTTTGACCTGCTTTTCCTCCCAGGCCTAACAATAAAGGCTTGTAGGGCCACGGAAGCGCTGTGAGTCGCTAGTCAACACCTGTAAGTGCACAAACAACTAGTTTCACAAGGATTGAAGCCTCTTTCTATTGATCATGTGATGAGACGGATATTACAGCGACCTCAACTCTTTCTCATCTTATTCAGTTGTTTGCAATGTCAAATTATCTCAAAAGTGGTTTCCAGGTTTCCTTTTATTAATTGCTGACATATTTATAATTCAATATAATTCTAATTAGAATAATAGTAGTCTTGATCCCTTTATATGAGTGAATATGTGAATGGCAAGGACTGTAAACCACCTCTTCATAAAGTGATATTATATACTCAAGTTGTGCATGAGCATTCGCTAATCTGAAAACTTACCTCCCCGTTTTCCAACAGAAATTGGAAGAAGAAAAGGGGAAGCGAGAGAAGGAGAGGCAAGAGCTGGAGCGCGAACGCAAGGAGAGAGACAAGGAGCGCGAGAGGGAACGAGAACGACGAGACCGCGAGCGGGAGAAGGACCGGGAGAGGGAGCGCGAGAGAGAGCGAGAACGTGAGCGGGAGAGAGAAAGGGACAGAGACCGCGAGCGCACGAAAGAGCGGGAGAGAGAGAGGGAGAGGGACTGGGAGAGAGACAGAAGTCGTGACCACAGCGAAGACCGCAGCCGATCCAGGTACTCGAAACGTCATGTGATCAAGTGTTTGGGTCTTGTTTTCAGGAATTATTTATGTTCCTTCACAGTTCCCAGCAGTTTTCCCATCAGTACTGTGCCGAATGATCTATACATTTGCCTTAGATAAGATCTCGTTTACCTAGATCATTTTAATTACAACAAAATATAAATGGCAAAATATTCAGATGTTCTGGGTCTACAATAAATGGCAAACTTAACATCACACATGACATGTAATTGGGTGCTGTCCTTTTTCAGAGAACAGAGTCGCGATAGAGACCGAGATAAGGAGAAGAAGCGTGATCGTGAGGAAGATGAGGAAGAGGCGTACGAACGCCGCAAACTGGAGCGGAAGCTGCGAGAGAAAGAGGCGGCGTATCAGGAGGCAAGTGATCTCTCTCACACTCTGTATCCAGTCTGTCTGCTCACATTACTGGATGATCAGCTGTTTTGATAGACCTTTTATTTTCTTTCATTACAGCGTCTGAAGAACTGGGAGCTCCGAGAGAGGAAGAAAGCCAGAGACTACAGCAAGGAGATCGAGAGGGAGGAGGAACGCCGGCGTGAAATGGTTAAACAGCTTTTTTTTCTCAGTGTATTTTAGGGATGTCACGGTACCAAAATTCCAGTAGTCGGTACCAATACCATAAAAGTTTTACGGGACTCTGTACCAATTTCGGTACCACAGCAAAATGTTTTTATTATTATTATTTTTTTTACTTTTTTATTTATTTAACTAAATTCAATGAGTTTATTATTTATGATAATCATTATAAGTAAATAATACTTAAACATTTAAAGGCTGCATGCTGTATAAAAGTACACATTGTTTATTAAAAAAAAGATAAAATGAAAAACAAGCAACAATCTAGGCATCATTATTATTATTAGTAGAGGTGTATTATTATTACATAGAGACGTGGCTAAATCTACTGTACAACAGTTGCCTAATCCAGTGTTTCCCAACCTTTTTTCAGTCATGGCACCCTTTGAAAATTCTCTTAATTTTGTGGCACCCCCTCGCATACGTTATGCTAGGGGTGTAACGGTACAGATCGCTCACGGTTCGGCTTGTATCACGGTTTTAGGTTCATGGTTTCGGTACGGTTCGGTATGAGGGAAAAAGAAAATAAAGAAAATAATAAGAACAACTAATTTAAATAAAAGCATTTGCACAATACTGTCAAGCAAAGATACTAATAAAATAAACAATGCTTTCAGGTTTTTCAGGTTTAATGGCGCTTTTCCATTACCAGTACCAGCTCGACTCGGCTCAGGTCAGCTCGGCTCTCTTTTCGCTCCGTTTTCCATTACAGATCATACCTCCACAATAGTACCTGGTCGTCATAGCGACGCCGCAGGAAACTGCCATGACGTAATCTTCTCTCGCTGGATCCTCTCTTTGGCAACCAAACAAAGGAAAGTCTGCACCTCCTCGTTTGACCACGGCGTATTCTTCCCAGTTGCCATAATAACACGCAATCTCTGGACAAACTATTTAAAAATGGCACGGTTATTCAGGATGCACGTGCAATGATGACACAATGAACAGTGACGATTTTCTCTGACCAATCAGCAGTCTGTGGTGTTTTCAAGTCATTTTAGTATCGCCTCAGCTCACCTCAGCTCGCTCAGAACCTCGCCGGAGGTGGTACGAAAAAAAGTACCTGGAAGCAGGAACAGGTACAACTTTTACACAGTGGAAAACCAAACAAAGGCGAGTCGAGCTGGCACTGTGTAGTGGAAAAGCGCCATAACATTAGTTTTCAGGGACAGAAATTGATCAAATGTAAAGCATTGCATTTTTGACTGTATAAATTAAAGATTAATCCTATTATACTTACAAAAGCTATTCAATCAAGAGCAGTGAGTGATGTCCTTGTCTTTTGTTAGCATTAAACAGACCGCAGTAAAGGCTACTGCCCTTTAAGACCTAAAGCATGGATATGCGTCATCTTTCTCGACTGTATAAAGTTCACTTAAGGCATATACAGACTATGTCAGTAAGGATACTCATCAAGATGTATATGTTGACACATTTTCTCACAGTGTGCGAGTTCTCATTCGCGTCGTCTGGCACTGCACCCGGTGAGGACGGCGAAAAATGTTTTGCCCACGGTTTTCTTTTATTATCGCTGTCGCTGTAATGTATCACTGAGGAGCCAGCACGAGTATCCATCAACAGAAACATACATAAAGCGATATTTTCAAGTTATAACTCCTATTATAGATGCGTCATCAGATGTGAGAAGAACCGCGGTGCAAGTGCGTGCCGAACCATGCGATTCGATATTTTTTATTTTTATTTTATTTTTTTACACCTAATACTGATGTTGACATCAGACATTAGATATGTTATTTCAAACATTAGATTAATTCATATATATTGTTTTATTCACACCCCTACTCTTGTCAGACCGCACCCTAGTTGGGAAACACTGGCCTAATATATTCTGTCAATTTTTCAAACCAAGCTTTTAATTTGACGGGTTGTGAAGACCTTTGAGTGTGTGTGTGTTCATGATATGACCGTTTTCTCAAATGAAACGGTAAACGCTCCTGAAGTGACGGTTAATGCGTTCGTGTCCTCATATAGTGACACGTGGCAGAGGCTACAAAGATAGCAAGCGAGTGTCACGTGTGTGTGCGCGCCCGCGCATCGCCTGTCATTCACACAGAGATGCAGAACATGCAGGAGGAATATTTAAATAGTATTTTGCAGTTTAATATTCACAGACACTAGTATATATTCGACTACAGTCTGGAGCCCTGCGCTTAGATAAACACGGGAGTGACTGAACGCAGCTGCGGATACCGGATATACTCGGGAGTCGGTACTACAGAAATGCTGGTATCGTGACTTTTTTTAATTTCAGTACCGACTTGGTACCGAAGTACCAGACATCCCTAAACCCATGATTAATGGACGTATGACTTAGAAATATCTTAAGTCTGGGGCAGCCCTAGTGTAGTCAGCAATTCAGCCTGATCTGTATGGGCTAAAACTCGTGTATATTATGGAGAATGTTTCTGAATGTTTCTGTAATATCCTCTCAGGCTAAAGAAGGGAAACGGCTGAAGGAGTTTCTGGAAGACTATGATGATGACAGAGACGACCCAAAATACTACAAGTGAGTTCTGTGTGTCTCTGCATGTATAATTCGGTTTCCCATCACATAGATTTATCTGGTGATTTCAGCCGTCTTTGAGGACAGTATGCAACGGACCATCTGAAAAACAATGATATTTTGAGTTGACCTTAATGGTTTGTTATGCTGCTTTGCCTGCAGGGGCAGCGCTCTTCAGAAGCGACTGCGGGACCGAGAGAAGGAGATTGAGCTGGATGAACGTGACAGGAAACGGGAGAAGGAAGAGCTGGAGGAGATCAGACAGAGGCTGCTAGCAGAAGGACATCCTGATCCAGACGCGGAGCTGCGCAGGGTGAGTCCACACCTGGACTGTTCCACAGTCACTCTCTGATTCGCGAAAATACATATAAAATATATTTATATTAATTTTTTTTATTTAAATAAAGTTTATCAAATAAAATAATAAAAATGAAACATTTAAATGAATTACTTAAATTATATATTTGAATATATTTGTTTTTATAATCTAATAATAACCACTTTAAAGTAAAGTTTGTTACTTTAAAGAGTGTTAGCCTTACTGTATAGTGTACTACCAAACAATTGCAAAATTTGCATTTATAAGATATGAGTGTTCAACTAACGGTCTCTCATTTCCGCCAATAAGGATCAATAATTTTGATGACATCACTCTGCACTTTAGCTTCTCATCAGATTTTCTGTCCAATCAAAAGCTCTCTAGAATCTGAAGCCCCGACCCCTACATTACAAACAGTGCACTATATAGGGGATAGGAAACGATCAGACAGTGCACTTTATTTATTTTTTTCAAAATCAAAGTATTGTGATTAAAGGTACACTATGTAGGATTTTTGCAGTCAAATATCCAAAAACCACCAGGCCAGTGTTATATATTTTGTTCTGTTGAGTTCTTACAATGTCCCAAATGTTTCCAACTATTTGTAAATTGTGAGAAAATCACTATTTTTACCAATGAACCGGGATGTGTGAGGGCGTCGCCTGTCAATTGCGTCATATCTGCGTTACCCTCAGTTTCCGGTTTTATTTTGCAGAAGCGCTTTACTCTCACTGGAGTGTGAACAAGTGTCACCGCAGCCGCCGAGTGAACGCACACATTACAGAGTAATGTCATAACATCATTGTAAACATACTTAAATGTATCTAATATAATAAACAGAGCTACGTTACCTCATACTCATGACCGGAAAAGCGGAGATTGCGCTGGCGACTGTGTCCCGTCATAATAAAAGTCCCGTTGCTCGCGAGCAGTGTGTTTTGTGTAACAATCACTCCGGCGACCTTACTCAGCTCCACAACACTCGCCCCGGCTCTGCTTCACACTACAGTAACGCTAATAATCGCATCCATGAGCATGATAAGTCCTATCCCGATTCTTCCACACCGGCTGTGAGGTGAAGACCACATGTCCCAAGATTCTGCGCTCAAACTTGATGTCATCAAACTAAGCCTTTGTTTTGAACAGGCGCCCTCTAGCGGACGGAAAAGTTGCATAGTGTACCTTTTAATCTCGGTTTCATGGCTTAGAAGCTTCTTAGTACTTCTTTAACCAAACTGGTCACTGGTGTGTGCTTTTCTGTTTCGTGTGTGTGTGTTGATCAGATGGAGGAAGAGGCAGAGCGTTTACGGCAGCCGCCCGTGAAGCCTGAGCCTGAGGAGGAGAGGGAACACAAACCCTCTCGAGAAGAGCGAGACAGAGGCAGGGACAGAGATCGGCGTAAGGCAGTCGTAGAAACTCACCCTCACATCCCCTCAGACGATGATGTTGAGGAAGGGGAAGAGCTAGAGGATGAAGAGGAGTCTAAACCCTGCCTCAAGCCCACCATGCGGCCCATCATGGCCGCCCCCTCAGTGTCTTCAGCCAGTGGTAACGCCACTCCGAACACGCCCAGAGAAGAGTCGCCCTGCGGCATAATCATCCCTCACGAGAACTCGCCCCCGGAGGTCCAGCTCCAGGACGAGAACCGCCCTAAGATCGGCCTTAGCCTCAAACTTGGTGAGTTTGAGTTCAGAAAGGTTTTGGATCAGGATGGAAGAAACCAGTTCATAGTAGGGGTGGGAATCACAGGTCAACACACGATACGATATTATCACGATATTTTATTGATACCAGCGATTCTGTGATGATATATTGCAAGAAAATCACTCATGATATGTCACAATATAATTTTGTAAATGGGAAAAAAGCATCACAAAAAGTCATATGATGATGTATTTCATTATTAAAATTGAATCTTTTTTTAAATAGCATTAAAGTACAGTAAGTGCATATAAAGCCATCAAGCAGCCATGAGAGAACAGTTTTCTGTGACTAAATGATTTATAATAAAGAAAGGTCACTATCTCTAACTTATTCATAGCAGCAACATTTCATATTTGGAAATTGCAAAATGCACACATTACTAAAAATGTGAAAAAACACCCAGTATAAAACCTTATTTAATAAAGTATGGTCATATCTGAGTACCAAGCGCGTTAACCAATCAGGAGCCTGCTTGCTGCTGTCACGTGGTAAAGTGACGTGATGAGAAACCCTGCATAATTAAAAATACTGATATTTTGTCACTAAATGTAGTTTTAATGCTTTTCAGTTGATAATGTAGTTGTTTTAAGCTAAAATATGTGGTTTATTTATAAAGACAGCGCCTATTTAAAAAAAAAAAAATTGTTTTTTTAGTTGTGCGATCCAGGCGATCACCGGGCGCTCAGCGCTCGTTAACCCCGGCGAGAGCAGCCTTTTTTTTTTTTAATGACATTTTTCTCCTGGAGCGCATTGAACGCTTGTCTATTTCGCTTCAAATTATCGATTTCTACACACGTCCAATTCGCTGCGGACGCACGAATGGATTCAAAATGTTCACGTGTCAAACTAGACGTGATGTTGACGCTGTGTTCGGTGAAGCGCCACCACAGGAAGTCTGGGGGTACTGCCACTCTGGAAAGCCAAAGCGGTAAACAGCCACAATGTAGACATGTATTAAAATGTTCTGATAAAATATCGATACTTGGAGCCAGAGTATCAATAACGTCTCGCGGCCGGAAGTCTCGCGATAAATCGGCATATCGATTTTTTTTTTTTTGTACCATCCCTAGTACTTAGGGATAATTAGCTTAGTTTTCACTTAATATGACACTATTGGATAAGAACTGAATTGAGCTAAATAATGAAAATATTTTTTCTGTAGTGCTTTAGTTTGCTTCATAACTAATGAATTTTGCAACCGTGCTAACATTTCACACTGTTATTGAGCTGAATAATGACACTATTGTCTTTTTAGTGCTTTTTATTATTATAATTGAAGAACTTTGCAAAATGAATACTGTTATTTCCTTGTTTTTTACTGTGATGCTGCTTTGAAGCAATCCGTATTGTATAAAGCGAATATATAACGAATATGTTTGTTTTTGTCCTATCTTAAGGTTCATCCGGTAGCCCGGGACAGCCCAGCGTAGCCAAACGGAAGAAGCTGCCGGTGGAAAGCGTCTTCAACCGCTTCGACGACGATGAGGTGGACGAGGCGCCTCGGAAAAGGAAGCTGGTGCCTTTAGACTATGAGGATGAGGAGAAGGGAGTTGATGTGGGAGCGTTGGCCGGCGGCAAAGGAGTCAATACGGAAGAGAAGCGCAAACACATCAAGAGTCTGATCGAGAAGATTCCCACTGCCAAACCAGAGCTCTTCAACTACCCGCTCGACTGGTCCGTCGTCGACACGGTAAGAGTCATGCTTGTCGTTTTATGGAGGTGTTGCTGCTTATTTCTCAATGGTTTTAATGTTGTATAACTTGTGTTTTTGAATATTCCCGCCATTCACAGACGCTTATGGAGAAGCGTATTCGACCATGGATCAATAAGAAGATTGTAGAGTACATTGGTGAAGAAGAAGCCACATTAGTTGACTTTGTTTGCTCCAAGGTAAGACGGTTTTCTTCATTAGAGTCAGTGGACTGAAGGTGAATAATGGTGATTTTTAGGATGATTGTGCATATTTTAAGACCTTTTTAAGCTATTCCAAGTGAAATTGATGGTGGCGATTGATAGTGGTAATAAGGTTGCGCTGTTAAAGGGTAACTAAACCCTAGAACAACTTTTTTTTGAGTTGATGATCTGCAAGACTAGTGCTTTATTAGTGCTGTTCATTGATTCAAGTAAAAGTTTTGACATTTGAGTATAAAGTGTTTTAATTCTACAATATATGGTGTAAAAACGTGAGTGCTGCCCTCTTAAGGTTGAACGGTGGTTACTTTAGTTTAATTTTCCTTTTGGACGTTGTGGTTCATTGTGACGTAGGATGGTTCTTCCAAAGGCACACTATCCACGCCCCTAGCGCGAGCTCACCATGCCCTAAGAAATGTTTTCCCGTGATCACATGATGATGAGAGCGCTTTCACTCCAGTATGAACTGTCATGTTACATGAAGTAGAAACATTATGAATGAAACTTACTTGACACGGAAGAAAATACGGTTAAATAACGTGCTTTCAAACCCTGACACGCAAGCGTGTTGCCGTAGTAACGAACAACAATACCATAACGTGCCGGCGTTTGTGTTGTCACGATACCAAAATTATGACTTCGATACGATACCAGACTAAAATACCTCGATACCGATACGAAATCGATACCACGGTCAAAATACCACCCAGTAAAAGTAATTGAATAATATGACAACAGAACTTATTAATCATAGTCTTATTTAATTTTTTAACTAAAAACTCACTTGGCCAGCATGTTCCTGCCCTGGTTTTTGACCATTTCTTCTAATTGCAATTTTTAAATTTTATCTTTGTTTTTAAAAATAAGCTAAAAATGCAAATTACAAACAATATGACAAAAACAGTGCTTTATTTTTCAGCTATAGGTCTATTTAACAGTATAGCAAGAAAGAAATAAAAAAAAACCCTGCTTAGTCTTCACTCAATAAATTAACTATACACTGATTCTTAATGAATATATTAAAATTGTTTAGCCAGTCATGAGGTGGTTTTCTTTTTTTCATTGTTGTTTGATTAATATTAAATCACACAGAATATTAGATCCGGCTTAACACCGATCCAATCACCTCAACTGTACCTGTTCACTAAAGACACCCCCGACTGTGTTTACCTGAATACTCACAGGATGTGCATTTTTACATATTTTTGACCATTGAAATCCATAATCCGAAAGAACTGAATCGCGATCGCATGTTGTCTGAAAGGCGTGTGCTCGCGCTTCAGATCAGAATCCGGCATCACGAGCACGTCCCGCGCCGTGCTATATTTTCTCATGCGCGCATGTTTCTGTTGCTTTCTTTGTCATGCGCTGCGCGTGTATATTTAACTCTTCTGCTTCCAGTGTTTAGTGAACGGTGGAGAGCTCTGCACACACGTCCTGACTCTTGCTGTCACTCATCCACACAAATAAATACAGCTCTTATTAACGTGCGATCCTCCTTAAAGTACCGGTACTAATACAATTCCATATCGTACCGTTTGTAATAGCAGGGTATCGCAATACTTTTCTAGTACCGGTATATCGTGCAACACTAATATGAACTAAGTCCAGCGGGGGGAGCAATCGAACTCGGGTTCGGTCCAGGCAATCGAACCAATTGTGAAAGCACCAGTCATCAGTTACAGTACGTCAGTCACGCTCGTCAGGACTCGAGTGCGATTCGAGTTCGAAAGCCACAGGACAGTATGCAATTTCACAGCATACACGCAGGTTCGAAAACTCGTTCTCGCTCCCTACAGTGCAATTAGGCTAGGTACATCCGCGCTAAAATATCACTGTGAAAGTCAACATAGCTTGCGTAGTATAGACCCAGCTCCCAACCCAAGTTTGAGAATAGATTAACGCAGCACGTTAACGCCGATAACAGCCCACCACTAGTAAAAACACATACTAGTATTAGTATTAAACCCTGCGTGACGACACATTGATGTCTTAAGACATGAAACGATCAATTTGTGCGAGAATCCGAACAGTTTTTATCTTTTTTTTATTTTTTATTTTTTACCTTAAATGCGATTTATGTGCAACAGCCTTGAGCGCGCAATGACTTCCGCTGAGTTAGGTCAAATGTACACGATATCATTGCATCATTATCTTCAAGCCATCAATTCATATCATAACAAAAATAAACACCGGTATACTGTATGAACCGGTATGCCAGCAGAAACTGTGCTGTCTGTTATTGCTCCGAGCTGATTAACCGCACGTGCAGCGCAGCTCAAACGAGTAGCACGGTTTGATTCCGCTTTCGTTTGATGTTTCTGCAACAGTAACGGCAGCTCTATCAGTTGGGCACTGACCTCTAACGAAACAAATATCATGCCTGTAAAGCGAGGTCACTGTATACTGTTTTAGCATCCCTGTTGTATCCCGATTCGTTTAACATCTCAAACGACTTGAATCGTCTCACATTCTTTGTGTGTGAATCGTTACATCCCTACTCTTCACATATGAGTAACAAATGTGGGCTTGTCTTGTGTTGTGACACGTTCTGAACGAGTTGAGTAACTGTTCCGTACCAAAAGCGTTTTGTCCAAAGCGACTTACATATGAATCAATAAGTCTTTAAAGGGTTACTTCAGCGATTAGCATTAAGCTTTGTATCAGCAGAAACCCAGGAGTATATTCAAATTATCGTACTGTCCCCCCTCATATCACCCTGAGATGAGAGAATTATGTATTTTATTTCTGGAAAAATTCCTCCGATGACGCAAATATCGTCATTTTGCGCCATCGGAGGAGTTTTTGTCCAGAGGCTAAAGACTACAGCCAGCAGGAGGCGCTATTCCCACATGTTTTAAACATCACACTCACAGCACTCGGCTCACAGAGCTGCGGAGATTCATGTAAACGGAGCGGTGGAGACCAAAGTGAGTGTTTCAACTTTTCAAATGAACTTCCTATGAAAGTTAAGCTTCCAAAGACATGAACTGAACACACGCCAGACTGATCACGTGCTGTGAATGCAGCCGCAGCCGTGAATCCCGCGATTACCTCAGCTCATGTGATGAATGTAATCCGATCCTGCTGCGTTTGTGCCGTGACACTCAATCGACTCACTCGCATTATATCGAACAGACACGTTCAGTTTTTAATTGTAGCGTCTCTAACCGAACTGATTTTATGAAAATGAACGCAGTGGGCAAGTGATCCAGTAGTAGCCGTAGGACAGTGAAGCAGTGCATTCTGGGAATTGTTGTCTTTCATCCCCATTGAGACAAATACATTTTCTGTGTTTTCTCAGTCTAGAAGGCACCAAATTCAAAAATAATTTCACATTTCGACTGCATTAATGACCCAGTTTAAATACAGATTCATCTTCCCAGCGCTGAAGTACCCCTTTAAGAACAACTGCTGTTGTTTCTTCTCAGGTGATGGCCCACAGTACACCACAAGGGATCTTAGATGACGTTGCGATGGTAAGTTCGGGCTTTCCATTTTGAGTTGAGTCGTTACGACTGATCGCATTATCTAACCACTCACCCTCGTCTCCTCAGGTGCTGGATGAAGAGGCAGAGGTCTTCATAGTTAAAATGTGGAGGCTTTTGATTTATGAAACTGAAGCCAAGAAGATTGGACTTGGGAAATGAACAAAGCATTGAACGCAGATGAACTTTGCTTTTTACTTCCCGTTTGGGCTGGACAGCTCATCTAGGTTTAAAAACAACTTGGGAAACTCGACCATTTCCAACCATTGGAGTTAATAAATATTGAGCCGTTTCATTTCTCACGTCCCAGACGCCTCCGATAAGACTGCGGCAGCCGCGAGCACCGACTCTAAACGTCTGTTTTTAAGCTACCGAGAGGAAGAGGTTTGATTTCTCAGGGCCTTCCTGTTGAATTCATCTTCAGTGTAGCGTCATCTTGCCCGGTTTAGCGGTTCTTTCTGTGAGTACCCATTGTAAATTCCTACTGTATTGATTGCCAATCACGTCTGGGTTGTGATTTTTACCATTTCTGTTCTTTTGGTCGCCCTCACCAACCGTACCAAAGAGTTTTCCCCAGTTGTTTCGCTAAAACAAAACCAGTTGATTGGACCCCAACACTGTTCAGAAGGTCTCCCGCTAAACTGAATTACATGAAAACGATTGTCTTTGTTTTTGTACTTATCAGTGGATGTGTTTTGAATAAAAGTGATTTTTTTTTTTTAGTAAAATCATTTCGTTTGTGCATATTACTGTGTTCTGTCCTGGTTTCAGTTTTGAAGCTGCACGTTAATTCCTGCATATTTACTTGCAACTACGGATCTATAAAAATTATATTATTTATGTAGATCATTGCTTGCAACAGACCAATCGCCGGGAGCTGGAGGCAACAATTCAGCTATGGTAAAATTAAAACTAACTTCTCGGTGGTGTAAAATACTGGATTACTATACATATTAGTTTTGGGGGATTTGTCCTTTACAATGAAATTTTTTTTACTTTTTACTCACTTTTTTATTTTATTTGGGACAGAACGAGTGCAGGCTTGGCAAAAGTGTTCATCGAAGACGCGTATCGACCGCAAAGTCTCGGGAGCACCTCCTGAAATGATTTAATGGGACACCCTACAGTCTCATGGACACGCAGCAGCCATTGTAAGTCCACAAGACCGGAAGTGCATATGAGGTAGGGCGGCATCAAATTTCTAATCGTGATTATAATTACGGATGCCACAATTATGTAATCGTTCAAAGGCGCAATTACAAAACAAAATGTGCACTTCCATTATTCTGCATGCTTAAGATGCGTTTCTTTCTACAGGTTAAGGGTTTTCATTTTAATTTTAGTATAACATTATAATACCATTAATATTTTTACTTAACAAAAATAAAAATCAACCCAATGTATATTTGACATTTCGAGGCTATAGAAAAGCAATAAAAGGTTTTCAGCTTATTTTTATATATAAATATGGCATGCAGCCGCCTCAAACAATGGTATAAAGCTATTTAAAACATCATTCAATATAATAATCGCAATTACAATTCAAAGGAATAATTGACAATTATGATATGATACTAATATGAAAAGTGCCGTTTGGGACAGGGCTGTAGACTACGATTCAATCATCGTACAGTACATACATGACGTACCTGAGTAACTCTGCCGTGCAAAAGATTTTTGAAGATTTTAATGTTTTTATTACTCTTCTGATTAAGGCTGGATTTATTTGATTAAAAATACACAAAAATGTAAAATATTAATGTTAATGGAAAATAAATTGTGTATTTTTATATCCTGTGATCAAAGCTGAATGTATCATCATTACTCCAGTCTTCAGTGTCACATGACCCTTCACTAATCATTTGAATATGAGGATTTACTGCTCAAGAAACATATTTTGCCTCAAGGATTTTTTCAATTCGAATAACTCGAGTTTCTCGAGTAATCGTTTCAGTCCTATGCGGGAATAAATATGGAAAAGAGTACAAAACTTCCAACAACTTTCCAGAATTTTACTGAGATTGAAGCGGAGCGAGAATTCACAGGAAATTACAACAGGAGTTTTCACTCTGCATTGTTGAAATGTTAATATTGATCATAGTTGTGATGGTTGTGACGGTTAAAAGGCCACCGTTCAAAATAAAAATAAAATAAAAAATCATCAGGTTTTCACGGCTTTATAATGTTTATCACTTCATTTTCTGCAACGTCACTGGTTGGTCGCTTTCATTCAAAAACAGTTCATGTGAATCCAGCTCTGCGCTGAAGGAGTTGTTGGGTTTTCCTCTAGTCCTCTGTTTTGGCTTCCATTTCCTCCGCGTCGTCGTCTCCATCCACCTCGGCGTTCTCCCGCTCCAAACGCTCCAGCTGCCGCTGCAGTTCTGTTTCATCTGTGTCCGTCACCACTTTAGGCTGAAACATTCACGCATATATTGAGTGCATTCAGGGAAAATACATTTATTAAGCATTGCATGGTACTTTTTAGGCTGGATGCCAGCTGAATTTAGCCCCGCCCACAACATTTTTTGCTCAGGGAATTCGGTCTGGACTCGATCCATAGAGGAGTTTTAATGCCTGAACAGAAACTGTTCGGTCCAATGAAATCATCAGGGCGGGCTTTAGACGATGATGGACAGATGATCAACAGTAATGTAATCATCCACGTCATCGAAGGCACTTTGGGTTGAATTTGCTCTTATCCTAAACGGAGAACTTGTTCGTATATGCATTCACCTTCACTATTTCTCTCAGAAATGATGATCGTGTTGGGAAATACTCCGTGTATCCTTTAATTATTTTTTACAACACTTGCAAAGATCGTTTACACTCATCTTTTTCTTTTAACGTTACTTAATCCAGGCGCGTGCAGACAGGGTTGCCAAGTGTTTTTTCAATGTTGCGCAATTGCTACTCAAAACTATTGCCCAAAACAATAGCTTTCCGGGGGGGTTCCCCAGAAAAAAAATTGTTTGATTGGTAAAAATACAGGTCCTTCTCAAAAAATTAGCATATTGTGATAAAAGTTCATTATTTTCCATAATGTAATTATAAAATTAAACTTTCATATATTTTAGATTCATGCACACCAACTGAAATATTTCAGGTCTTTTATTGTTTTAATAATGATGATTTTGGCATACAGCTCATGAAAACCCAAAATTCCTATCTCAAAAAATTTGCATATTTCATCCGACCAATAAAAGAAAAGTGTTTTTAATTAAAAAAAAGTCAACCTTCAAATAATTATGTTCAGTTATGCACTCAATACTTGGTGGGGAATCCTTTTGCAGAAATGACTGCTTCAATGCGGCGTGGCATGGAGGCGATCAGCCTGTGGCACTGCTGAGGTGTTATGGAGGCCCAGGATGCTTCGATAGCGGCCTTAAGCTCATCCAGAGGGTTGGGTCTTGCGTCTCTCAACTTTCTCTTCACAATATCCCACAGATTCTCTTTGGGGTTCAGGTCAGGAGAGTTGGCAGGCCAATTGAGCACAGTAATACCATGGTCAGTAAACCATTTACCAGTGGTTTTGGCACTGTGAGCAGGTGCCAGGTCGTGCTGAAAACGAAATCTTCATCTCCATAAAGCTTTTCAGCAGATGGAAGCATGAAGTGCTCCAAAATCTCCTGATAGCTAGCTGCATTGACCCTGCCCTTGATCAAACACAGTGGACCAACACCAGCAGCTGACATGGCACCCCAGACCATCACTGACTGTGGGTACTTGACACTGGACTTCAGGCATTTTGGCATTTCCTTCTCCCCAGTCTTCCTCCAGACTCTGGCGCCTTGATTTCCGAATGACATGCAAAATTTGAGCGACAGTCCAGTGCTGCTTCTCTGTAGCCCAGGTCAGGCGCTTCTGCCGCTGTTTCTGGTTCAAAAGTGGCTTGACCTGGGGACTGCGGCACCTGTAGCCCATTTCCTGCACACGCCTGTGCACGGTGGCTCTGGATGTTTCTACTCCAGACTCAGTCCACTGCTTCCGCAGGTAATTTTTATTATTAGATTATGGAAAATAATGAACTTTTATCACAATATGCTATTTTTTTTAGAAGGACCTGTATGTTATTTTGGCAAGGTTACCTGCTAAAATTCGCATTCCTGGGTCTATATATCACATAATTGGGGTCGCTTCAACACGTGGGAAAAACACGGACTTGGCAACACAGTGCAGTTGAGTTCTGCTGACATTTGACAACTAACGTTACGCGTCCGGTGCTCTGATTGGTTGTAGGTCTATCCAATTGAATATTATTGAATATAATATCATAATCAAAGCCCAATGGAGCGGCATCAGACTCATATTCTGACTAGAACTGAGTATGACCACGTCAGGCTAGGTACTTTTGGTTCCTTTTAGGCTTACTTTAAACATCATAGACCACGTATCACCATCAGTGATTTTAGAACGGATCTTTCTTTTGAGCCGATTCACAGAACCAAAAGGAAACGAACTTTAGTTCTGGGTTGACGACGTAAGACGTCCAGAGAGGAAAGTTAGCCTTTTCATTCATGCCCGACTCAAAAAGAATCGAATTAGTCGGTTCTTTGACAGTCAGAACCGACTCATTCGATTCTTTTTGATGTGTTCATTTCGAACCAGAACATGCTTATTGGCTCATTCAGTGCTACGCAAGAAGCATGCATGTGATGTGTGTCATTATCAAACCGAAACTAGAGTTTGATTTCTGCTCAACCGCTTAAAAGAACGATTTGTTTAAGAATTGAACTTGTTTGTTATTTAAAGATCAAGTGGCTGTTTGGATTTAAATAGGCAAATGCTTAAGAGTCTGATTGGATCATTATTGCAGTGATTATGTTTCTAGCATATTATATTCTAACCTATTCTAGTTCTTCTAATCTTGATTGATGGAGTGTGTAGCTTTCATTTCTTAAACACCCATGTAGGAAGACACACCACGGCCATATTCCAGGATGACAATGTCAAGAGGCTCAGATTGTGAGAGAATGTTTGTGAGGGAGCATGAAGGATCATTTCCACACATGAATCGGGAGCTAAAACTCACTGAAAGTCTTTGGGATTTGCTGGAGGAGACTTCCCAGAGTGCTGGCCAATACAAGATGTTGTCAAGAGATGCATCAGTTTTTGGTCAATATCACATTTATTTCCATCAAGAGGTGCATCAATGTATTTTTTTGGCGCTCCAATCAGGGTTAGAAGAACTGTTGCCAAACATACAACATGCTAGAAAAATAATAACCACTGCAATAATGACCCAATCATTGACTCTTAAGCATTTGTCTATTTAAATCCTTCGGCCGGGTATATTCTGTGATTTTTAAGAGGGTGCTCTTGAAAGTTTCTCACCTCCATCTGGACATTGAAGACTCCTCGTTTCTCCTCGATCCGATCCTTTATGGCGGTCATGGCCTGGTTGAGCACCGACAGACCCTCTGTGCGCTCCAGAGTCGTGGTGGTCATGACGTATCGCGGTGGTGCAATCAGATTTATCTGAAAGAAATAACACACACGTTTCTAATTCCAGAATCTGCGAAACTGGTACGGAAACATACAGCAGAATATAAAGGAGGCACCTTGATAGGCATGGCCTCTGTGGAGCAGTTAAGCCCCGCCCTCAGAGCGTCTTTGACTGCGTCAATGCCTTCATATCCGTAACACGCCACCTCAATGTCTGTTGAAGGGTTAAAAGGAAACATTATGCTAAACATACAGTACATGAATGTAACATATGGCGTATATAATACAGTGATGTAGGCACCGCACTAGTGCAATGGATGGTTGGCATGTGCTATTCACACTTGCTCCGCCTAACAACGCCTGGTTGGGAAAAACAAGATAAAAATAACGTGTGTATTTCAATGTTTTCAGTGGCGTAGTCAGTAGAACGTAAGGCTTAAGGATCTTAGTTTTGATTTTACCATCACATATCACATCGGAAAGGCATTTACTTTGAATAAAAATGGAAATAAAGTGCCTAATGAAATGTTTAATTATAATAATTAAAGCATTTATTGGGTAGGGTTAGGGGTCGGTGTAGGGAGGGCTTTTATTGTCCCATTAAGGCGGCATCCATTTAATAATTTTTAAAAATATGATCTATTGCATACCGTTTAATGTACAACAATACTGAGGTGCAAATAGTATGTATCTGTCCAAATAAAGGATCAATAGGATCTAATTACTATTTACACATATTGCAAAGAACTACTTTCACATGATGTAAATAGAATAAATCACTATTTTCACCTAGTAAATAGCATCTACAGCTATTGGCACTTAGTGTAAATATCATCTATCACTAAGAACATGTTATTTTCACTTAGTGCAAAAATAGCCGCTGCCTTATTGTTAATCAAAGGAGATGTCGGCATGTTATCCAAGCATTAATGGCAAGGAAAGCCCCTTATTCTTGGGAGCGGCCACGTATGAGGTGTTTTTGGGAGGTTAAAGTACGTGATTTCACAGAGGAAATTTACAGATGAACAGATCCTTTTTGTTGAGCTGTGCAATGCAACATTGCAATGAAGTCTTCTTTCCAAACATACCGTGCCTTCTTTAAAGAATGATCATGTGTCTTGCATACACCAGGTGACCTGTAAATGTGACAAACTGTTTCCATTGCAGTTTTGCGAAGCATTCCTCATTTTCTAATTACCTGCAAAACCACTTCAGCGGAGCGTAAAAATGTATTTTCTGATATATGGGAGTTTTTGCGAAATTGATGCGTCTTGCTTTTTCAGTTTGCGCAATTTGAAGGTTAATGGAAGGGTAGTGTCAAGCAATTTGAGTGTTTTATATATATATATATAAAGCTATATAAATGTAATGAATTATTATTAATTTGAAGAAAATTTAAAGCATATTAATTTCTTTGCAAAAATTCTTACTGACCCCAAACTTCAGTAAGCTCTCTCTCTCTCTCCCTCTCTCTCTCTCTCTCTCTCTACACACACATATATATATATAGCATTTTTAAGGTTTATGAAACTATATTTATATATATTTATGTAACAGGAGTATGAATTTTCATAGTCCGCAAAGCCAGGAATAAAGTAAAATAAGAAGATTAGTATCATATTCATCCGCAGCCATGCAGAGCCGAAGAGAAACCAAAACGATGTTGCAATGCATGCAGTAAAAGTAACATAGTGTACCTTTAAACAGATAATTTAGTAAGTGCCTGTTAAGGTTGTGGATTAGTTAAAATATGTGTATATAAAATAAGAACAAATAAAAATACTAAAATAAATAAAAAATTATTTTAATTCCAACATTAAATGTTAAAAAGGTACATTAACTCTTTCCCGCCAGCGTTTTAAAGTGTCACCAGCCACCGCCAGGGTTTTCGACAATTTTCACCAAAATGTAATAGCCCATAGAATATTTTGTTTTATGAATATCTGAGCATGCAATAAATGCAAAAGAAAGAGCTGACCCTCTTCTTTTAAACAAGAATGCATTTGTTTTTTATCAACACTTGAATATGGGTAAGTTTCATAAAAAACAACATTTTGAACAAAACACTGAGAAAATTACGATCGTTTCCGTACTGAGTCTATTTTCTGCTGTGCTGCACTGCTGCATTAGTGTGACAGGACATTGTTCGCATTAAAATAAACATGTACTGATGCGAAAATCATAGTCATTTCACCACCGATGCATATCATTTAAAGTCTACTTGTTACTAAGTCTACATATGGCTTTTTTGTCCGGGTAAAGCAAGGAATGGAAACGACACCTTACCAGACATTTAGGTAAAAAAATGTGACATAATGGATAGCACTTGTCCTTTCTTGGAGGTGAAAAAATCTTTTTGACCTGCAGGATTCATTTTAAAAGGGTTTAAAAACGAAAGAAAAGACGAGAGTCGGCTGTTTTTTGAATCGCCTATTGTAAGTTTCTAATTTAAAATGTTTGTGATTTTAGGCTATAAACTATGTTTAAATGTTTTGCCACTTGCGTGAGCTACATCTAAAGTATAGGCTATATAAATATGAATTAATGAATTGAATAAAACGCTTAAATGTAGTGCGTTAAAACCTGACATCCATGAAAGTGTAAACAAAGAGAATTGCAATTCTGGTGAGCCATGTTCAGTAACAACTTTTGGATTTGAAATAAAAAATTATTAATTATGCCGTCTTACTCGCGTGTGTTTTGATCTGGAGATTCAGTACTCATTCAGGAGATGCGTAATAGCGCCCCCCTAGCGTCTAACAGTGAAAACACAGAAACCTGGAAAATTCCGTGTTTGGCCAGGAAGCGTTTTCTAACAAATAACGGAAAATTCTGTTTGGCGGGAAAGAGTTAAAAACTTAAAATTCCTTTGCATTAGATCTATCAGTATTGTGAAGTGCAATATATTTTAATAATAAATTACCAGCTCTTATTTTGACAGCCTGTGGAGTGAGCCGTCTGTTGATGTTGTCGATGAGCACGTTTCTCTCTTCCTCAGTCAGATCCAAACCATCCAGGATGGAGGGATCACTGTGAAAAAAAAAAAAAAAAGCAAGCAAAAAAATGCTCATGTTCGGTTTACAGTCTTGTTCTGTGTTTGTGCTGCGTTCATGCCATCTCATAATTACCGTCATGTGACGTTCTACTCGGAGCTGTTCCTTGTTTCTATGGCAACACTATCAATGCCAATATGAATCAAGTGGTACAGCAGTCACATGGTAGCGCTCAGAAAACGTCTCACGTTTTACAGGTAGTAATTACGACACGGCATGAACGCACCTTCATCGCTCGAACACTTACGACACGGCTTGTTTGAAGACGTCATAGGCGCCGTATCCAGGTTTCTTGTATTTCTCGTCAAACACCCATGCGGTGCGCTGGAACAAACTCTCCAGCTGCTCGTCTTTAGTGTACTCCAACACTTCAGCGACATGCCGTAGAATACTGTACACCTGCAGCACAACAACCCAACATCCTCAAACCAATTTTTGTTTTACTTGGATTTAAAAAACATAAACATAAAAACACTCACGGTTTTGGATTTGGTGAATTTATCTTCACACTTGATGGCTTCTTCCGGAGACACTCTTCTCTTGGACAAATCAATGTATCCTGTAGAGGAAACAAATAATCTCAAATTGGCCAAATGCATTAAAACACATACACAAGACATGCCGCAATATCATGCTAACGAACATGCATGGTATTGTTAATGTGGTCAAAACAGTGAATAATTCCTTATTACGAATTTAAATTAAGATGCATTTAAGAATACTTTTCCATCAACTTGTTAAAACTGATAACACTGGATTACAAAGGTATAGTCAAGACCCAAAGCAAAACAAGGACTAGTGAAGAGCCACACAGCACACTCATGAGTGTTGAAAGTGGTTTATGTGTCCATCACTGTTGGAGTTATTGAGATGATCAAGCGATTAATCGATTGATGATTGAGCATTAGTGATGAACACCTGCTGTGAACAAGCAGAATCACTGACGAAAAGAGACGAGCTGAAACACAAGAACTTATTGGGTATTAACAAAGGTTTAGATGCTGTTGTTTTATTTAAAAGTCACCATTATAGTGATCAGTGTTTGTTTTAGTTGGGCTCTTGATTGTTTAATATTAGCTTTATTCTGGCTGCTGTAAATGCGTGATCAGCAAAAAGCTTCATGCCGCAATGCATGCTGGGTAACATCATAGTACAAAACTCATCCATGACTTATAATTAGCTTTTATGTTGTTTTGTTGTGACTTTAATTGACTGTTGTGATGTTTATCGGAATATCATCTAATCCCATTAATAACAAGTTTCTGTGTAATGTATTCTTTTATCAATTCTCAGGGCTTGTTTTGTTTATGGATGCCTACAATAACTACAATTATTCCTTTTAATTATACTAATGCCTCATTAAAACGTTGACAAATGTATAAAACTGATCAGAGACCAGGGGCCTATACCATGAAGCCGGTTTAGCTGGCTATCCAGATATGTTTGAGCTTAGTCTGTGCCAATCCTGGGTTTTAGGTACCATTAAAGTGGTTTGTCTTTTAGCAGTGTTCATCTCCATAGTAACTTACGCTCCATGGTTAACCTGCTCCAGATAAGAGATCTCAAATTGAAATGTGACCCTTTGCTCTCAGCTGATTGGTCCAATCTCTGATGCAATAAAGCCACTCCCCCTGTTTCTACTCCAAATTAAAGGTCACGTCATAGCAAATGTTTTTTTAAAGACTAAAGCGTCTAGCTTTTAACAATGCTTTTTTTATAATAATAATAATTTTGAATGATTAATATATAATTTATGCAATTATTAATTGTGTAATTGATCAGTCATTAATAGGCACTTAGTTAAAATTAATATAAATGGCCTATATAAAGGTCATTCAAATAAGCTTTAAAATCAACAAATAAAGATACAAAAATGACTACGTGAGCTTAAATGTTCAATTCTCTCTATATATCAACTAAACTATCTTCATAACTTTTACTTGCATTGACGTTTAAGATTTTTCTTTAAGACTGCTCTTTTCTTCTCGCGTGTAAATAATATTCTTCAATCATGCAATATTCTAAGAGAGAAATTAATCTCAGCTTCACTGATCCACAGCATGTGATTGGCTGTTCACTACTGATGATCAAAGCCTGAGTTGACAGAGAGAGCTGATGATCAGCGTCATGGGACCAACAAAGCCTGAATAGATTGGTTTGGTTTTGTCAACTTGAAACTGTAACCCTGAGTTTGTTAAACTGCCATCATGGTACAGGCCCCGGGTAAAACCCATAGATGCTTGTTCAATGGTTCTCTTTGAATCTGCATGAGATCATCGCCCCCCAGTGGCGAACCGTTGACATTTTACTGAAATCAGTTACTGAAATCCAGTGTTAATTTTGACAGCAAATTTTGATTTAGTTTTTTGACTAAAATGCAATTTAGTCATATTTTAGTCACCTGAATTGTTTTTAGTTTTAGTCTAGTTTTAGTCAACTAAATATCAAAAGATTTTAGTCGACTAAATCTACAGTATATTTAGTTGATTAAAATCTAATGAGTTTAGTTAAATTGTAATGCATTAAATGAGCATTTAAGCATTACATACCCGACTGTAACTTGAACTGACAAAATACACGAAAGAGAGCTAAATTAACTTTTTTTGTTTGTTTTTTTTAAAAACATCTATATAGTTTTTATAACTTTGTATTTCTGTTTTAGTTAGTATATCAGGTTAAGCTAAAGCTTCAAGTTTGTTTATTTATTTAAGTAATGGAGATTTTTAATGGTTTTATGTAACTATTATAACCCTGATACTGAATATGTGTCAAATACTGGTCTTTCCTCCTGACTATGAATTAAATGGAAATGAAATTAAATACAGTTTATTATTTAACCAAAAACGAATATATATTGCGTGACTTTTAATTATGAACAAGCTCTAAATACACCAGGACTCTTATTTTGAAATGCCTCACTATTGCAGTTGCAGCTTCTCTTTCAAGTTCAGATGAGGGAGATCAAATATTCAATGTTACAACTGTCTAAAAAATATTACTATATAAACATCATAAAGTAAACATTGTCCTTATTCATCAGCATTAATTCATAAACAATTGCCTGATATAAATGTGTGTTATTCATTGATTGAGCCGCTCTGAAGCGCGCATTGGAGATCCGTTAGCCTGGAGAAGCTCAACAGCTCCGTGTTTTCCAGCCGTTAGATCCGCACGTTACAACCATAGACTGTATAAGGTTACAGCTCAAATGTGCGCATTTGTTACACAGGATATCAGTTCTGACCGGATCTCTTCCCTAATCATCCCTCCCTGACATTTTTGTCTCGTTTTTATTCGTTGACGAAAATGACAGTAGATTTTCGTCATAGTTTTTGTCATCCAGCACTAGTTTTTATTTAGTCATCGTCTCGCTGACAGTGAAAAAGGTCGTTGACGAATAATTTCGTCAACGACCTTTTTTCACTGACGAAAACGAGACTGTAGATTTAGAAATGAACACTGCTGAAATCACGTGACTTTGGCATGTTTGAAACGTTGCCGAATCACTGATTCGAAACAAAAGATTCGTAAAGGTTTCGAAGCTTCATGAAGAAGTGTTTCGAAAGCGCCCAACACTCGGCTGTGCTACTTTCTGTTTCTGAACATTAAACAGCTATCCAAATTTTTAATGAATAGGCTATTTATTTTACCCTTCTCTTTGTCCACTCTGATGACCACCACGCATTCGTTGCGTCCGATGCGGATGAGTTTGTTGATGGAGCGGATGCGCCTGCGCGACAGCTCGCTCAGCAGGATCATGCCCTCGATGTTGTTATACTCCAGCAGACTGACATACGCGCCCATCTCTGCAATGGAGCGCACGTTCACCATCACCACATCCTCCACCTCCGGGAAACGGTGCTGGTAAAACCTACAGCTGAGTCCCGGCATCTCTGTACAAGAGAAACAAGCAGAAGCGCTTCTGTAATGAGCACGAAACTAACTGCATTCATTCATTTAACAGATCTGATTTGTTTGCATATTTATATATATATGGTGTTCAGTCTTATTTCCAGTCAGAAAACCCAAATGTGATCACCCTTGTCCCAACATGTAAAAGGAAGCAATATATTTTCATCTATAAAGATCCAGTTTAGACTGTAAAAAATTAATTAATATTATGTGTAAAATATGATTTGGTTCCTTGATTAAGTTGCATTGTTTTTACATTATAGTTACAATACACTTTTTCCTACTCACTATAGTACTGTACTATATGTTTTATTTTAATTTTTTTAAATATAAATTTTAATGAATGTATTTATTTTAATCTTATTTACAGTACCGGTCACAAGTTTTGAAACATGACTAATTATAATGTTTTAAAGTCTCTTATGCTCATCAAGCATGCATTTATTTGTTTAAACATACAGAAAAAACTGTAATATTGTAAAATATGTTAACAATTTAAAATAGTGGTTTTCTTTTCTGATATACTTTAATGTAAAATGTATTTCTGTGATCGTTGCATTTATCATCATTACTCCAGTCTTCAGTGTCAGCATTTATTCAAAATAGAGATATTTTCTAACAATATAAATCTTTAATATTACTTTATATCAGTTTAACACATCCTTGCTGAATAAAAGTATTAATTTCTTTCAAAAAAAAGAAAGAAAAAAATCACTGACCCCAAACTTTTGAACGGTAGTGTATATTGTTACAAAAGATTTCTATTATAAATAAATGTTTAAGATAAGTAAATAACAGATAAGTAAATGTTATATATATAGATTTAATAATAATGTTATATACTTTTTATTCATCAGAAAGTCATAAAAACCTTGCTTATGAAAAAATACTAAGCAGCACAACTGTTTCCAACATTGATAATATAATAACATTAATAACATCATATTAGATAAGAATGATTAGTGAAGGATCATGTGACACTGAAGACTGGAGTAATGATGATAAATTCAGCTTTGATCACAGGAATAAATCACACTGCACTATATAATCACATAGAAAACTGTTATTTTAAATTGTAATAATATTTCACAATATTACAGTTTTTTTCTGTATGTTTGATCAAATAAATGGAGGCTTGATGAGCATAAGAGACTTCTTTCAAAACCATTAAAAATAGTGTTTCCAAATTTTTGACCGGTACCATATACTATTATAATAACATTATTATTAAATTCGAAGTTTTTCTCTTAACTTTTCCACAGACCCCAGTTTGAAAACCCCTGGTCTAATGTATTCTGTATGTTATAAATAATATATTGTATACTGTTTGCAGCAGTGTATATTGCATATGCTGTATATAATATGTAGTTTATGTTCAGTGTTGCACTGCTGACATGGTATATATCTATCTGTCTGTCTGTAAATCTATCCATTGAACTGTCAGTCTATAGTATATCTGAGCACATGCTCTATGACAGCAGCGATTAAACACTCATATCATCCCAAACATGAGCTCAACATGAGCCGAAGCATCACGGGTGTAAAGGTAACTCAATCCCACCTGACGGGTGTCACAAACGGCCCACTTTAAACCCTTTAAATCTCTAGAAACTGTAGTATTTCTGCGAGTGTTAGTTGGCCATTGATCCTGCGAGCCGCGAAAAGAATGAAGCAAGAAGCTGCTAGTCAATAACGGGTGTTGCAATACGGCCGTACTTCAAAATAAAAGTCACTAATGGAGGTCGAAACCTGCTAAAAACATTAAATAAATGAATACGCAAATAAATACATAAACCCACAATGACATAAATAAATAAATTAATGTTGTCAAATCGATAAATACTAATAAGATAAATCAAAATAAGAATTAATGTCTACATAATATGTATGTGTCCTGTGTATAATTATTATGTAAATATTAATACATACACATGTATATATTTAAGAGACATTTTTTATATTTATACGTAAAATATTTATATATATATATATAATATAAATTATATAAATATATATTCACAGTATATACATGCAAATATTTCTTAAATATCACATGCATGTATTTATATTTACATAATAATTATACACAGTACACACATATATTATGTAAACACTAACTTTTTTTAATGCGATTAATCACGATTTCTCGATTTGACAACACTAATTAATTTATTTATGTCATTGTGGGTTTATTTATTTGCGTATTCATTTATTTTTTGTTTCTGCAGGTTTCGTCCTCCAAGCTCTCAAAGTCGAGGTAAAAATATAACATTACATTACATTTACATTTAGTCATTTAGCAGACGCTTTTATCTAAAGCAACTTACAAATGAGAGTAATAGAAGCAACCAAGAACAGTCAAGGGCAACAATATGCAAGCGCTGTAACAAGTCTCACGAAACACAAAACACATAGAACAGTTTTTATTTTATTTATTTATTTATTTTTATAAATAACAAACAGAAGCGAATAGAGTGATAAGTGCTATTCTTTATTGGTCAAGTGCTGCTAGAAAAGAAGTGTCTTGAGTCTTTTGAATCCGGATTGGTTGTTGTCCAGGAGGTTGTTCTGTGCAAGAAACATAGAGAGTTGGTTGAACACTACTCTCTCAAGTGTCTTAGCAATAAAAGTCAGAAGGGATACCGGTCGGTAGTTTTATAAAAGTGCTGGGTTCAGAGAGGGTTTCTTAAGCTGTGGGGTTACCCGAGCCTGCTTAAATGCTGTGGGAAAAGTCCCGGTGTGAAGAGAGGTATAAGACAAATTAAGTAAAATTTATTATTTTAGGGAGGCACAACAACTTGTCATTACCGTCGACCGTTATTTTGTAAAGTGAAACACGCACGGAAGTGACGTGACCAATCAACGCGTTCGGGAGGAATCACGTGACCTGAAATCAGCTGATCATCAAATCCTGCGTCCTCTAGCTAGGGTCATAGCGATGATATTATAATCGTTTAATTGTGATATTACATAAACGGACAGTATATTTGAACGATTTCAACAGCAAAGCGTCCCCGTAGGTTGATATAGGGTTTAAATTAAAGAAGAAAGATGTCTGGAAAAGAGCGGATCGACGTGTTTCCTTCTAGAATGTGAGTATGAGGCTCGTGAAGTCAAAACATTCATTTTGTTCAATCTTCCATGAAAAGAACCGAGTGACAGCTTCTGAGAAATACATATTTTAGGAGTTTAGGGTTTTATATAAATGTCAAAGCACGAGCTTAGATAACATTGAATACGCTGGAGTCGTGCGTCATCTAGGATTTATGATTTATGAATTTATTAAACATGAAGAATCATAGAAAGCTTGCATATTACACAACATGCATATTTTATTACTAAAGCAGCAATAATAAAATATATTGTACGTTGTATATCGGTGTAACACAGATACCTTATGTCTGCATAATATTATCAAACTCTTTATGATGGATTGCAATATTTTAGACTTGTTGGATTCATATAAATCATGTGAAAATAAATCGTGTTGTAATTTCAAGCGGACTCAGAAGAGGAAGTGATATTATTCACAGTCATGTGAGCCTGCACTGCTTGAGTCTACTGACCATAACTAGGAGATACTGGGAAAATACTTAACATACATATTAAATATAATAGTTGTAATCTACAATAATAGGAAATATTCAATTATTCATGCTATATGAATGTTAAAATATGCTTTTTTAGAAAGTCTAATAAAACTGCATGCTCATAAATGTTCTGTATATATTGTAATGTGTTCTTGTCTGTTGCCTCAGGGCTCAGACCATAATGAAAGCTCGACTGAAAGGAGCTCAGACTGGCCGTAGTTTGCTGAAGAAGAAGGCTGATGCTCTGTCCATGCGATTTCGCCAGATTCTTAGAAAAATCATTGAGGTACAGCATCATATCTATGCTTTTATTTGAGATATCTGTATTTATTCATTTGTAAAAACGATGACGTGACTCTTTCAACCTTCAGACTAAGACGCTGATGGGCGAGGTGATGAGGGAAGCTGCCTTCTCATTGGCTGAGGCTAAATTTGCTGCTGGGGACTTCAGGTAATTATGATTTAAAGCACCGCTATCATGATGTCATCAGAGGAGAGTTTGGCTCCAGATCTCACAGAGTGTGTTTGAATCCTGTCAGCACTACAGTCATCCAGAACGTCAACAAGGCCCAGGTGAAGGTCAGAGCCAAAAAGGACAATGTTGCAGGTTTGTTATCTATCTATCTATCTATCTATCTATCTATCTATCTATCTATCTATCTATCTATCTATCTATCTATCTATCTATCTATCTATCATCTTTCTATCTATCTGCCTGCCTGTCTGTCTGTCTGTCTGTCTCTGTCTATCCATCTGTTTATCATCCATCCATCCATCCATCCATCCATCTATCCATCTATCCATCTATCCATCTATCCATCTATCCATCATCTATCTATCTATTTATCTATCTATCTATCTATCTATCTATCTATCTGTCTGTCTGTCTGTCTGTCTGTCTGTCTGTCTGTCTGTCTGTCTGTCTGTCTATCTATCTTTCTATCTATCTGCCTGTCTGTCTGTCTGTCTGTCTCTGTCTATCCATCTGTTTATCATCCATCCATCCATCCATCCATCCATCCATCCATCCATCCATCCATCCATCCATCCATCCATCCATCCATCCATCCATCATCTATCTATCTATCTATCTATCTATCTATCTATCTATCTATCTATCTATCTATCTATCTATCTATCTATCTATCTATCTATCTATCATCCATACATCTATAACGTTCCATCCATCCATCCATCCATCCATCATTCTATCTGTCTTTCTGTCTGTCCATCTGTCTATCATCCATACATCTATATCTTTCTATCCATCCATCTATCATTCTATCCATCTAACTGTCTATCATCCATCCATCCATCCATCTTGTTCTATCTATTTTTCATTCTATGTCTATTCATCCATCTCTCTATCATCCATCCATCTATATATTTCTATCTATCATTCTGTCTATCCATCTATCATTCTATCTATTGTTCTATCTAATCTAATTTAAATATAAAGAATGGTCGGATACCTTCTTCACGGTCACCTCTCCGTGTGTTCTCAGGAGTCACTCTTCCGGTGTTTGAGCATTACCAGGAGGGAGGAGACAGTAAGAATCCTGTTCACTTCATGTTTTGATAGCAAATACCCGTGGAAAGAGTGAATCTCAGTTTGATTGTGTGTGTAGGTTATGAGCTGACTGGTCTGGCCAGAGGTGGAGAGCAGCTGTCTCGTCTGAAGAGAAACTACGCCAAAGCAGTCGAGCTTCTCGTGGAGCTGGCCTCGCTGCAGGTCAAATCACGGCTGAAGATTTCTGTCCATGTAAGAAATGTTTTTTTGATGCAGAATATTTTTTAATCAGTGTCTTTTGTGATTCATTCTCATACAGACCTCTTTTGTGACACTGGACGAGGCCATCAAGATCACAAATCGTCGCGTGAACGCCATCGAGCATGGTGAGATCATCCTCTGAACGACAAGGAAACATTCAGGCTTGGTTTAAAGAGGACCTAATATGTCCTATTAATGAATCTTAATTTAGTTTTCAGGCTCTACTTTAACAGGTTTTCCTGTTTGAATGTTGATTATTTCCTCATATTCTCCATTGTTGCGGCTTCTCTCTTCCCAGTCTGTCAGTAACACTCTGAGTTCCTGTCTCTATGAAGCCCCTCCTTCTGAAAAACAAACTGTGCTCTGATTGGTCGGCTGGAGCAGTGTGTTGTGATTGGTCAAGTGCTCAAGTGTGTTTGGGAAATGTCCCGCCCCTTACCATAACCACCAGTTTCAACACACCACTAACTAACTCAACCAGACCCCGCCGCTTTATTCTGCATATTAATTATTTAAATGAGAAATATTGTGACATGTTCGTTCCCGGAAGAAAGCTCATGAAGGCGTTTCAGGGAGTCCTTTTTCATTAACATTACATACTAAAGAAAGATGAACATTTTGACCTCTTTAAAAAAACGATATCATGTGATGCTTGTGTGTTTTGTCCTCTCAGTGATTATTCCCAGGATCGAGCGCACACTCACGTACATCATTACCGAGCTGGATGAACGGGAGCGAGAGGAATTCTACAGGTGAGATGATGTGTGATGATAATATGCTCCCAAATAACCCATAGATTGGAACGGATGTAATCGCTTCATATAAACACTTCAATTGATACAAGTGACATTTAAATTGGATTGAAAGAGATGGTGTACACCTGAAATAATCCAATCAATAAGAAAAAACAAAGCATGTAAACACTTCAAAATAAACTTGCACACATGCACAATGATGTGATGCGTATACAATTTTATTTCATACAAACGTGCATAGGTTTATTTATGTCTTATGAAATCTTCTAAACATTTGCGAATCATTGCCAATCACCACTGAGTCACGTGATGTAAACATTGCTTATCATGTCATAATTGTTTTGAAACGGTTTGAAAATTCAATCTAAGGGGTGATGCTCTCTGTGAACCCTTGAGCCAGTGGTTTTTACCTGATTTCAGATCAGTTTTATACATTTGTTTTAATGGAACATTTCTATAATAAAAAGCAGGTAATAGTCTCTTTATTGGCCTAATATAAAACATTATACACTTTTAAACTAGTTTAATGGTTAATTTGATGATTTCAACAAAACATTTGTAATTGGTTGGTAACAGGTATCAAACATATTTTGCATGAGTTGTTGTTGCATTTAAAATGTTTTGACCAGCGTGCAGTTCCAAACGATTCAAAACAGTGACTCATTTTTCGAAACAAGTGTATGCATGTATGACTGAAATTTTGGTATGGTATGAATGACAGAAATTTTGGTATGGTATGAATGACTGAAATTTTGGTATGTATGTATGTATGACTGAAATTTTGGTGTGTATGAATGACAAAATTTGGTATGTATGAATGACTGAAATTTTGGTATGTATGAATGACTGAAATTTTGGTATGTATGAATGACAAAATTTGGTATGTATGAATGACTGAAATTTTGGTATGTATGAATGACAAAATTTGGTATGTATGAATGACTGAAATTTTGGTATGTATGAATGACAAAATTTGGTATGTATGAATGACTGAAATTTTGGTATGTTTGTATGACTGAAATTTTGGTATGTATGAATGACTGAAATTTTGGTATGTATGAATGACAAAATTTGGTATGTATGAATGACTGAAATGTTGGTATGTATGAATGACAAATTTTGGTATGTATGAATGACTGAAATTTTGGTATGTATGAATGACAAAATTTGGTATGTATGAATGACTGAAATTTTGGTATGTTTGTATGACTGAAATTTTGGTATGTATGAATGACTGAAATTTTGGTATGTATGAATGACAAAATTTGGTATGTATGAATGACTGAAATTTTGGTATGTATGAATGACAAAATTTGGTATGTATGTATGACTGAAATTTTGGTATGTTTGTATGACTGAAATGTTGGTATGTATGAATGACAAAATGTTGGTATGTTTGTATGACAGAAATTTTGGTATGTTTGTATGACAGAAATTTTGGTATGTATGTATGACTGAAATTTTGGTGTGTATGAATGACAACATTTTGGTATGTTTGTATTAGGGCTGTAGCTATCGATTCTTTTAGTAAGCGAGTATTCTACCGTTTATTCCATCGATTAATCGAGTAATCGGATAATAGTTACTTTTTTCTTTATTAAAGAGCAATACTAAATATATAAGATAAAATAAGACAGGTATCTTAAAATTAACATCTAATTTAACATCTAATTTGTCAAATTAGTTTAAAAAGTTCAGTCTAAAACTAAACCTACAACCAATAAACCAAAATAATATTAATATAAATAGCAATAATGCCTAAACATTGCATGTATGTTTAAAGCTTAACTTTAAAGTTTCAGTTCAGGCATGACAAGCCTTTACTGTCTTCTGAAGGCTGTGAGGCTTTTGTAAGAAGCAAAAAATATTGGACAGGAAGGAAACTTGAAATAAGAACAAGAGTAGAGATGGTCATACTAGAGATGATCAGCTGTGACGTCACTGAATCCGCTGTTAAAAACAAACCATCCATCCGCACCCGATCATCACAAACTCAAATCCTCAGTGTAAGCGCGATGCTACCGTCACATTTTAGCTACACTGAAGTATTGCTTTAAAACAAATCTTCTTTGGCGAAATTACACGTTTTAAATAACCCAAACGTGTTGACACCTCTACATCACCTCGCAAACGCGAGAGATGAGTTTGTGTTTAATTCAGATAAAGTACATCGCACATACAGATCTACATTTTGAGCTAATCATATTCATCATTGTAACACAGCTTGTTTAATTAAGTTAGTAGCTATAAATATTGCTCGTATCTCCTCAGCTGCCGCGCGAACTGCCGCAAATGAAACCTAAATGTTCAGTGTCGTATCCTGAAGCTCAACACACAGTTGTCTTCATTTAAAAATAGCGAGACTAAATGATATTAGCAGTGCTGATGCCAATCTCTCTCGCATTGCGTCTTTGGTCTTTGATTTAACCGCAATCCGCGCATACTCCGAGTCCTTATACACAAAAAAAATATTTCTGCAACATCCGTGTGTAGTTAAATGAACTAAACGAAGCATCGAGGCAGATGATTTTGCCTCAAGGATTTTTTCAATTCGAGTAACTCGAGTTACTCGAAGAATCGTTTCAGCCCTAGTTTGTATGACTGAAGTTTTGGTATGTATGAATGACAACATTTTGGTATGTTTGTATGAGTGAAATTTTGGTATGCATGTATGAGTGAATTTTTGTATGTATGTATGTCTGAAATTTTGGTATGCATGTATGACTGAAATTTTGGTATGTATGTATGAGTGAATTTTGGTATGTATGTATGACTGAAATTTTGGTATGTATGTATGACTGAAATTTTGGTATGTATGTATGAGTGAATTTTGGTATGTATGTATGACTGAAATTTTGATGTGTATGTATGAGTGAATTTTGGTATGTATGTATGAGTGAAAATTTGGTATGTATGAGTGAAAATTTGAATGACATACACCAAATTGTATGAGTGAACAGTTGGTATGAGTGAATTTTTGGTATGCATGTATGAGTGAATTTTTGGTACGTATGAGTTCATTTTTGGTATGTATGAGTGAATTTTTGGTATATATGTATGAGTGAATATTTTGTATGTATGTATGAGTGAATTTTTGGTAAGCATGTATGAGTGAATTTTTGGTAAGCATGTATGAGTGAATTTTTGGTATGCATGTATGAGTGAATTTTTGTTATGCATGTATGAGTGAATTTTTGGTATGTATGTATGAGTGAATTTTTGGTATGAGTGATTTTTTGGTATGTATGTATGAGTGAAAATTTGGTATGTATGTATGAGGGAATTTTTGTTATGCATGTATGAGTGAATTTTTGGTATGTATGTATGAGTGAATTTTTGGTATGAGTGATTTTTTGGTATGTATGTATGAGTGGAAATTTGGTATGTATGTATGAGTGAAAATTTGGTATGTATGTATGAGTGATTTTTTGGTATGTATGTATGAGTGAATTTTTGGTATGAATGAGTGAATTTTTGTTATGCATGTATGAGTGAATTTTTGGTATGTATGTATGAGTGAATTTTTGGTATGCATGTATGAGTGAATTTTTGGTATGCATGTATGAGTGAATTTTTGGTATGAATGTATGGTATGCATACATTTTTGGTATGCATGTATGAGTGATTTTTTTTATGTATGTATGAGTGAAAATTTGGTATGCATGTATAACTGAAATTTTGGTATTTGTGTTAGTGAAATTTTGGTATATATGTGTTAGTGAAAATTTGGTATGCATGTATAACTGAAATTTTGGTATGTATGTGTTAGTGAAATTTTGGTATATATGTATTTATGACTGAGATTTTGGTATGTATGTATGACTGAGATTTTGGTATGTATGTATTTATGACTGAGATTTTGGTATGTATGTATGAGTGAAAATTTGGTATGTATGAGTGAAAATTTGAATGACATACACCAAATTGTATGAGTGAAAAGTTGGTATGAGTGAATTTTTGGTATGCATGTATGAGTGAATTTTTGGTACGTATGAGTTCATTTTTGGTATGTATGAGTGAATTTTTGGTATATATGTATGAGTGAATATTTTGTATGTATGTATGAGTGAATTTTTGGTAAGCATGTATGAGTGAATTTTTGGTAAGCATGTATGAGTGAATTTTTGGTATGCATGTATGAGTGAATTTTTGTTATGCATGTATGAGTGAATTTTTGGTATGTATGTATGAGTGAATTTTTGGTATGAGTGATTTTTTGGTATGTATGTATGAGTGAAAATTTGGTATGTATGTATGAGGGAATTTTTGTTATGCATGTATGAGGGAATTTTTGGTATGTATGTATGAGTGAATTTTTGGTATGAGTGATTTTTTGGTATGTATGTATGAGTGGAAATTTGGTATGTATGTATGAGTGAAAATTTGGTATGTATGTATGAGTGATTTTTTGGTATGTATGTATGAGGGAATTTTTGGTATGAATGAGTGAATTTTTGTTATGCATGTATGAGTGAATTTTTGGTATGTATGTATGAGTGAATTTTTGGTATGCATGTATGAGTGAATTTTTGGTATGCATGTATGAGTGAATTTTTGGTATGAATGTATGGTATGCATACATTTTTGGTATGCATGTATGACTGATTTTTTTTATGTATGTATGAGTGAAAATTTGGTATGCATGTATAACTGAAATTTTGGTATTTGTGTTAGTGAAATTTTGGTATATATGTGTTAGTGAAAATTTGGTATGCATGTATAACTGAAATTTTGGTATGTATGTGTTAGTGAAATTTTGGTATATATGTATTTATGACTAAGATTTTGGTATGTATGTATGACTGAGATTTTGGTATGTATGTATTTATGACTGAGATTTTGGTATGTATGTATGACTTAAATTTTATGTATGTATGAGTGAATTTTGGTATGCATATATAACTGAAATTTTGGTATATGTGTATTTATGACTGAGATTTTGGTATGTATGTATGTATGACTGAAATTTTGGTATATATGCATTTATGACTGAGATTTTGGTATGTATGTATGACTGAGATTTTGGTATATATGTATTTATGACTGAGATTTTGGTATGTATGCATGTATGACTGATATTTTGGTGTCCTTTATTGCAGGCTTAAGAAGATCCAGGAAAAGAAGAAACAGCTCCGTGAGAGGACGGAGAAGGAGATCGCCATACGCTTGGCTGCTTTGGGCCCGATCGCGGAGCCCACCAACATGCTGGCCGAAGAGGCTGACGAGGACCTGCTGTTTGAATGAGATCCCCAAACCACATCATATTTATTCTTTGTGCCTGTAAGGCTGAGCTTTACATGTCTCGTGAAGAGAGGAAGCTCTTGTTTTGTGTACATGTTGGTGCTGTCACTTTTTTTTTGGGGTGATTAGAATATCATAAATGCTGTAAATTGAGAAGCTCTGAATCCAGCAACCTTTATCTAGTGTAATGGCTTTTATGTCTGAACAGAAAAAACACCTGTAAAATACAGTTTAAAGTGTATCTATGAATTCAAATGATCATTTCATGGAGTTGTGCACATTTTCTGACACTTGTTCCGGTTCCAGTCTTTTTGCATGCATGTGTGAAACCAGTGCAATCTACTCTGTTAGATCGTGAGAATATTCTGTGACGTCGCACTTTGAGTTTGAGCAGAAGTAGTTCAATGTTAATACAGTCCCTAACTAACCTCAGCCCAGATTCTTCTACATGCCCAGTCTCTTCTGTGCAAGTGTGTACTCGAAGCGCCTGTGAATTTAATTTCAATAAATGTTGTTAATGGTCACTTCCTGTTAATTATTTTGCATGATAACACTGTTGAGGTGCTGTGATTCCTCAGCCTTTCATGCCTCTGCAATATTTCACATTATCATTTACACTTTATTAGGTACACTTGCTAGTACTGGGTTAAGTGGCTGGTGAGTGTAGACTTAAGGGCAGTTTACGTGATTTCAACTAAAAACACAACTTTTTAACAATTTTTGCTGTTAATTTACACGACAATGGTATTTTGGGTGCTTGTAAACACAAACATTTGAAAACAGGGAAATGAAAGGGCAAGTTTTTGCAAACATTACCGTTATAGTGTGTGTAAACTACAAAAACACACATTTGTGAAAATGTATTCCATGCATATTTCAGTGTTAAGTTAGTAAATAAATAAAAAAGGCGCGTTGTTTTCTTTACAAAGTGTCATCATCTACAGGCCTGGTAGCAGAATACAGTGCTTTTAGTTGTTGTGTTTTTCATCAATCCTTGTGAATGTTTTGACAACATTGTCGTCTGTACATAAAAAATGTAAAGGAAAAACTTTCCCGTTTTTAGTACACCGTTGTCGTGTAAACGTACCCTAAATGTTGCAAATGCATGTTGCTTTTAACGCAAAGCTCCCCAAACTTTTAACTGCATGGGCGAAAATTCAAACTTGATTCATGACCGAAGGCACATTTTGCATTATAGCCAACAATACCATTACCGGTACACTACAGCATTAACTTTTTAATATCACTTTCTTTAATGAAAAACAATTTTAACATTAAGTTTTGGCTTGGGTATTGTTAAATTATACATTCAACAAAATAGTGTCAAATTATACATATTAAAGTAATATGTTACTTTAATGACAAGAACATGGAAACTGACTTAAAAATATGATCCTGTATGGATGAAGAAATATGTATCTACATTTAGAAAATTTCTATGATTTTTATTAAAGGTATGGAAATGTTACAGGTCAAATTCTACAAACATAAAATATGATAAAGCAATATTGCAGAAATCAAGAACTCGTGGGAAAATCCATATTCCCGTTCGAAACGGAATACTAGAATACTATATAATGTCTAGCATACTATATAACTCGTGACCTTGTTTTTTTTTCAGCGAACGATGTGATTATTTTACAGATTGGGCTAATTAGCCTTTTAATTCCAATTTTGTGCAATGTTTGAAAAAAAAAATTGAATAAGTTGCATGCATATGCATGCAAAAATATTGCATACAGTGCATTATATGCATACTGCAACAAAAAAAAAAGTATGAGTAGGCCAGTTCAAATATACCCTCTGGCTCCAAACAACCGTCCTCATTCAGTTTCTAGCCTTGAACACCGAACATGCATCATCATTTCTCGATGGAAGTGTCTTTTAGCCGAGCCAGGCAGACGGGACCCACTGCGGCCCGAGGTCCAGTTTAGCAATGATTCTCAGCAGCTCAGAGACGCTTTTCTCCAGATCTGTGTTCGTGATGACGGCATCAAACAAGTGACCGTAGTTGTGCTCCATCTCGCGCGCTTTCTCCAAAGTCTCTCTCGCATCCTCGGGCTGCGCTGGGCCACATGACAAGAAATACAAATAAAAACACTTGATAAGTATTTTGTTTTCCCTTTACACACACACACATACATACACACTCGTACATACATGCATCCGGTCATCTTGCAGTCAAAGGTTTGGACACACTATTAAGGTCCCATTAGTTAAGACTAACAAATACATTTGTTACAGTACTAATCTTTATCATTAGTTAATAAAAATACACATTCATATCAGCTCAGGTGCATTAAATAATATGAACAGATACAACTTTAGATTTTAAAAATGAATGTTGAAAATAAAATAACTTGAGAATAACATGCTTTGGAAGTGTATCTCATTTTTAGTTTATGAGGGGCGTCTAATGCTATAACATTGAATTATTTACACTGTTAAAGAGTTGATTCTCATGATAAACATGGCCAACATTTCATCAAACGAGTTGGACGTATGACGGAGTATTTCTGTGCCAAAAACACTCCTTCAGGAGCCGAACAAGTTTCGGAAAGTTTTTTCCCCAGTATGGCCCTGTGTGACGTCATAAAGGGCAGAATATCTTGTGGGAGGGAAAGATCAGCTTGTTCAGCTTCCCAAATAACCCAGGCTTAGGTCACAGTCACACGTTTTTCTGGAGTCCTGCAAGTGTGTGTGTTTGTTCCCGGTCTTGAGTGGAAACTGCAGCAGATGTTGTTGGCAATCAGTGCGTAAGTGCATATAATGTGAACAACACTAACGTATAGTGAATCAAAAATTATCCCGAGATAATGCAATGATGTATTGTGTGTGTGTGTGTGTTCAGAGATATGAAGGATGCAACACTACTCTATAGATACTCACGATTAACATGAGACTGGCAGAGACTGTGTGTGTTATGTAGTGAAAAACTAATGAAAAACAAAACCTTATTGGAAAGCATTTTGTTCTCATGATCTTAGCCCTCTGGTGCTCTTCACTCATTTGTTGTCAGAAAAAGTTAGATTTTTTTTACTTCATTGGAATGGTACGAAGCTTGGTAAAGGTTTTGGCACTTGCTGTGTGAACAAAAAAAATCAATCATGGACATGATTTATAAATATAGTCACACTCGTACTGTTCATGATCAAAAATGAGCGCATTGGAAATGAGTGGGAAGTGAACTAGTGGAAGCGTTTGGTACTGCGTCTGAACTAAATCTGACTGAAAGCTCAATCTTTTGAGATATCAACCTCAGATTTGGAACAACTTTTTTAGATTTATGATTTTCCTAGTTTTAGAGTAAAACATGTTTTTGAAAATATATATTTCATATCAAATTAAACATTTTTATTTTTGTGAATTTTTCATAATGAACAAACTTTTATATATTTTTTTAAAGTTAACTTTTTTCTCTTCAGCAATAATCTGCCAAGTGTTGTCTTTAAAAGAGACCCAACGGAAGTCTGCTCCAAAACTTTCAAGATTTATGACTGTTTAAGTTGGAAATTTATTTTTTAGGTCTTTGCTCAAAAAGTGAATGGATTATAACTACTGCATAAATATAATTTAGTACCATAAACCACCCTAAAAATACAAAATATTAAATAAAGTACATTAATGTCATTAAAATAAAAATATAAGACAGGGATAAAAGCATTTACCTAAAGTCTCTTGCTTAAATTGTCCTATATTGTTCCTACACATGCTTTTTATTCAAGCATTTTTAAGTCTCCCAGAATTTGTGTAACACATTTTGGTCACTAAATAATGATTTTTTTTTTTAAGCTTCTTTATTGGCATTGATGGTTACACAAAGAACCTTGAGCATTCATTGAAACTTTCAACAAAAGGTTCATTAAAATGTTCTTCACACACTATAAAAATATGGTTCTTTTAAGAAGTGCTCACTGAAAGGTACTTTGAGGAACTAAAGCTGGTTCTTTTTTGGCATTACTGTGAAAACCCTTCAGTTTTATGAATAGAGTCCAAACGTTTGACTGCTAGAGTAAATGATCTGTAGGAAAATGATGAAGATGAAGACCGTGTGTTTCTTCACTCCTCTGGCCAGCAGGTTGGAGAATCGCTCCTGAGGAGGAAGAGAAGGAGAAGGCCTGATGAAGATGATGAAGGGTTTAAGATCTGAGGAACACAGCGCTCGCAGGGACTATGAAATATAAAACACAAACAAGTGACATGTAAACCAGAGATGGAGACCAGCACGAAATACAGACGGTCTAAAATATTAAATGTGCTGAATATATTTTAACGTTCACCTCCAATAGTTTGTTTTTCAAAGCAAAATAAATCTGCAACAAATACCATGAAGATTATCTTCATGATAATTAAACAAGTGGCATTACTTTATGTTCTGTGTATAAGTATATTACAGTCAGGGCATGAACATATTGGTGTTTGGGTCGAAAAAAATACAATTTGTAATATTCTTAATTGTAATATCTGATGTCTTAATATTCTATTGTTTTTATCACTATATTTATTGTTTTGTTACGTAAACAGAATACACAGGTAATTCAGTTCATTTATATTCTTGATTTAATGCTTAAATGCTCAAAATTATTATTCCAGACAAAAATAAAATTGTTCCTACAAATGCAAAAAAATTTGAAAAGGATTTGGATCATATTTAAAAATGTATTCATCAAGTATTTCACAAAAAGAACGACAGTATATATTTGTATGGTTAGAAAAGAAGGCCAATTATAAAAAAAAGTTCATATAACTCACAATAGCATGTTTATCATCACGCAATTCTGACTTTATAACTTGCAATTAGTGTTAATTTCATTAACGAAAAATGCTCGCTGACAAACTTTTTTCCATGACTAAGACGAGACGACAAACGTCTTTAAACAACTGAGACTATCATCAGCGACTGTGTTTGCTGAATAACTGCACTTACACAGCCTCTGTCTTTTTTGCTGTTGTTTTAATAGTTAATTAAAGTAAAGTGGAATTTCACCGTTTTAAATTTTGTACGTTTGTTATTTGTCCAATAGGCCTATATGACAGATAGCCTATAATAAATCATTAAACTAGATGAGGAAAAATAAAGCAAGTGTATGGGTCGACATTCTCTTGATTTGTGCTTATAGGTGAAACAATTCTGATGAAATGTAAAAATTAATTTCTCAAATGGCAATATCGTTATGATTGTAATTTTGAGGAAAATAATGGGGATTATAAATGCAGCATGACGCAAATGTGACTAAAATGCTAATTTAGTCGACTAAAACCTGACAAACAAAAACAGGACAAGGTTGATTAAATATGACAAAAACTAAAAAACACATTTGACTAAGACTGAGACTAAATTAGAAAATAGCTGACGAAATCAACACTACTTGCAATGGCATGTTTTCTATCACCCAATTCTGACTTTATAACTTGCAATTGCATAGCCTGGATGCCAACCGACTTAAGCCCCGCCCACAACATTTGAGGTCGGGAAGTTCGGTCTGGACTTGATCGTTTGGAGTAACTATGCTCGAATCAGAGCTGTTTGGACCAATGAAATCATCAGGGCGGGCTTTATACGATGATGGACAGATGATCAACAGTAGCGTAATCAAGTCACCAAAGAGCGCTTGGGTTGAATTCGTTTACTAAACGGAGAACTTGTTGGTATATGCATTCGCCTTCACTATTTCTCTCACAAATGATGATCGTGTTGGTAAGCACTCCGTGTATCCTTAAAATCTTTTTTTTCCAGTGTGCATCGAGCCACCGTGTTCAAAATCCTGAACACAGCAATGGTGAAAAACTGTTTAACAGTCTAACTTCAAAATTCAGTCCTAGTCACAGTCTTTGTAACGCGTTTCAGCAATACATTTCTAACATTTATAATGTGTTTAGAAACAAATCTCAGAATCGCCTTTAAAGGGACTCAAGTGCAAAAAGACATAAGAGTATAAGAGGCGGCTTTCTGTGCGCGGGTCTTCTTGTGCTTGAATGGTTTAAAGTCATATTAAAATAAGCACACAATCGATAAGCTGAATCAAATGCATGTGTCTTACCGAATCCACATTTTTGGCCATTTCTAACCAGCTCTTTTGAAAACGAATATTGGATTTTAGCAGTGCCCATTAGGGTTGGGTACCGAAGCCCCTTTATAACGGGAATTTACCGGACCGAATCAGAACGCAGATTTCGGTGCCTCTTAAATTCAAACGTGCTTTTGCGCTTTGGCTGGTGCCGAGCCAGAGACAGACACGCTCAGCGCTCTCACATATCACAACTATTCAGTGTTTTCAACCACATCATGTATCTTTTAGGTTTCAGACATGTAAACGCTGTAAAAAGTACTAGCAAAAAATACACACTGATGTCTATGGAAGTGGCCAAAACAATCCTCTCAGACAGTTAAGATAACTTGACTACGTGTTTTATTCACATCAGACACACATTATATAGTTTACTCTATTCTTCTCCCAGTTCAGCAGCAGTCTTCAAGAAACGTACTTTTATGAAGATAAATGTATGTGATGTAAATCTGAGATCCGATTCTCTGAGGTGGCGCCGCCCATCGCGCAGTATAGATCAACTAACACACATTTACTCACACATATTTGAAAATCAGAATATCAGATAGTTCATGACATAGTTAGCAAGTTTGTGAATATTTTGAATAAAAAAACGAAATAAACCCGATACAGCGGCTGCTCTGTCATGTGAGAAGCGTGACGCATCTCCATGGAAACAATAAGGCCATGTTCTAAAATATTTAGCCAGAGAATATGGTCATGTTTCTGCAGAATAAAGCTGAAGCTGATTTGTAGCAGAGCAAGAATACAGAGGACTGCTGTTATTACTGTAACTGTTATTAGAGTTAAATTAGGCCTGTTGTAGTTGGGTTAGGTGGCTTTTGTTTTACTGTGAATTTGTTAAGTAAATTGTGTTTTGTATTTATTAATATATTTACATATTTAAGTATAGTTTAAACTTGTAATAAATTGTTCAATTTAAATAATTAAATAAATAGCCATTCTTTAATCTCATTCACCTCATGTTGTGGCTCTTTTTTTAAAAGTATCGGTTCAGGCACCGTTTAGGCACTGGTACCGTTTTAAAAGTATCGGTTTTAGGCACTGGTACCGTTTTAAAAGTATCGGTTTGGCACCGGTATCAAAAAAAAAAAAAAACGATACCCAACCCTAGTGCCCATGCACTGTAAGCCATTTTAGTGAGAAATCACCTGATAAAAATACAAGAAAAACAAGAGACTATATCGTTTTAGTTGTATTTAATCGAGTCATACCTATACAAGTTTATACAAAATGAAAAAAAGGTCATTAACGGCCAAAATAACACTAAACATGCAACATATCTACGACTCTTCCGAGTGTCCCTCTATGTGCCATTTCTTGAAGCAGTTACGTGACGAAACGAAGCACAAAGCCACCTTGCAGTGGGAGCAGTATACGGGAGTCTTGATTTTATTTCCTTGTAGTTTGCACATGACACACGTTCTCCTCCCTTGCGTAGCATCTGAACCGAAATACTCCGGATAGCATTCCTCCGTCTGTGCGGGCGAGGGTGGGGGAGACGTCTCCGTGTCGGACGACGAGTATATGTTCGATTCAACAGGGATGGAAGGCACATGTGAGGACTTCCTTAGGGCGACCGGTGAGGCGGACTCTTTGGACGCAGACGTCGAGGGATTTTTGCCTCTGCTAGCACGTGCCAACTCGGACACAAGCGTTTCCCTGAACAATTTATGAGTGAGAGGGGTCTTGCTCTGGGCTTTCGCCAAATGTTGGTGAAGGATGAAACTGTTGACCACTGCGATGTCGAGAAAATGGAAGAAGAAGGACTTGTACCAATTTGTGGCATTGTGAAGGACATTATAATACTCTATAAGGTAATCCGAGAGATCGAGACCTCCCGTATATTTGCTGTAGTCCTTCACAGCAGACGGAACAGGGATTGGACGTGTTTTCCACACACCATCGGCACCCTTGGCATTCCTGGTGACTGTATCCCCTGTGAACGCCTTGTGAATTGTGGAACACATGAGGACTTCTCTCACGTCCATCCATTTGACAAACAGAAGAGGACCTTGTCGACACCACCGAATGGATCCCTTTTCAGATCTTCCGCTCAAGTCGTTGATCTTCGGTAAACTGGAGATTTGACGCAAAGTGCCACAAGCGAGGATGTCGTTTTGCAACAAATCCAAGAAAAGAGTTGGGCTGGTGTAGAAATTGTCTGTGTATAATCTATAACCTCTGCCGAGGTCTTTGTGATCCAGTAGTCTCATTACCGAATCATACCTGGCGCCTTTCCCCGATGACGTAGAAGTCTTTCCTCCATACACAAAGAAATTCCAGGTGTACCCACACGACGAATCGGTGAGAACGAAGAGTCTGTAACCACATTTAGTTGGTTTGTCATTCATACATCGCTTCAGTCCAATCCCATCTTTGGCAGTGACCTTTCTCTCATCTACCGAAATCTCTCTGTTGGGGTGAAAGTGTTTCTTACACGCTGAAAGAACGTCAGTATACAGAGGCTTGATTTTAAACAGTCTGTCATAACCTGGGGTGCCTTTCTTTTTGTTGTTTTCCTCATCTTCCTGAACATCACAAAGGTGAAGATTCCAGGAGACGGCTTGAAACCTTGCTCGGGACATGACGGATTGTGGGTAGGGGAAATTGTACATTTGCTTTTGTGCCCAGTAGTCTGCAATAGACTTGGCTTTCACTAGACCCATGTAGACAACTAACGCTATATACGAGTAGAACTCAGCTACGGTTAGAGGTACCCAAAGTAACTTGTTTCCAGCTTGAGCCTTCTTTTCTGCATTGCTATTGGTGTTTCTTACGATTGTCTTGACAGTAGAGCTGGTGAAATACAATTGGAAAAGCTGTAAAGGGGTATATGTTAAGTCCGTCATGAGCTGCGGACCTGGAGGACACATGGGGGAGAAATTTGGTAGTACCGGCCCCTCATCCTCATCATTGATGTCAAGCCACTTATCTGGCTTACTCCCATTTTTTACTTTCACCCGGGGTGAACTCAAAGCAGAAAACAACCTGCCTCTGGCTTGCCTTAGTGAATAAAAAGTTGTGTCAGGCTTCGGTCTCTCTTTAGTCAGTTGAGGGATAGGTTTAATGCTAAATGCAGGTTTTGAATTGGGTTCAGAGTTGGTAGAGAACACAGGCTCCAAATTTAATGTTAGGGTGGAATCAGAAATGGCTATGGGAGTCGAATCAGCAGTCAGTGTCGGATCAGAGATGTCTGTAGGAGGCATTTCAAGGGTAAGTTCAGGTGAGAGGGTGGGTTTTAAAACCTGCTTACGGGGCCGGCCTCTCGGTCGCAGTAAAGTTGGTGCTGGACTAGAGATGGGTGTGGTTTCAAGAGTGGAACTATGGATGGTTGTGGGAGTGGCTTCAGTGGTAGGTGTGGCTTGAAGAGTGGAACTATGGATGGTTGTGGGAGTGGCTTCAGTGGTAGGTGTGGCTTGAAGAGTGGAACTATGGATGGTTGTGGGAGTGGCTTCAGTGGTAGGTGTGGCTTGAAGAGTGGAACTATGGATGGTTTGGGGAATGGCTTCAGGTGTAGACTGAATGGTGCCTTCAGTGGTGGGTGTGGCGTCAGAAGAAGGTTCAGCGGTGGATATAGAGAGTTTGTCTCGTGGTGAGTTAGGTGTAGGAGGGTTGCGTCTCCGTGGTGGTTGAGCCGATACAGGTGCACTTTTCAGTAGAAGATTCCAATCTTCACCAGAATCAACACTGTAACACAAAACAAATCCATGAATCCATGGACACACTGGTTACAACAACAACAACAGAAAACTAGTATCAGGGTTAACGCTGTAAAGCTGGACATATGAAACAGGACTCGACATTAATGCTTGTCTCCTTTAATTTAAAAAAATCCACAATTGCAATTTCCCTGTGTCAAGTAACCGGTAAAATACCAGAAGAGGTGCATTCGACGGATGAGAATCCATTAACCGCCTTATTAGATAAAGATAGTAAATGCTGCTCCACATGAACTGTTATCATGTCTCAAACTCCTTCTCTGAGAGTTTGGATCGCTTATTAAGTTAATCTGGGAACGCAATGTGCGGCATTTCATCAGATTTGTAAGGTAAATCATTTATAAACATACAGCAACACTGGAGAATACATCAATATGTTTCTAAATATGCGAACTGTTTATCGGCAATTCAAAATAAACGTTTAAAACCCTCGCTCCGAGTTTGCATGTCTACAAGTTCTTGTTCAAGAAATAACAGTGGCTGTAGTATTTCTATAATAAAATGGACAAATATTAAAGATTAACTTAACATTTGAATTAAATGTAATTTGGGCAATATTACAACACCAGGCCATTGGCGCACTCTGCAGGCATATAAATCATAAGATTATTGTTTATATTATATAAACTTTATTTTAAAAGTGTTGTTCTATAAAACCATGATTAAATGCTTTTAATACTTTATTTGAACCAAATATTATTGCCTCATTTTTATTATACATGTGCATTTTAAGTAATTTTAAAGGCTTAGGTTTTTAGTTCCACAAAAAAAATCTGATTAATCTTCAAATTACTTGACCGATTACTCGATTAGCAAAATAATCATTAGTGATAGCCCTAGAGAAATCATAACAAATGAGCGTAACAGCATTAAGAAACTCACAGAAACATACAGAGGTAAAGATTCAAAAAGTTTAGTTTTTATTTATAACATGATATAGTTAAGGCAAGCAACATAACACGACCAAGGGAGCTATTTTGCTGAATATTATCACGACTGCAAATGTTACATCGATTTTATAGTTCAATAAACAAGTTGTTATTATTAAGCCACTTACATTTTGGACACAATACTGACTGTTTTTGTTCCATTTCACCAACGAATGAATGAAGGAATGCCTCACTCATTAAATGACTCCAACATTTCTTCAAAAAACACGAAGCTCATAACATTATTTATTGCATTGGTAATTTTGGAGTGTAAATTATTTCATTTGATCAGTAACAGCCCTATAGTGTCTTATTATGATTTATATCAAGAATTTGACATGAAAGATGATGCACACCCTGGGGTAAATATCAAAAATGTGCAGATTTAAGTATGTAAAGGCTAAAAGTAAACACTGATGAGAATATCGCTTCAGAATAAATTATATTTACAACCACTTGACAAGGCTTAATGTCGAGCCCTGTGAAATAATAGTCCCAAAAATGTTTTAAAATAGAAGTTTATTGACAAAATCGAGAATAAAATTAGGTAAAAATATATTTGCATGATTTGTTTGTGTCAAGTTTCATATTTGATCCATCCAGCTCTTAACGAGAGAATATGAAACTCATACTTGAAGAGAAAAAAAACACCTCAACTTTATTTAGAGATACAAAAACGTATCTAGAGATCTTTTTAAATGCAAAAAGATGTTCTGTGTTAATGACATTCTCCAGAAGAATACCATCCAGGTTTGGAAAGTCATGAGGGCGAGTAAATCATAGTTACAATTAATGCAAAACTTCCTTACTCACTCGTCTTCCCACAGTTCCTCTTCCCTTCCTGAATTACTGATCTCATCGCTGTCGCCATCAAGAGCAATGTCGATGTCGACCTGAGGCCGGATAGGTGCAGGATTAGGGTTGGGAACAGGTGTTGAGGTGGGTGCGGGTTCAGAGGTCAATGGTTCAACGATGGTTGTGGGAATGGGTTGAAAGCTGGTGGTTTGAAAGGTGGGTGCATAATCAGAAGTGGCTATGGGTGCAAGTTCAGGCAGAGGACTAGTAGTTTTTGAGGTGTGTATTAAGGGTTGTGACATGGCAGATGGAGGGAATGTGGATGAGAGTCGCTGCCTCTTTGCATTCGGTGATTCTGAACCATCTTCAGGATCATTCACACTGCAACAGAGACCAAACACATAGGCCTGTCACAATAATCAATATATCGCACAATTTATGTACATGACCTCAAAATGTTTTTGTGATGCAATATATCGCCATTATGTTTACATGATAATGAATGTCACCAACATTTTACTCGATTGTATGTTTTCTGTGACGGAGGCGAAAGTGGTTCTCGGGCAGTTCCTTCACACACAGAGCGGTGATCCACAGGTGAAGAAAAGGCACCGTTTGAGGAGTAATAGTGTTTTCCTGACCACTAATGACCGTTTGGAAGAATAATCCCAAATGGACTCGATCCCCTGTTCCGCTGCACATATAAACGCCAACACAGAATGACGAGTTTTAAAGCAGCTTCACAAGGGACTTTTTATTTACTATTTATAAAAAAATATATATTTTTATTTAGGATAATATATTTTTTATTCCTAATTTCCATGATCTAAAGAATTAAAAGGTTGTCATTTGAAAGTGTGTAGGTCCACTTGCATTATTATGCTGTTATATTAGGATTAAATATATTCAGTGGTCTTAAAATGACAATATCGTTTATCGCAATTATTTCGGGGACGATATATCGCGAAACAAAAAGTAGTTATTCTGGCCTACAAACACACTTCATATGCATCCACACATCACAATTTACAGCACAATAACAACATACTAATACTTGTAGTTATATACTTCCATACACTACACCTGCAAATCAAAAGAAAACATTTCTATTAGGGATGCACCGATATGATTTTTTGGGGCCGATAGCCCGATACTGATTTTAACAAACAATTATTGGCCGATACCGATATTTGTCCTCTTATTTGAAATAGTGTCATTAAAATAGAGTGTTTTGATCATTAAGTAAAAAAATAAAAATACATTAACTTCTAGCCTACTAGCTAGTTTATTGTTGAATTATCAAATAATTTCTAATGAACATAGACTGGATCCATTTAACACATCAGGCCAACACAAATACATACAACAGAACAAGATACACGTGAAATAAACATTTTTAAGTAGTTTAATGGTTTAATGTTAAATAACACTGCATATTCTTCAGTGTATAAATTAAATTCATATTTTATTTTTACATTGAGATGTAGCTAAATTCTATATTAGGTTTATGATATGACCGTAGAGTTTATCAAATGAAACTGTAAAATGCTCATGAAGTGACTGGAGATGCATTCATGTCCTCATATTGAGGCGGCAGAGGCTGAAAAACACTGCGAGTTTCAGTGTGTGTGTGTGTGTGTGTGTGTGTGTGTGTGAGAGAGGGTAGATGAAACTGCGCGTCTGCGCCATTCACACAGAAACATGCAGGATTCATATTTAAACTTATTGCATCTTAATATTCACAGACACTACTAGTATATAATCGCTGTTTGCTATACGTTTTATGTATTCATCAAAACTTTGACTAATTCCGTGCCGTTCCACTGCAGTAAATTCAGTTTTTATGTCTGCATCGTGGAAATTAAGGCCGTGTGTCCACCAAGGCGTTTTTTCACGCAGCTGGCTGCCGTATTCAATAGTTTTCAATGGGAGCGCCGTGTTTTTAGAATGGCATGAGCGAGTATTTGAAGAATGTTCAACTTGGAATAAAACGCAGCGCTCATCACTGTCACTTTTCACCAGCCGTCCAATCACAGTAAAGGAGGGGCGGGACAAACACAACACTGACATTCTGCTTGTACAACATCCACGGATTATAAGGCGCATATAATAGAAGATACTGCAGTCAAACGTTTGTGTTATGCATCCACTAGATGGAGCTGTGCTAAAGGGAATGTCAACAAAACAGTCAGATAAAGTCTAACTTCATTAAGCGTTCTGACAACTCCGTTCACTCCCATGGTTGTTCAAACGTTGATGTGCATATAAACAATATTTCCCAGCCTTGCTAACTTTTCTCCCAAACGTGGAGGGGAACTTTTCCTTAATTCAGTAAACACGTAGCCTAGTAAAAGAAACAGTCGGATACCACTAAATCAAACGTTAGTAAATGGTAAATCCAGCCTGCCCGGCTCCCTCTCGTCATTATCCGAAAGCACAGTCCCGGTGTTTCCTGACTACGGCATCCAGCCTGCCCGGCTCCCTCTCGTCATTATCCGAAAGCACAGTCCCGGTGTTTCCTGACTACAGCATCCAGCCTGCCCGGCTCCCTCTCGTCATTATCCGAAAGCACAGTCCCGGTGTTTCCTGACTACAGCATCCAGCCTGCCCGGCTCCTCTCGCCATTATCCGAAAGCACAGTCCCGGTGTTTCCTGACTACGGCATCCAGCCTGCCCGGCTCCCTCTCGCCATTATCCGAAAGCACAGTCCCGGTGTTTCCTGACTACAGCATCCAGCCTGCCCGGCTCCCTCTCGTCATTATCCGAAAGCACAGTACTGGTGTTTCCTGACTACAGCATCCGACCTGCCCGGCTTCCTCTCGTCATTATCCGAAAGCACAGTCCGGTGTTTCCTGACTACAACATCCAGCCTGCCCGGCTCCTCTCGCATTATCCGAAAGCACAGTCCCGGTGTTTCTGACTACAACATCCAGCCTGCCCGGCTCCCTCTCGTCATTATCCAAAGCACAGTCCCGGTGTTTCTGACTACAGCATCCAGCCTGCCCGGCTCCCTCTCGTCATTATCCGAAAGCACAGTCCCGGTGTTTCCTGACTACAACATCCAGCCTGCCCGGCTCCCTCTCGTCATTATCCAAAGCACAGTCCCGGTGTTTCCTGACTACGCCATCCAGCCTGCCCGGCTCCTCTCGCCATTATCCGAAAGCACAGTACTGGTGTTTCCTGACTACAACATCCAGCCTGCCCGGCTCCTCTCGCCATTATCCGAAAGCACAGTCCCGGTGTTTCTGACTACAGCATCCAGCCTGCCCGGCTTCCTCTCGTCATTATCCAAAGCACAGTCCCGGTGTTTCCTGACTACAACATCCAGCCTGCCCGGCTCCCTCTCGTCATTATCCGAAAGCACAGTCGGTGTTTCCTGACTACGGCATCCAGCCTGCCCGGCTCCTCTCGTCATTATCCGAAAGCACAGTCCCGGTGTTTCCTGACTACAACATCCAGCCTGCCCGGCTCCTCTCGTCATTATCCGAAAGCACAGTCCCGGTGTTTCCTGACTACAGCATCCAGGCTGCCCGGCTCCTCTCGTCATTATCCGAAAGCACAGTCCCGGTGTTTACTGACTACAGCATCCAGCCTGCCCGGCTCCTCTCGTCATTATCCGAAAGCACAGTCCCGGTGTTTACTGACTACAACATCCAGCCTGCCCGGCTCCTCTCGTCATTATCCGAAAGCACAGTCCCGATGTTTCCTGACTACGGCATCCGACCTGCCCGGCTCCCTCTCGTCATTATCCGAAAGCACAGTCCCAGTGTTTACTGACTACAGCATCCGACCTGCCCGGCTCCTCTCGCCATTATCCGAAAGCACAGTCCCGGTGTTTCCTGACTACAACATCCAGCCTGCCCGGCTCCTCTCGTCATTATCCGAAAGCACAGTCCCGATGTTTCCTGACTACGGCATCCAGCCTGCCCGGCTCCCTCTCGTCATTATCCGAAAGCACAGTACCGATGTTTCCTGACTACAGCATCCAGCCTGCCCGGCTCCTCTCGTCATTATCCGAAAGCACAGTACCGATGTTTCCTGACTACGGCATCCGACCTGCCCGCCTCCCTCTCGTCATTATCCGGAAGCACAGTCCCGGTGTTTCCTGACTACGGCATCTGACCTGCCCGGCTCCCTCTCGTCATTATCCGAAAGCACAGTCCGGTGTTTCCTGACTCACGGCATCTGACCTGCCCGGCTCCTCTCGTCATTATCCGAAAGCACAGTCCCGGTGTTTCCTGACTACGGCATCCAGCCTGCCCGGCTCCTCTCGTCATTATCCAAAGCACAGTCCCGGTGTTTCCTGACTACGGCATCCAGCCTGCCCGGCTCCCTCTCGTCATTATCCGAAAGCACAGTCCTGGTGTTTCCTGACTACGGCATCCGACCTGCCCGGCTCCCTCTCGTCATTATCCGAAAGCACAGTCCTGGTGTTTCCTGACTACGGCATCCAGCCTGCCCGGCTCCCTCTCGTCATTATCCGAAAGCACAGTCCGGTGTTTACTGACTACGGTAGCGTAATGCTGTGTGCGGCTTTGTAGTTTACCAGTCGTACTGAAACATTTTATTATTATTAAATAGTTTTTATTGGCTTTTCATACTGAGACATTTTGACAGAGCGCCTTGATCCATATATAAGGTGCTCCGAATTATAAGGCGCAGTGTCGTTTTTTGAAAAAATGAAAGGCTTTTAAGTGCGCCTTATAGTGCGGAAAATAGGGTACTCTTGGATTATGCAGCATTACACAGCTCAGTGCCTTCACGCAGTTATAAACCATCGGTTTGTTTTATCAGCCTCAACTATAGCCCTTATTCAGAGCAGCGCCATGACAGGTATGAAAGCGAGGCTGTGAGGGTAAGACTTACCGTGTTTTCAATGGCATCCGCTGTAAAAAGCTCCTAAATCACTTCCACAGCTCATGTTATCTGGAATTCTTTGTCTACTAAAACTTCTTGGAAAGATATTTTTGCAGTGTTTCATCAGCAGAACAATCCAAAAACGCATTAAATAACAGTACAACCCACTGAAGAGATGTATGTCTATCCCTCACAGCCTCGCTTTCATTCTCGTTAAAAATCAAAGATGGCGCCGCTGTGATTAAGACCTATGGTTCTGATTATTAGCTGGCTGGGACTTTCTGGATCTGTTTGCTGCTGATTGATATCATATCTCGTCTTTGCATTAGGATTTAGTTTTAGGCGATTTGGTCCGACAATGTTTTCTTTAGCCCGCTGCATTTTGTAGGATTATATTGTTTTTCTCTCTAATTTATAATTATTTTCATGCCAGAACACTAGCCTGCTTTGCCATGTAAACGGGCCAAACATACCCATAATTCTTTGCGTTCTGATGACGTTGCCACCCAGTTGGTCACATGTTTTAGCGATCTCTATTTCTTGGGATTTAAACATTCCGATGGTTTGTTTTATCAGCCTTTTTCATGCGATAGCCGATATGCCAGTGGTTGTAAATTGATCAAAAATAGTCAGATACATCGGTGCATCACTAATTTCTATCTATGCTTACTCACTTCTCTTCCCATGGTTCCTCTTCCTTCAATATCTTGATCTCGTTGGTGTCTCCGTCTAACAGCAGCCCCGTTGGTGTGGGTGTACAGATGAGTGCGGCTATCGATGCCGGAGTCGAGCGGATGAGGAGTTTGGGCTGAGTTTGAAAGTGGATGTGGCATTCGGGATGAGTATGGGTGTAGAATTAGTGTTCAGTTTAATGGAGGATGTGGGACTGGAAAGGTTTATAGGAGTGAAATTAGAGCCAAGTGTAAACGTGGGTGTAGAGTTAGGGTCAAATTTAATGCCGGATGCAGAATTGGGAATTAGCGTTGCAAAAGGTGGGGGTTTAGGGACTATTGTGGCATACGAGGAGGGTTTGGGAAAGAACTTGATTTGAGATTTGTCTTTAGGAGGTCTGCCTCTCCGTCGGGGTAAAGAGATAGCTGGGGTGGTTTTAGGTGCCATCACTGGTGCCGTTGAGGACGGACTCAAAGCACTTTTAGACGGTCGTCCTCTTCGCCGTGGTAAGGATGATGAAGGCGAGGAGGATGCGTTTCTCTTCAGTTTTGAACGCATGAGAGGCTCCCATTCTTCAGAAGAATCAATACTGTAACATATAATGAATACACTTAATATGCATGCTTTAATCACATTAAAGAAGTGTGTTGTGCTTTATTGTACTTTAGACAACAGAAAACATAAAAACCATTGGAACAAATTGGTTCAAAATTGAAAAAAATACAGTGCTTGCAAGACTGTTTTGCTACTCTGTTCTCAATAACTTTTCATAATGCCATCGCTTGACATTCAGATGCTATTCACACTTCATCTTAAAATCTTTTGCAAACCTTTATAAGTCTGGTGCTGACAGCGATTGTTAGGAATACCACACATAAACTGTCGCTAGCGCCAGACGGACATCACTGAAAACAAGAAAGCACACCTGTCTCTATGGCAGCACAATTCATCTTAATAAAACAGCAAATGTGTGATTATCGAATGGCAAATTGTGCACTTAGAGTAAATCACGCATTGAGAGCACTCCATTAAAATGCAGTTATAAAAAGCCCTGTATTGAGTATTGTCTTTTAGGCTATATTTATATCATGCACTATAGTTAAGCAGTCACACTGTGCCATCCCAACTCAATTGATTCAATAAGAAAGCTAAATGCTTTGTTCTTGAAACGATCAGTTGTTTCAACGAATCAGATGTATGAATGATTCAATGACTCACTCAATAAGAAAGCCAAATGCTTAATTCCGGAAACGATCAGTTGTTTGAACGAATCAGATGTATGAATGATTCAATGACTCACTCAATAAGAAAGCCAAATGCTTAATTCCGGAAACGATCAGTTGTTTGAACGAATCAGATGTATGAATGATTCAATGACTCACTCAATAAGAAAGCCAAATGCTTAATTCCGGAAACGATCAGTTGTTTGAACGAATCAGATGTATAAATGATTCAATGACTCACTCAATAAGAAAGCCAAATGCTTCATTCCGGAAACTATCAGTTGTTTGAACGAATCAGATGTATGAATGATTCAATGACTCACTCAATAAGAAAGTCAAATGCTTCACTCCTGAAACGATCAGTTGTTTGAACGAATCAGATGTATGAATGATTCAATGACTCACTCAATAATAAAGCCAAATGCTTCATTCCGGAAACGATCAGTTGTTTGAACGAATCAGATGTATGAATGATTCAATGACTCACTCAATAAGAAAGCCAAATACTTAGTTCCTGAAACGATTTTGTGTGTGTAAGGACTCGGAGTATGCGCGGATTGCAGGTGGGGAAACATCACAAAAATTGCAGGTGGGTGAGAGAAATCATTTATGTGTTGATTTTAATTAAGACGCGGAACACATTTCACGGTAAAACGCAATGAATGTGTCGCTCTTTAACATTCGTTTTTAGCTCATGTCGAGATCAAAGACCGCAATGCGAGAGAGACTGGCATCAGCACTGCTAATATCATTTAGTCTCGCTATTTTTAAATGAAGACAACTGTGTGTTGAGCTTCAGGATACGACAGAACATTTAAGTTTCATTTGCGGCAGTTCGCGTGGCAGCTGAGGAGATACGAGCAATATAAATGTATAAATGATTCAATGAATCATTCAATAAGAAAGCCAAATGCTTCATTCCTGAAACGATCAGTTGTTTGAACGAATCAGATGTATGAATGATTCAATGACTCACTCAATAAGAAAGCCAAATGCTTAGTTCCTGAAACGATCCGTTGTTTGAACAAATCAGATGTATAAATGATTCAATGAATCATTCAATAAGAAAGCCAAATGCTTCTATCCGGAAACTATTAGTTGTTTGAAGGAATCGGCTGAATAAATGATTCAATGACTCACTCAATAATAGTCAAATGCTGGTCCCAATTTACCTAAAAGTATATACTATTTTTGTGAAGAAAAAGTAGATACTTTTGAGTGTGTAGAAGAAGAGTAGGCAAGATTTGGGACAAACGATCAGCGTGTGAACGAATCGGGTGAATAAATGATTCAATGATTCGCTCATGAATGTGACTTGCTGGCAGCTACCGGTGGTTTTAGTTTCACATTTAAAGTATATTTTAAAATCATTTTATGTTGTCAATGTTTTATTTTGAACACGTTTATAGTCATATAGGTATATAAATGACAATTTTGTCCAAGTTATGCTGCCCTACAAATAAGCACAACCAAGCTTTTTTAAATCAGTATCACAATTTTTACCAGGAAAAATTACAATTATATTTCTGCCCCCAAATCGTGGAGCCCTTTTTAAACCAATCAGAATTGTTCTCTTCTCCATATGTCAATCATTACCAATCAATCAAGAATGCTGCTTAATCTGCAACGTTGTTTGACATGGCAATATTTGTAGTCTAGAACAAAAAAAATACCTCATAAGAATGTTGTAAAATTATGAATATAGCTTTTAAAGCCGCACACAAAGGGACAAAGTTTGGCTGTGCTGCAACTGAGAAATCTTAATCTGCCATTCAAACCTAGCCATGTGTTTTTGCAGAGTATATGCACAGCTCCCATAGCAGATTACTATTATTGTTGCATAGCAACCATGTTTTACCAGTGCCCTTTTAAAGGCTCTATAATTAATGGAGAAACTGACTGCTTGCACGGTCATTGTGCTTTTTCCCAGTGATTGGCATTTGTCGTATCTGCAACTATAGGAATATATCTGGAAATCACTTTGGCAGCTGCAATTTTTAAGGTGACATTTTCTATTGGGCGGGACACAAAACAACTGATGTGCAAGTCTGTTATGTAGCCTTTATTTTATGTCAGCAATGAACAATGATTTTTGACTATTTAGGGGACTGGGCATTCTTATTCTAAAGAGAATTTGATTGGACAAAAATATAGACACGCCCCTGAATGCAAGATGACTTCATTTAGATTTTCAGTCCATTTCCCAGATGAGAAAGACAGTTATAATGTAGCAATAAAATAATGTATAAATAAATATAGAATTTAAGTTTCACTCTCTCTCTCACACACACACACACACACATATATATTTATATATAGCCTATATATAGTGTATTAGTTAATTGTATGGGGTCTTTAACACTATTATTTACACTGTGACTTTATTCTTTGGTGTCTTTCAAGCTGGTTTTTATTTTATTTTTTATCTGGATTCAAAACTGCTTTAAAAACTGGCTATTTTTATTCTAGAGAGAATTTGATTGGACAAAAATATAGACACGCCCCTGAATACAAGATGACTTCATTTAGATTTTCAGTCCATTTCCCAGATGAGAAAGACAGTTATAATGTAGCAATAAAATAATGTATAAATAAATATAGAATTTAAGTTTCACTCTCTCTCTCACACACACACACACACACACACACACACACACACACACACACATATATATATTTGTACATAGCCTATATATAGTGTATTAGTTAATTGTATGGGGTCTTTAACACTATTATTTACACTGTGACTTTATTCTTTGGTGTCTTTCAAGATGGTTTTTATTTAATTTTTTATCTGGATTCAAAACTGCATTAAAAACTGGCTATTTTTATTCTAGAGAGAATTTGATTGGACAAAAATATAGACACGCCCCTGAATACAAGATGACTTCATTTAGATTTTCAGTCCATTTCCCAGATGAGAAAGACAGTTATAATGTAGCAATAAAATAATGTATAAATTTAGAAATTAAGGTTCACTATATATATATATATATATATATATATATATATATATATATATATATATATATATATGTATGTATGTATATATATATATATATATATATATATATATATATATATATATATATATATATATATATATAGTGTATTAGTGAATTGTAAGGGTTCTTTAACACTATTTTTTAAACTGTGACTTTGTAATTTGTGATTTTTAGTGTCTTTCAAGCACTGTTTTTTCTATCTAGCTCCAAAACAGCATTTTGTAGTAAGCAATAAAACACATTTTCTACCGTACAACAGGTAAGTTAAAACCCCTACACGTGACGTAGTACTTACTCTTCTTCCCGCGGTTCCTCCTCCTCAGCCGAATCGTCGAGCTCATCGCTGTCTGACAGAGGCTTGTATCCAACTTCAGTATCGCAATCTTCTATTACACACTCGATTTCATAAAACATTTGCCTTTTTGCTCCGACATCCTCCGGCGATGCCATTTCGAGCAGGAGGAAAAAAAAGGCGGAGGAATCTGAACGCTGCCTCCTCAGACCCGGTTCGGACGCTGCAGAACGCGCGCGCAGACTCAGTGCGGTTTCTGCATACGCCCCGCCCCCAACCACTGCCTAGCGATCATCGCGGTGTCTGATTGGAAGACAATCTTGAGTGACGCGCCAACGAAAGGCTGAGATCATCAGTTATGCGCCGTGAAAAAAGCAGACCCCCTATTATTTATTTTAGACAACAAATATTTTAAGAACCAACACCAAAGCTTTACATTTTCAATGTATTTATTATTTTAGTGCAGTCTTGTTTATGCTGTCTAAACTATTATAAAATAATAAACTATTATAAAAAACTATTCAGATAAATAAAGACTGCTCTTTATTCTCTTTATTAATATGTATTGTTATAATGGTGCATATCAAATAAATTGATGAAATAAGTTATTTGACGATGTGTAGTTCACATTTTCACAGCTTTAAAAATAAATAAACAATTATATATGTATATTTATTTTTGGAAACATTACTATTTTTATGTTTTTGAAAGAAGTCTAATGCTCATCAAACCTGCATTTATTTGATCCAAAAAACAGTAATATTGTGAAATAATAATATAAAATAATGAAATAAAATAATGTTTTTCTATAATATACTTTAAAATATAATTAATTTCTTTGATGCAATTTACTATCAATGTTGGAAACAGTTGTGCTGCTTAATATTTTTATATTAGGCCTACCTGTGATACTTTTTTTTAGGATTATTTCATTAATAAAAGCTTAAAAAAAGAACAGCATTAATCTATAATAGAAATCGTTTGTAACGATATACACTACCGTTCAAAAGTTTGGGGTTCATTTTTTTTCTTTCTTTTTTTGAAAGAAATAAATACTTTTATTCAGCAAGGATGTGTTAAACTGATAAAAAAAAAGTGATAGTAAAGATTTATATTGTAAGAAAATATCTCTATTTTGAATAAATGCTGTAACTTTTCATTCATCAATGAATCCTGAAAAAAGTATCACAGGTTATAAAAGCTTCAGCTTTGCATTATAGGAATATATTATATTTTAAAATATAGGAATATATTATATTTTAAAATATATTAAAATATAAAACTATTATTTGAAATTTTAATAATATTTCACAATTCAATACTAACACATACATGCTATATATATATATACCGGTTTCACAATTTGTCTGGTTTTTGTAATTTGTAAATTGCAGTGTTATTGCATATTGTGCATTATTTATTATTACTTCACTGACCAGTTCCATGCATCTTATACTTGGCAATACACATAACCCTTACTCAGTCAGTCTTACCTTGGGCTGCAGACACAACAGGCAGATTTTTCCTGCGTTGACAACCTGTCTGACTGAATCCGTATTTGTGCCGTACAGGTTCTGTTCAAACTCGCCCGACTCGATGAATTTCCCTGCAGCCAATTCTGATTCAAAGCTCTGTCGTGATACAAAGTTGTACTCTCTCCCGTTGAGCTCATGTGTTCGGGGGTTTCGTGTGGTGTCTGTAACGTGTGCAAAATCACATATAACTACAATAGATTGGCTATGCATGAACAAAATAAAGCGATAGTTCACCTAAATGATAAATATTGAATGTGAGTCATTCTGGTTAAATGTAATGTTAAAGAGCACCTATAATGTAATTTTGAAATGTACCTTTCATGTAGTGTGTAACATAGATCTAAGTGAACAAAAACATCCTGCAAAGTTTGAAATATGACAGTGGACCTTATATAAAGTTATTGTCTTTCAAAAGTAAGAGTTAGAAGACCGAAGCTTTTTCTCTGACTAGATGACGTCAACTTGTCAAGTTATTTGAATACAGTACGGCCACTTATTGCACACGCCAGTGAAAACTAGAAAACATCATGAGACGAGACGCTGTGTCCTCAAGTGCGACTCAAAAGCAAACTCTTCTCATCTGAGCATTTGAAGACTTAGTGGCTAAAATTCATATATACAACTGTACCACAGGAGTAACGTCCGAGCCTTGTGCTTTGTTCACACCATTTTGAAGACGATTGCTTTACCAATTAAATGCAATTAAACTTGGATTCGCGAGCCGGCTGATATTGAAGGAAGGTTCAGTTCCAAGTGTATTTGCATCAGCTTCCTCCTCCGTATCACAAACTGTAAGTGTTATTAATAATTGTTGCTTTTATGTTTTATGTAGAATGCTTAATAATTGTTTGGTTTGTTGTGTAAGCACCGTTTAGCTTCTATGGTCTTCAATGACAATTGTATTGAGATATGTGAATTGTTTGTTGTTGTTTTCTGAGTTTTCTTTAAGAATAGAGTCATACCTCGTAATAACGTAACGTTACTGCATTTTTATTTATTTTTTGGTAAAAACTTTATGTTTATGCAACGAGTTAACGCTCCATTGGCCTGTAGTGACAACTAACGTTACATTGATGCTTCCCATTGAGAAATATCCTGCTCCAGTCGTGGTGTTTGCCATTGAGTTTGTTGATCATTCGCATCTCCAGACGTTTCCCCTTCATATTCAGGCTCGAATTGATAGGGTAAAATGGATGCCCTGTTTGTTCATACACTTTATACGCGTTTAAACTTGTTAAACCGAAAACCATTTATGGTGATGGGTGTTCCGTTTTCGAAAATATCTGCACAGACTATACCAATCACAACTGACTGGGTCATCGGACCAATCACAACTGACCGGGTCATCGGACCAATCACAACTGACTGGGTCATCAGACCAATCACAACTGACCGGGTCATCGGACCAATCACAACTGACCGGGTCATCGGACCAATCACAACTGACCGGGTCATCGGACCAATCACAACTGACCGGGTCATCGGACCAATCACAACTGACCGGTCATCGGACCAATCACAACTGACTGGGTCCATCGGACCAATCACAACTGACTGGGTCATCGGACCAATCACAACTGACTGGGTCATCGGACCAATCACAACTGACCGGTCATCGGACCAATCACAACTGACCGGGTCATCAGACCAATCACAACTGACCGGGTCATCAGACCAATCACAACTGACCGGGTCATCAGACCAATCACAACTGACCGGTCATCAGACCAATCACAACTGACCGGTCATCAGACCAATCACAACTGACCGGGTCATCAGACCAATCACAACTGACCGTGTCATCAGACCAATCACAACTGACCGGGTCATCAGACCAATTACAACTGACTGGGTCATCAGACCAATTACAACTGACTGGGTCATCAGACCAATCACAACTGACTGGGTCATCGGACCAATCACAACTGACCGGGTCATCAGACCAATCACAACTGACCGGGTCATCAGACCAATCACAACTGACCGGGTCATCAGACCAATCACAACTGACCGGGTCATCAGACCAATCACAACTGACCGGGTCATCAGACCAATCACAACTGACCGTGTCATCAGACCAATCACAACTGACCGGTCATCAAACCAATCACAACTGACTGGGTCATCGGACCAATCACAACTGACTGGGTCATCAGACCAATCACAACTGACTGGGTCATCGGACCAATCACAACTGACCGGTCATCAGACCAATCACAACTGACCGGGTCATCAGACCAATCACAACTGACCGGGTCATCGGACCAATCACAACTGACCGGGTCATCAGACCAATCACAACTGACCGGGTCATCAGACCAATCACAACTGACCGGGTCATCAGACCAATCACAACTGACCGTGTCATCAGACCAATCACAACTGACCGGGTCATCAAACCAATCACAACTGACTGGGTCATCAGACCAATCACAACTGACTGGGTCATCAGACCAATCACAACTGACCGGGTCATCAGACCAATCACAACTGACCGGGTCATCAGACCAATCACAACTGACCGTGTCATCAGACCAATCACAACTGACCGTGTCATCAGACCAATCACAACTGACCGGGTCATCAGACCAATCACCGCAGATTAGCGTCACGTAAAGGCGGGGTTTTGAAAAGTGAATCACTAAACGAATCATTTGAGAATCGCTGTCAAAACAGGTAAAAATAAATGCATATTATAAGAAAACTAAAGTCTTTTTTGTCATTGCATGCATGCAAAACTGTTGTTGGGGACTTCTAAAACAATATTTGGAACATTTTAAATGCCATAATAGGTGCTCTTTAAATAACTTTATTGCAAAGCTGTAGAAAAGCATAGCCTTACGTGGAACAGCGCCGGTGAACCGGTCAGGCTCTACGGACAGCAGTCTCTGTCTCAATTCATCATGTCCGCTGTTCGGTGGACCAATCAGAGCGACGGGACGCTTGCGGTTGGGCGGCTGATGGTACAGTGCCACCTCCTCATAGGTCAGTATATCCTCACTGTAATGCTCTGAACAATGATTTTGCAAAATGTAGATGTCATTAGTCTAGACTAGGGCTAGTGAAATCAGCTCAAGATTACGTTTCAGGACTTAAAGGCACAGTTCACCCAAAAATGAACATTCTGTCATCATTTACTCACCGTATGAGTTTCTTTCTTCTGCTGAACACAAAAGAAAATATTTTGAGGAATACTGGAAATCAAACAGTTGATGGTAGCCAATGACATCCATAGTCAATGAAATAAAATACTATGGAAGTCTACCGTAACTCATACGGCGAGTACATGATGACAGAATGTTCATTTTTTGGGTGAACTGTCCCTTTAAATCTCACATTTCTCTGAGAAATGCCCAAACAACAAATGTCCACAACGTGCTGGATACTAGAAGGTAAAGGTAAATCTATGTTCCTTCTCAGTATGTCTTGTGTTTCTTTAATGCGAATTGCAACCAGGGCATGAGAACTGCTCTCATTGTTATTTCATTTTTCCTATCTTTAGTGTGAAGAGGCATGCAAAACATCACAAAAGAAGAAACCTCTGACTGTGAACGACTGTCAATTAGCCAACAACCTTTGAATCCTCAGTCTTTAACCCACCTGAAACTGTTCACACCTCATACAATTTTACAGCCCCCAAGTAAATGGGTCCCCAATACTTGCACCCAAGCTGTAAATAGGGTCTTGATGGTCGGCCTTTCATTTACACCAGAAAGCAATCAAAAAAGCACTCGAATGTCGATTTACTTCAAAACATTTGTCACTCAGAAATTGCCAGCAGTACCTCACAAATAATTACAAAGAAATGGCAAGTAACACATTGAATTAAACATGAAAATTTTAAGTAAAAATTTTTTTTTTTTACAGTGTAACACTAGGAACAATCAGTTCAATCGAGGACAAATTCTGATTTCATGATGAAGAATTTAGAAGATCAAACTCACCAATATTCTTATTGGGGTTATACAATCGTTTTTTCCTTTGATTTTTGCTTTTCTTAGCACACCAAAGTTTCCCTAAGGAAAGAAGATCTATTGTCAGTGATGAACTTTCCACAATTTTAGTCTCAATATTAGTTTTAGCAGGGATTACTGGCAGGAAGACATCGCTCACCTTTATACTCTTGATTCCCGTCTGTGATGGTTTTCTTCACGGCTTCTCTGTGCTGTTGGAAGCTCTTCCCTTGGGAGAACAAAACTGTCAGTGTTAACAAAACAACTACCAATAATCATACAAATCCATATGGGTTAAAACTAGATGTGGGCAATAGTTGATCATATCCAATAAATATCTCTAAATTTGTTCTGAAATGATTTTAAATTGCCAAGAATTAAATTGAATTGCCAAGTCAATGCAAAATAACATACTATAACAATTTGATACATGAAAAAATAGCACAAAGAGAATTTTGTGATTTAAATTTCAAGAGATCATTGAATCTTTCAGTGTTGATTCAGCCAAATTGAAATAAATCGGAAATAGAAAAATAAAATGTAAATATTAGATGAAAAACTTAAACTGAAATTAGAAATGTTGCCTTGGCGACTAACTGAAATAAGTTTAACTCTTTCCACGCCAATCCGCGTTTTCACTGTTATCCGTGTTTCACTGGTGTTGATGTTTTGATCGTCTTTCTGAATCTGATCCGGATGTAGTGTTGGATAAAAAACGTCTCAGTTTTTTGTTCAACTTATCAACATTCAGGTTTTGATTTAAAAAAAGAATGCATGAAGCTAGTTTTTTTTAAGCATAGGCTCTGTTTTTTTCTTTTGATAAATCACATGTGGCTGACAAAAAAGCTAGCTAAATATAATAAAAAAAGACAAAAGCACATAAATTACTAAAATTATTAAAACAAAATAATAAAAATAAAAATATTAATAAATACTGTAATAGTACATAAATAATAATTAAATCACTGAATCAGAATGAAACATAATGACCAATTTAAAAGTGCAAAATCATTGCAAATACATCATAAATATTTGATATGCAGCCAATGCAAAACTTAAAATATTTTTTTCAATAGATTTGGATGCATTATATCTATCCCATAACTGAGCTGGCTCTCTACTAATTGATCTAACCAGACACTAACCAGGTATGAGGCCAGCGAGGGGCTTTTGGTCCTTGTGTCCTTCCCTGTACGCCTGCCACCAGTTGGGGTCATCCTGGCTAGTGACGTGGAGGACGTCTCCCTTTTGGAAGGACAGGCCGAGCTCTCTGCACGGCACATATGGGTCCACAGATGGGTCATAGCTGAAGTTTGCTTTCACATGCATCTGTAAAGAAAAAGAATGAGGAGGAGGTGAATGACACATTTAGATGAAGAAACTTAGTTCTGTCATGACAACTCTCAGAGTGTTTGGCATGGTAATGAATATGACAATGTTGATATGTTTGGTTTGCTGCTGTACAAATTAGCTTTTATAAATATCCATAGCAGATCTATACAGGTGAAGCTGGGGAAGGTGGAGGATTTCTGAAAGCACACTGCACTGCTAAGGCAAATGCTGACAAAGTATTTGAAGCTTGAGTAGCGAGCTCATTGGCTACTCATTTAGCAAGAACCAATCAGCTGTGCCCTATAGACCTATAGAAAATGATGGGATTGCAAGTGAGTTAATAACCTATCAGCCTGCACCATCTAGAGTTTCATGACAGATCTTTGCATACAGAGCAAAATGTCTTTTCAAAATAATGATAGCTAAGTTATTCAGCCTCGTAAATTATGATCTTACATTTTTACATCACAAATATACTTCATGCATAAGGCAAGCCCAGAATGCATTGTAGGTAGAAGGTTTCCAACAGTCAAAGACAAAAATCCCAGAAGGCCCCTAGAAAAGGCAGCACAAGGTTGAGAAATCATGAAGTCGTACCACAGTCTGTCTGTGAGGAGTTATTTTGTTTTGGGAGTTTGGGATGAGGAGAAATGTGAGGGACCCGTGCATGCTGGACTAGAGACAAAGAAAAAGAAGAAGCAAAACATATTAGAACGATTTTTACATTCATTAAACCATTTTTATCCAAATCCTTTGAATGGTAGTCTATATCCGCACATGGTTAAAGAGTATGAAGCATTTCAAAAAGACCTGCCAGTTCTCACCAGTATGTTATGAACATCATTAACACTTTTTCCACGGACTGGAATGCCGTTGATCTCTAGGATTTCATCTCCTTCACTGAGCAGGTTGCTTTTCTCTGCCGTTCCTCCACTCACCACTCGGCTAACGATGACGCAGTCATGTTTGTTACGAACCGTCACACCCTAAACATACAGACAGAAGCACAATCAAATGTCTATATACAATGTCACTGAATTCAAACATATACATCACGTTTATTGTTGCCCTTAGAGACTATAAATGTTAATGAATGTAGATGAATGACTCTTACTAGAGGCATGTCACGAGTTTTCTCCAGGGAAACCAATTTGGTGGTCTTTTCATCCTGGTCCACATCTTCAATAATTTCAACATCCGATTCCTGCCAGGCTATACAATCATGAGCTTCCATCAAGGCCTGAGGAAGAACCATGAACATCAACACTAGGGAATGGAGATGTTGGTATCAACACTTTTGACTTGAGCCAGTAAGGAATCATCCAGAACACCCTAGTAGCCGAATAGCAATACCTTAGCAACTACATAGCAACCACCCTGACCACCCCTGCAATTTAATATAAAAGACTTACTTCAGCAACTGCATAGTAACACCTTAGCAACCATCTACCAACTCCACAGAAACCACCATAGAAACAGTCTAGCATCATACAAATTCAACCACCCAGAACATCATAGCAACCACCTTGCAACATTTTAAAACACTGCATAACAACACCCTAGCAACCACCTATCAAATATCTACTAAGCACAGAAAACACCCTATTGCAGCTACCAAGCAATGCCCTTACAACCACCCAGAAGAGCATAGCAACCACATAGCAACATTTTAAAACACTGCATAACAACACCCTAGCAACCACCTATCAAATATCTACTTAGCACAGAAAACACCCTATTGCAGCTACCAAGCAATGCCCTTACAACCACCCAGAAGAGCATAGCAACCACCTTGCAACATTTTAAAACACTGCATAACAACACCCTAGCAACCACCTATCAAATGTCTACTAAGCACAGAAAACACCCTATTGCAGCTACCAAGCAATGCCCTTACAACCACCCAGAAGAGCATAGCAACCACCTTGCAACATTTTAAAACACTGCATAACAACACCCTAGCAACCACCTATCAAATGTCTACTAAGCACAGAAAACACCCTATTGCAGCTACCAAGCAATGCCCTTACAACCACCCAGAAGAGCATAGCAACCACCTTACAACATTTTAAAACACTGCATAACAACACCCTAGCAACCACCTATCAAATATCTACTAAGCACAGAAAACACCCTATTGCAGCTACCAAGCAATGCCCTTACAACCACCCAGAAGAGCATAGCAACCACATAGCAACATTTAAAAACACTGCATAACAACACCCTAGCAACCACCTATCAAATATCTACTAAGCACAGAAAACACCCTATTGCAGCTACCAAGCAATGCCCTTACAACCACCCAGAAGAGCATAGCAACCACATTGCAACATTTTAAAACACTGCATAACAACACCCTAGCAACCACCTATCAAATATCTACTAAGCACAGAAAACACCCTATTGCAGCTACCAAGCAATGCCCTTACAACCACCCAGAAGAGCATAGCAACCACATAGCAACAATTTAAAACATGCAGAACACCTTAACAACTGCATAGCAACACCCTAGCAACCACATTGCAACATTTTAAAACACTGCATAGCAACAGCCTAGCAACCACAACACCCTAGCATCATGACGGCAAATTAGGCACATAGGCTGTCTTCAGAAAATGTAAAAATCACGTTATGTAGAATAGTTGTGTGCTTTGAAAACAAGCCCTGCCTTAACAAAAAATGAATCAAAACAAGCAAACCATCAATCTTCTTTCAAGCTGAGAAGCACTCAAGCAAGTTCCCGCCCATTTCGTTTAACCCAAGACTCTGTCCCACACTGAAAACGCCTGCCACAGGATTGCCGCATTACCTCAGTGAAGGTGACAGGCGTACCATACCTCGCAATAATAACCCTTGGCCACATCAGTTCCTCAATGCCAGACTGCCAAACACGACGCACAGCTTAACCTGAACATAAATCCTCCATAATCTCCCCACAGCTCTGTCAATCATCACATCACCTCTTACCTGTACGTTTTCATACAGAAGGAAGAAAGACCGAACCGTACTGCTTTATAAGCCCGCAGTGCGTGTGCTGACGGAAAGCAGCGGGAGGGCTGGGAAAGGGGTGAATATCTTTAGGGAGGGTAGTAATCTTGTGCCCTGTTCTGCAGGTATCTATTTCTAAGGCCGTTAATTGGATCTAACCTGAGGTGTGTACAAATAGACTCATAGGGAAGTTGTTTTCATGCCCTTGTTAGGGTTTGATTTGGGCCTGAACATGTTATGAGTCTTTGATTAAACAGCTGATTACTAATGTGTCTGCTTCACTTAATATATTACCTAACACTAATGGGACCGTATTGTAAAGTGTTACCAGTGCAAACAAAGTGCATTTATCAATATCATCTTACATATTTATGATAGCAAAATAAAAGGCTTATCAACTTTTAAATGGAAGGAGGAAATTCCCATATAGTTGAAAGTCAACGGTGGTGTGTCCATTAAAACTTTAATGAATTTATACAGATGCCAACAAGGATAAGTCGTGTGACACTCCCTCATCATTTACCTGTAGGTGTGCTGAAGTCAACAGGCCTGTTAGTTCTGTGGCTTCAGTGTGTTTACTGGACTGCAGGACACTTTCCACCTGGAGACCAAGGACACCAGTCAAGAACATGGATATGTTAAGTTTAATCTAGACCTTTTAAGCCACCAGACAAGCATCACTCTGACTACTGTTCATTAAAAAATCATCACAGATGCAGAAAAATCATGTGGAGGTCAAAAATGACCCTCAATGAGATAAATGTACTATATTTTAGTTCGATAATATTTTTTATTTAAGAGTTTGTATTTTTATAGTATTCTAAATTATATTTATGGAATAGTTATGACTCATGTATTACCTGTTAATCACTGAAAATGAAATTTCCAACTTAAACCGTGGTAAACCTTGAATGCTTTGGAGTACAGAGTAAAGTCTCTTTTTAAAGATGACACTTGCTAGATTATTGCTGAAGTGAAAAAAGTTTTTAAAAAGTGATAGAAGTTTAAAAAAATTATTATGAAAGAAGGCATGTCAAATCGATTAATCACATCCCAATAAAGTTTGTTTACATAATATATGTGTGTATACTGTGAATAAATATCATGTATATATAAATATACACACATGCATGTATATATTTAAGTGTTTTATTTGTATATATATATACACACAGCAAATACAAATATTTCTTAAATATATACATGAACGAGTGTGTGTATATATATATATATATATATATATATATATATATATATATATATATATATATATACATAATATACACAGTATACACACATATTATGTAAACAAACTTTAATTTTGGATGTGATTAATTGTGTTTAATTGATTTGACAACACTAAATACTGTTTTTAAATTGTATATGAAATATGTTTCCCATAACACATTTTACTCTAAAACTGTGAGAAAATCAAAACCATAAATCTAAACAAGTTGTGTTCCAAATTTGAGGTTGATATCTCAAAAATGAGCTTTCAGTCAGATTTTGTTTGTGCCCAGTACCAAACGCTTCCACTAGACGAAATTCATTTCCAATGTACTCATTTTTGACCATGAACCTTTTCGAAAAAAATGTGTATTTCACATAGCAAGTGCCAAAACCTTTACCAAGTTTTGTACCATTCCGATGAAGTAAAAAAAAATCTCAAAAAGACAAAAAAGACAAAAAAAAACCGAACTAAAATTCCATAAACATAATTTATTTGAGGCACAAATCATCATAAAAACTCTGCTTATATGCAACCATTTTCGTATTTTAAAGTCAATATGAAATATTTAATCATATTCGTTTTTTAAAAACTTGTTTCTATAGTTAAATTTTTAAAAACTTGCTTTTATAGTTAAATTAATTAATTCATGTAATTTGTATGTTTGCAGCAAAAACATTAAATCAATTCCCAATTAATTCCCATTAAATTTCTTTACTTGTTGAATATCCTGTTTATGAAATGTCACATGATTTTTAATGTCATGTGAATGCTATTTCATGTTGACTAAGCGATGAAACAGCTCAAAACACCTCTCTGTCTGTATTGCATTTAACAATAAACGAATCAGCACACACACATGCAGTGATTGTAATAATCCATTAGATCTCATTCTGGCCTCCAGGAAGTCTTAGTGCCTCACACTTCAGTTTGTAAGCCAGTGACGGATTACATACCCAACGGCCAATGGCTTCATCCAGCTACATGCTTTGGCACAGGGCAGATCAGCCAATTACCACGTCCTTATTTAGCACCTCAGGTGCCTTGGGTCAAGTACAGTGACTACCTTTACCTCAAAAAAAGTACAGGTACAAAATCTAGTAATAAACAGCCTTTTAAGGCATCATCGATGTGCTCCGAACACAAAGGTTGTTTAGTTATTCTGGTTTCTTGAATGCAATTCCAGCATGCATTATGTTTTGAGTTTATTTGACACAAAAAGTAGTAAAACATTACAACTTATTTGTCAAGGATAACACAATGAAGTTGCATTAACTTATTTCCATGAGTCATTCTCACATGATTAGCTCTGTGCAAAAAATAATTCCATTTAATGTAAACATACATTTATTTGATTATGAATATACTTACACCACCGTTCAAAAGTTTGGGGCCAATTTTAAAGAAATTAATACTTTTATTTAGCAAGGATGCATTTATTATTGATCAAAAGTGACATTAAAGACACTTATAATGTTACAAAAGAATTGTATTTCAAATAAATAACAATAAAAATAACATTTATTCAATTTAGTTTTATTCTATTTTTAAGCTCTTTTGAACTTTCTATTTATCTTTTAAATGCTGACTTTATATCAAACAATTCTCACTCACAATTGTGAGATAAAGCGTTGCATAAAATAGACTGGTGACAAATTTAAATTCACTATGTGAAATTTATACAATGATTTTTGGGCAAAACAATGGTATAGCATGGTAAGGCATAGACTCTCGGCAGCGCGCGTAAATGTCACATCCTTTGTATTTTCCCGCCAAAAACTTCCCGAGCCCTTCACATAAAAATCAGTCTCCGGTCCTTTCATAGACAACCTAGGAAGTTGGGAAGTGTTTTGTTTTTAAGCTTCGTTACAAGCTTGTTCACACATTGGCAATACAAAAAGAGAGTAATACATTAGTGAAGCAAAGTCTGATTCATTTCCGTGAACCGGTTCTTTTCGGACAGTTGGGCTCAATGAACCGGTTCAAAAAGCTGATTCATAGGTTCCTGATGTCATCATGCAATGATGTCACTATGCATTTCTTTTATGCTTTTTTATGCATTTCTCAGTGTCATGTTATATCAAAAACATTCAAATAAAGTAATCTGTGGCAATGCATATTAAAACAACCGAATAATGTTATTTGTGTGAGTGCATTTAGCTGATTATTAACTGTCATTCACTTAAGTTAATAGTGTTTGTGTCAGGCTATCAGTTAATATACATTTAGCTATCCTTCATGTCGGATTCAACGGAAAGTTGCGCAACTACATCACACATTACAGGCACTGATCAACAAACGCGGATATGTTCTTTATGTCGAAGTATAATATAGAACCAGTGAACCAAACTTATCAACTCCTTGTTTTGTCCTTATAAACCCCTTCATTTAAAATATAATCTGCATGCGGAAAACCGTAGGATTTTTTTTATTTTTATGTTGTAATAAAATTAAGGCCTATTTATTAAAACGAGTTCAATATTGAGGTAAAGACTAGAAGGGAGAGTACAGCTAAGGCCACTGGGCATGCGCACATCAATTTTGTGTCAATTAATTACTTTATTTGCATTATTGTACGGATAGAGTATAGCCCACATCTTGGATAAGATTCCTAAAGGTTTCACACATACAGCACATATAACAGACATGCATAAACGCGGACGATACATGTCTAAAGTAGCCTAGGCCTACAGAAAAAATAAACCAGTCTTATAAACTTAGTTATACGCTTAACTTAAAATATAATCTGCAATGCGTGCACAATAAGTTACAGTAAAATGTATTGAAATCTCTCGACAGAAAGGTTTTTGCAGGTTTAAGTAAAGTTGTATTTAATAACAGTAGTCATAGCATTTGCATCGCAAACTCAATCATCAGAATCATCGGTAAATCTCGGCAAACTTCGAGAACTGGTTGAACCGGCTCACTCGATAATTTTTTAGTCGGATGTGCTACTTCGGCTTTTGCCTCTTGCGTCATCAAACGTAAAGTTTGATTCGGTTCGATTAATGAACTTGCTAAGAACCGGATCAAAAGAACGATTCGTTCAAGAACCGAACATACATGAAAGTTCTAGTCCCTTTAAAGACAAGATAACTTTGAACAAACGTTCTAATTAAACGTTAGGGAAGTTCTGAGAACGTTCCTGTTAGCTGGGCAAGTACTCCACTCCGAATATGGCCAATGTTATGCAGTAGAGCAATGTCAGTCAGTCGTACCTCATCTCTGAGCTGCTGGGCGTGTGCGGTGAGCGGGAACGGCGGGCAGAGGCGTCTCATGTTTAGGGCCACGCTGCGGTGCATGCTGAAGGCCTGCTGGAAGTCTGTCTGCAGCAGCAGCTCCACCAGCAGCTGAACGTCCTCCTGACTCTCAGCATCAGTCAGACACAGCTGGAGACGCTGCAGAGAGTCAAGCAAATCAGCCAGCTCTGAGAACAGACAGAGAGAAATGGGGTAGGAACTAATGAATTTCAATGACTTTTCCAGTCACTTCTAAATGACTAAATAAGGATTTTAGAAAACGTCTCTAATGCAACAACAACAAGAAGCGTTCTCAGCACTGCCTGCACGAAAACTTTGGGTGCGTCTCAATCACAGTTCAGGAGTCAGGGCACTGATCAGGGAGTCAGCCCATTGACTTATGTCCTAATCAGTGCCCTGACTCTAGGGAGCTGATTGAGATGCAGGCTTTAAGTTTTGCCTCTTTGTCGCCATTTCTGTTTAAAATCTGCAATTGCAGTTATTTGCTGAATTATCATCTTTACGTGGGTTGTGCATCGGCTCCTCAGCGCGGATGAATCTGATGTTTTGAGGAGTATGTGCGGCTGTCATTCACCGCACCAGTGTGGATACTGTATACTGTCACAGATTATACATCTTGGAAGTTTGACCAAAATAAGAATTCGAAAAATGTCCTCTGTACAAGTAAGAACATGTCTGCCACTTTTGTTCTGAGAAAAAAGCATTACAATAAATTGCATAATTTATTGTAATAAATTATGCAATTTATTAACAACTGTGATTAAATTTAACGATTTCGTTGCTTATCACATCAAACTGTGCAAATTATTATTGTTATACTTTGTTCTCAAAATTGTAATGTTAACATTAGAATTGCGTGACTGTGTATTTAGTGTGTATTAGCTTTACCTGTAGATTTCAATAACTGTACAGTCTAATCTTTTGCTTTTAAGCTGAATCTCCAGTCAATGATGATTGTCATTTGGATCTTTTGGATTACAATCCGCTATCAAAATGATACGTTTAATTATTCAGCACACAGCGGTGAGAAAAGGCTATAAATGATCCGCCACCTGCAGCATCCACACATGTGATTACTAGCCGGACTCCTCCTTTATGTGGCGCAAAGACATGCTTGAATTTCCAGCGGAAAGCTATCAGTACCACTCAAATTATAACACATTATATACAAGCTTACCGTTGTGAATCGGGCTAGGGTTAGGAGATTTTTGGTGGGTTATGTACTTGCTCAAATTGATTTTGGATCTTTTTTTAACCAAATAAAGTTACGGACTGCAGCTTTAAAGGGATAGTTCACTCAAAAATGAACATTATATCATAATTTACTCATCCTCAAGTTGTTCCAAACTGGTGTGAATTTATTTGTTCTGCTGAACACAAAAGAAGCTGTTTTGAAGAATGTCAGTAACCAAACAGTTTATGGACCCCATTGACTTCCATAGTTTTTTTCCCCTACTTTGGAAGTCAATGGGGCCCATCAACTGTTTAGTTCCCCGTATTCTTCAAAATATCATCTTTTGTGTGCAGAACAAAGAAATCCATACAGGTTGGGAACAACTTGAGGGACAGAATTTTTCTTTTTTGGGTGAACTATCCCTTTAAGAGAAAGTTTCTAAAAAAACAATAACGACTTACGAATCTGGATTTCTATTTTAAAAACTATTTTATGTATAACTATTCAATTAACACTGAAAAATTTTTTTTTGCTTGGAAATTTTGTCTTGTTCTAGTACAAATATAACAAAATTCTTACATTAAGGTATATTTACTTGAGTAGCAAAATGACTTAAGATACAAATTAAATGATCAACATTAGGAGACGTATTACGGAGCCCCGCACACATGACATGCAGGGATAAAATATGCATATTGTGGCTTTGAATTAACAATTTGCTCCCACAACGTACTAATGACAACATGTTTTACTAATTACTAATTATTTCATGTTGTAATTCGTTCCTTGATTTGAGTTAAACCAAAACAAGGGAACGAATTAGAGTAACGTGGTGATTTGTTAGTAAGTCATGGGAACAAATTGTTCATTCATGGCCACAATATATATTCTTGTCTGCATGTCATGTGTACAGCTTCATATTCTGTGCATAAACAAGAAAAATATCTGCCCACGTAGTCAGAAAAATAAACTTCATTCAAAGGAATAACAAGATTATCTTTTTACATTTATCTTGATTTAGGAATATTACAGATGTGCCCGGAAACAAGACAAAAGAAAATACATTTTCCAGTGAACATCAAAAATGACACACTTCACCTTCAAGGCTTTTTACTGTACCACAGGAGGTCCAAGGTATTTTCTATATCATGCGATACCATTGTTTCGCCCAAAAATCAATGGATAAATTTCACTTTGCATAAAAGTCCACATTGTAGAATGAAATTTGTCACCAGTCAATAAAATCGTGTGCGTTTCAACCGGAGAGTAAGGCGTAAGAAGTCATTTTTATCCCATGGGATGCACAGTGCACTTCTTATAGGGACAATCCAGAGAAACCTGAGGTTAAGAGTCTTGCTCACGAGTACAGTGAGCTTTCTAATAGGCACATAATCACAAGCGATTATCTGATATATCCTGCTGAACTACACTAGCGTTCAAACGGTTGGAGTCAGTGAGATTTCCTAATGTTTGAAAAAGTCTTTTATGCTCAGCAGGGCTGCATTTAGTTGATCAAAAATACAGAAACAATTATAAAAAAAACGGTACAATTACAATAGGTGTTCAGCACTTCGTGCTTGAACCCCTAAATATTATTACAATGTTTTCTATTGTAAGATATTTTAAAATTCAAAGCAAAGCTGAATTTTCAGCATCCTTACTCTAGTCTCCAGCGTCACACGATCCCTCAGAAATCATTCTAATATGATTTACTGCTCAAAAAACATTTCTGATTATTATCCATGATACATTTTTGTCAGGGTTCTGAATAGAATAGTTCAAAAGATTAGCATTGATCTGAAAAATAATCTTTTGTAACATTCAAAATGTCTTTGTCAATTTTGATCAATTTAATGCATCCATGCTGAATTAATTTTTCTGTAAAATAATCTGTACTTATTACTCTAGAGCAGAGTGAATGCTGATAAATCTACACATATTTTGACACATTACAGGTCTTTTCTTCTTTTGGCCTATTATTGTCGTATCAACTATTTTAGACTATTCCAGATCACTCGTAAACATGATGCCTTTGCAGGTTGTTCACCACTGAGCTGTCTTTAACTCTCTATATTCTCTCACCTGTTGTAGTTTCCTCTTCTGAGCTTGACTTGGCAACATCCATCGCATCAAAAAAGGGATGATTGGTGTCCTCGATGCTGCTCTGTTTCCATTCGTGACAGGAGGAAGAGTTCAGATCAGTGTCCTGTGTCTGCACCAAAGCCTCTTCCTCCTCCGTCATCATCGCTTCCTCTGGACCGTCTTGGGATTTTCCTGTCTGGTCACTACAGCATGAAGAGGTGAGTTTGGCAGGACCGTACACGTCCATCTCAGCGTCATCATTTGTGGCTCTGTCCTCCGTCATGTCTCCGTTCATGTGTAACGTTAACATGGCTGTTTTATACTGAAGGTCGACACAATACACTACAAGAGTTCAGAGCACAGAGACACTGATGCATATATGATATATATTCATCTGAGAGTATATATATATATTTACACACACACACACACACACACACACACACACACACACACACACACACACACACACACACACACACACACACACACACACACACACACACACACACACACACACACACTGCCCCTAAACCTACCCATCACAGGAGACATTCTGCATTTTTACATTTTCAAAAACATCACTTAGTGTGATTTATAAGATGTTTTCTTCATGGGGACCAAAAAATGTCCCCACAAGGACAAGGATTTTGGATATTCCCATCTTTGTGGTGACATTTTGTCCCCATACCGTAGGGATTACCAGTCCACACACACACACACACACACACACACACACACACACACACACACACACACACACACACACACACATACATGTTTATATAAATATGAAAAAAAACCTTCATGCTAACTATTAAAACTGCCGCATTTGGACGGTCATGTGATAAGATTTTTGGATTTATACCATCAGAAACTCTTAACTCAAAAGATCAAGGATAATTTGATTTCTGGCCATTAAAGGTGAAGTGTGTAATTTTGCTGCCACTAAACTGCAGAATACAGGCAACTTTCAAGATTTTGGTGAAATCTACTTTCTCTGAAGGAACCAATCAAGTTTCTGCAGTCACACATTCAGACTTTCAGCTCCGTTTAAAGTAACAGGTGGCAGTGAAAAACAACCATCTGTTCATCTGAGATTACTTAGTGACAAGTTCAGAATCACTCACACACATAGGCTTAACACTCACTAATGTTAGGACCTTCACACAAACACACACACACACACTCACACACATGCTCACATAGTCGCGCACGCACAGACACTCACACATGCACACACATTTACAACTCTTAAACAAATACACACACACACTCACAAACACACACACACTCGCTCGCTCGCACACACACACACACATTCTCACACACATACTCTCACACACACACACTCACAAACACACATACACTCGCTCGCACACACACACACACACACACACACACACACACACACACACACACACACACACACACACACACACACACACACACACACACACACACACACACACACACACACACACACACGTTGTGTTTCCATGTTTTATGGGGACATTCCATAGGCGTAATGCATTTTATACCGTACAAACTGTACATTCTATCCCCCATACACTGCCCCTGCCCCTAAACCTACCCATCACACACACACACACACACTGCCCCTGCCCCTAAATCTACCCATCACAGGAGACATGCTGCATTTTTACATTTTCAAAAAACATCACTTAGTGTGATTTATAAGATGTTTTCCTCATGGGGACCAAAAAATGTCCCCACAAGGACAAGGATTTTGGATATTGCCATCTTTGTGGGGACATTTTGTCCCCATACCTTAGGGATTACCAGTCCACACACACAAACACACACACACACACACACACACACAGTTTTAGGGAAATAAATGAATTCCTTAAACATCAGTTTCGTTCATTTATCTTTCACACCTCAAAACACAATATCAATCTAGATTAATAACGACAGATTATTTTACATCTAATTGCCGGAGAGTTGACCTACTTTATAAGCCAACAAACAGACTAGTCTATAAATAACTTCATGCTGAACACACAGTTCAAAATAAAATCTCACAGAAACCATAATAAATAAAGTAAAAAAATAAAATGACAGAAAGAAAGCTCAGGTATGTGGGCAGAAACTGCAGATACTGTAGTGTATATTTGCAGGGGATTGAGTGAAATATTTAACTCTGGTCAGATCATTTTATCTTTTCACTTTATTTTACGCGGTTGTTAAATTACATGCAACCATTTCAAGCATAAATACAGCAGTATTGACCCCTGAGGCCTTCTAAGTGCCACTAATGTGGAGTTCCTGACTAGATAAACGTCTTTAACAGCTTAATGTTCCTGCACGTTTTCCCTCGAGTACTTTCTGACCTGCACTGATGCACAGGAGAATTTCATTTCAATGCAAAGCTGATGGAGAGGTTTGAACCTTTGACCTTTCAGTCACCAAATACCAAACTACAGCAGTTCAACATAAACCAAAAACTAAGCAATCATAAAAGAGTCAATTACTATTTATACATACAAACAAAACGGCATACATTATTACCACGTGTATTACTCACTGTGTGCATGGAGTCTGCAGGTCTGCCTCAACTGTTAAAGGTCAATAAATTGATTATTCCAGTGGTGTTTTCACTGAGGTCCAGTGGACGTGTGAGTGTCCACAGCTCAGGCGTCTGAGGCTAAAGTGGATCAGCTGTGACTTCATGAGTTCAGTAATCTGCTTTAAACCCGACAGCACACGGGTCTGACCATGCAGGTGTTAGTGCAGCTTCAACATCTCAACATCTTCATCATGCCAACAATATCATTCACCATGTTCATATCTCCCCCCTGAATTTCATATCGTGTAGACTCTACATTTCCATTAATTGGATGGATGTAGTCACTTTGAGGAAAACTTCATATGGAAATAAAAGGATTATGAGGAAAAAAATTTTTATGGAATGAGTAGAAGTTCCTTAATTTAATCTTAGAAAAATAAATAAATGTCATAAAAACATATTTCAATAATCACATTAATTTAGCTAATTAAATCATTTCCATTTTATTTAACTTTTTCTGCAATAAAATGTAATATAAAGATATAATAGACAGACACTCAAACAGAAACACACACAAAAAACACACACACACAAAAACACTCTCTCTCTCTCTCTCTCTCACACACACACACACACACACTCACATTCACACACAGAAAAACACACACACTCACATACAGAGAAAACACACACAGACTCTCTCACATACACAGACACATTTACACACAGAAAAACAACACACACATTCTCTCACACAAAAAAAACACTCATTCACACACACACACACACACACAGCCCCTAAACCTACCCATCACAGGAGACATGCTGCATTTTTACTTTTTCAAAAAACATCACTTAGTGTGATTTATAAGATGTTTTCCTCATGGGGATCAAAAAATGTCCCCACAAGGACAAGGATTTTGAATATTGCCATCTTTGTGGGGACATTTTGTCCCCATACCGTAGGGATCACCAGGACGCACATCACACACACACACAAACACACACATAATGCACATGTTTGTGTCTGAAATATTCCAAGTTTATAAAGAAACTGTAAAAAAAACAGATTAAAGATTAGACAGAAAACACTGCAGAGGCTGGTGGAATTAGCAGACCATAATCACACACGTTAAGGAATTATGTTTTTATTCATTTTATTACAAGAAAATTCCACAATGCTATTTTTATATAATGATCAAGGATTTTATTATTGTAGTCTCTCTCATTAGGTTCTTATCATTACAGAAAATGTTATTATACAGATTTGTTCAATGTCTCCTCATTGCTTGGTCATATTCCGCAGGAGTGCTGGTCACATTTATCTGTACAATTCAATTGTTCTTCTTTTACTGTACATTTTTGTGTAGTTGATTAAAAAGGCAGTCAGCACTTAAATAAGCTGTTGTTTTTTTTCTCCTCTTTTAAAGTATATTCAAATAAAACGTTCGCCTGTGACTCCGCCCCCTGGGGGAGGGGGGAGGGGCTACACCAGGTCATGTGATTATAAGGAAGCTTCAGGGATTGGGTGACCAGGCCCGTGTTCCCCCGGGCACGACCTTCGTGCACCCACGCGTTTGGCACTGCGCACACAAACAAGACTCACGAGATAAACGACAAGCAAAGCTCTTTGTGATGTCATAATGATGCCTACTAATGGGAGGAAAAGTAAAAGTGTCACGTCAATGACACGTAAGACAAAAAGTGCCACCCTCCAGAGTCCGCATTTCAAGTTGTTGTGTTCTTCCCCATGTCCGAAAAAACAAAAGCAGTCATTTTTCACTTACTCATCTGTTTTTAGGTTAAACCGGGGAAATAATATTCTCTTCTTTCTTTTTTTCTTTTTTATCTCCGGGCAGGCACCTACAGTTTTCTATTAAAATGCTACAGCTATAAGATCTAGCATTGAACACACAAAGCAACTGCAATGAAAAGAATAAAGTTGCCTTAATATAATAATAATAATAATTAATAATAATGACAAGAAAAATGCAATAATAATAATACAGAATAAATCTCTTTTTATAATTAGATTTTATAATTTAAAAGTTATATTTTTTCTTTCTTTGAAATAATAGATTTTTTTCTTCTCTTATGTATCTAGTTTTGTGATCAAGATGTTGACTATACTTCAGCGTTATCCAAATCAATAAAAACTAGCTGTGCCGTTGCATATTACAGTCAATGATATGTGAACATGCACCGTGATCCACCCGTCACTCTCCGTCCTTCCGCCCGTCTCTCTGTCCATCATAGACGGCCGATGACCATGACGTCCACCACCTCGCCCTTGTGCAGCTCCACGTATTGCTCGGTTTTGGGAGGTAGCATCAGGAGTCCGTTAGCGCTGCGCATGCTCATGAGTCTGCTGCTAACCTGGTTCCCTGGACAAAGAGAGGAGGAAAGGTGTGAAAGTAATGCCACTTAAAGATCTCCTGAGGTGAAAATCGTGTTGTGTGGTTTTATGCTTTAAGACACATAAGTATTTCCTCCTTAAAACTGCATTAAAAAATGACGCGGTTTGACATTGCTGGTGTTTCTGATGTCACAAACTACCTTGTAACCAATCACGTCACAAGGGGGGCAAGGCTTTTAACTATTCTCTGAAGCAGGGGAGTCTCAAGAGAAGCAGGTAGGCCTATATTTTTCTGTTGATATGAAAAAAATCGGGTACATTTAGCAATATAGCAGTTGAATTATGTATATGATATACACTCACCTAAAGGATTATTAGGAACACCTGTTCAATTTCTCATTAATGCAATTACCTAATCAACCAATCACATGGCAGTTGCTTCAATGCATTTAGGGGTGTGGTCCTGGTCCAGACAATCTCCTGAACTCTCAGTTACTGGGATTTTCACGCACAACCATTTCTAGGGTTTACAAAGAATGGTGTGAAAAGGGAAAAACATCCAGTATGCGGCAGTCCTGTGGGAGAAAATGCCTTGTTGATGCTAGAGGTCAGAGGAGAATGGGCCGACTGATTCAAGCTGATAGAAGAGCAACTTTAACTGAAATAACCACTCGTTACAACCGAGGTATGCAGCAAAGCATTTGTGAAGCCACAACACGCACAACCTTGAGGCGGATGGGCTACAACAGCAGAAGACCCCACCGGGTACCACTCATCTCCACTACAAATAGGAAAAAGAGGCTACAATTTGCACAAGCTCACTAAAATTGGACAGTTGAAGACTGGAAAAATGTTGCCTGGTCTGATGAGTCTGGATTTCTGTTGAGACATTCAGATGGTAGAGTCAGAATTTGGCGTAAACAGAATGAGAACATGGATCCATCATGCCTTGTTCCCACTGTGCAGGCTGGTGGTGGTGGTGTAATGGTGTGGGGGGTGTTTTCTTGGCACACTTTAGGCCCCTTAGTGCAAATTGGGCATGGTTTAAATGCCACGGCCTACCTGAGCATTGTTTCTGACCATGTCCATCCCTTTATGACCACCATGTACCCATCCTCTGATGGCTACTTCCAGCAGGATAATGCACCATGTCACAAAGCTCCAATCATTTCAAATTGTTTTCTTGAACATGACAATGAGTTCACTGAACTAAAATGGCCCCCACAGTCACCAGATCTCAACCCAATAGAGCATCTTTGGGATGTAGTGGAACGGGAGCTTTGTGCCCTGGATGTGCATCCCACAAATCTCCATCAACTGCAAGATGCTATCCTATCAATATGGGCCAACATTTCTAAAGAATGCTTTCACCACTTGTTGAATCAATGCCACGTAGAATTGAGGCAGTTCTAAAGGCGAAAGGGGGTCAAACACAGTATTAGTATGTGTTCCTAATAATCCTTTAGGTGAGTGTAGAATGCAATGTTATGATGAACTATATGGCTTTCTCCACTGACGTTCTATGATGCATTTCTAAGAATGCTGATTTTTCCTATTTTAGCGATCTGATTGCATGAGTGTCCAAATCCACTTTTGCTATTTTAACGAGGAGAAAAATGATCTGTGCACCAGGCGCATTATCCAAAAGGGTTGTCCTTATTGTCTGTCTAAAGTCTGTTGTGAAAGAAGTTCAGTATGACCTCCCAGAACTGTCTTATATGACTGTTCCCAAACACCAGGCATCCGCTTCCAAAAGCAAGTTAACTTTGTTGTGTTTCGTCTGCCTCACCAACTGCAGCAACTTTTTTTTAGCGCCAGTTTATCAGGACGATTTTGTTCTCTTCAAAACAAATTTAAGACTTTTTAAGGACCCACGGACAACATGCATCTTGCTGTGTGGTCGTCCACAGCTATCCTGAAAGAATCCAAAAAGTTCTCAAAGACAAATAAGAGAGTATAAGGAGATCGCGCAGGTCAGTAAATCTGTTGGTCATGAAGCATCAGAAGGGGGATATTAGATCTGTTACCTGTGCTCTGTGCCCATGGCAGAGGTTCCTGATGGTGCCATGTCAAAATACAGCGGTGATACTCCGGACGTGGATCCAGCTTCACATCACATGACAACTGGAAACAATCGAGCAGATATTAGGGGTTTTACTAGGGCTGTCAATAGATTTGAATGTTCTGCAGTTACAGTTTTGAAGTTAAAGGAACACACCACAACACGTCATTTTCCATCTTCCATAGAGTTAAACAGTTCATTCAGCCGATCTCCGGGTCTGGCGGTAGCACTTTTAGCATAGCTTAGCATAGATCATTAAATCCGATTAGACTGTTAGCATCTCGCTCAAAACAATTACCAAAGAGTTTCAATATTTTTGTCTATTTACAACTTGACTCTTCTGTAGTTACATCGTGAACTAAGACAGACGGAAAATTAAAAGTTGTGATTTTCTCGGTCGATATGGATAGGAACTATACTCTTATCCCTGCGTAATAATCAAGGAACTTTGCTGCCGTACTATGAGTGCAGCGGCGCAATGATATTACACCGCTCCTGAAAATAGGCTGACTTCCGTCAGCATAACCAATGTGACAACATCCTTACACAGGGAGCATGCTGGGGACTATTTGCAGGCGCTGCATAATATCATTGCATCAGATTCAATGATCTATGATAAGCTATGCTAAAAGTGCCAGACCCGGAGATCGGCTGAATGGATTCAAAAACATTCACAGTGTGTAAAAGTCAAAGGCGGTCTTACCCGGGCTTTTATTATGGTGGGCCGCGGGTCTAAGATTCCCTGCATTTTCCTCAAGGCAGGAATGACGAAGAGGTTACATGTTACGACCGCCGACACGGGATTACCTGTGGAGCACGAGAGACGGTGCTCATTACATCCAGGAAACATAATAGACAAAAAAATAGTGAAATCTGTGTTAAATTATGGAGTAGTATGTGTTTTGAAAAAATACACCAATAAACTCTCTCACCGTCCCTACCTGGCAGAGCAAAGATAAGTTTTCGAGACCCGTCCATATCAAGAGTGGCAAATGTTGTGGGGAGACTAACGGAAGACAAACCAGAGCTCAATACCCACGTGGACTGATTCTCATCGTCTGACACTCGATATCAGGGTGTTTTCACACTGGCTGTATTTCAGGATTTATACTGCTCCAAAGCCACCTGAACTAAGACACGGTCTGAAAACAGCTCGCTTCAAGTCTGTGGTGAAATGGGGTTCACCTATTACGTGCATTATGAAATCAAAGCACTCGAATTGACATTATTTTCAGTCAAATCAAACAAACAAACAGACAAGCATTTTTATTCATTACAGGCGATCATAATGGCAGACCTATTCTTGGTGTAACTATCGTAAACTTCACATACACTCTCAAAGGCATTTCTGTTTTATGCAAAAATGCACAATCCATGTAAAGAAGTTGTGACATGATTCCTTTCTATTAATTATTATTTATATTATTCTATTACTATTCGAAAAATATGGGGGTTGAATTTTCAATTCAATTTAGATCCAGTTAAACTGGGAAGTAATAAAATATATTACTCTTTATTTTTTTTATTCATTTATATCAATTATTATTTATATTATTGAATTACCTTTCTAAAATAAATTAAAATAAAACAATAAAAATAAAATCCAAGTCTATTTTTTGGAGTTTCTCTATTCAATTTTGATCCAATTAAAGTGGATAGTAATAAAATATATTACTATTTATTGTTTGATTAATTTCTATTAATTATATATTTATTATTATATAACTTTTCTTAAAAAAAAATAACTAAAATGAATCCAAGTCTATTTTTGGGAGGTTTTTCTATTCAATTTTGATTCAGTTAAAGTACATTATTATTAAATATATATATATATATATATATATATATATATATATATATATATATATATATATATATATATATATATATATATATATATACTAATCATTTATTTATACTATTTATTTATGTTAGTGATTTTTTAAATTAATTGATATTAATTAATATTTATATTACTTAAAAAAAAAAACTCGATCCAGGTAAAGTGTTGTTTCATTAAACGAGGCCGTAAGCGTGAAAACACCCTGAATCTGCATCACTTGTACAATCTTTACGCAGATGTCACCTGTTTCTTCAAAGACTCACCCTGGTTTCATGAAGACACGTCCAAAGTGTATCTGAGCATGAAGATCGATATCAAGTACCTGTTTCAGGTAATCCTGTGAAAACAGCCGTTTAAAATGATCTTAATGATGCCGTGAACTTGGACCAATTGCAAATCACTGAGCTGTGTGACAAACAAAGTTTTCTGATTGTAGAAATACAGTATTCTCTTGTGAGTGTACATCATTTGAAACAGATCTGTAATTATGTAAAGTACAAGGCACCTCATTTCTTTAGGTGTAAAACTCTTTGATGTGAAAATCTCAGTGAGATACATCTCATCTGAAGGGGTCAGCGGGTCTTACTACCATCCAGCCACTAGATGTCAGTATAAAGCAGTGATTACTAATTCAAACTCAAAGTCTGCACATCATCTTCGGACGTGTTATGCTTTTCCATGCATCTTCCTAACATTGCAGTGTTTCCTTTTACAAGGACATTCCTGCATTTGGAACATCATCAAACCAAATATTACAAAAACACCATTTAGCTGCTGATTTTGTCTTTACAAAGCTACCAACACAGTAGATTGAACATAAAAGGTCTTGTACCTTTTCCCCCATAGACACGCCCCCTGAGGTGATGATGACATCAGCACGACTGATTCCCTCATTCAGAGCATTCAACAGGTCATCAGGGCTGTGGGACACCAGGATAACGGTTATCATTACAAATTACCATTACCATTACAAATGCTTTAAAATATGGCAATCTGTGTAGAATTCAAACGGTTCAGATATGCTTTGTTGTCTGCGCCGACTCGATCATATGATCCGCTCTGTGCTATCGTGTCTCTATCAGTTCATGTGACACTAACGTGAAACCAGACTTCATTTGCCCTTATGGAAAGCATTTGTGCACGGTCTGATCGTTCCCTGTCCCCTATATAGTGCACTGACTGATCGTTCCCTATCCCCTATATAGTGCACTGACTGATCATTCCCTATCCCCTATATAGAGCACCGTCTGATCGTTCCCTATCCCCTATATAGTGCACTGTCTGATCATTCCCTATCCCCTATATAGTGCACTGTCTGATCGTTCCCTATCCCCTATATAGTGCACTGTCTGATCGTTCCCTATCCCTATATAGTGCACTGTCTGATCGCTCCTATCCCCTATATCGCACTGTCTGATCGTTCCCTATCCCTATATAGTGCACTGTCTGATCACTCCTATCCCTATATAGTGCACTGTCTGATCATTCCCTATCCCCTATATAGAGCACCGTCTGATCGTTCCCTATCCCCTATATAGTGCACTGTCTGATCATTCCCTATCCCTATATAGTGCACTGTCTGATCGTTCCCTATCCCCTATATAGTGCACTGTCTGATCGTTCCCTATCCCCTATATAGTGCACTGTCTGATCGTTCCCTATCCCTATATCGTGCACTGTCTGATCGTTACCTATCCCCTATATAGTGCACTGTCTGATCACTCCTATCCCTATATAGTGCACTGTCTGATCGTTCCTATCCCCATATAGAGCACTGTCTGATCGTTCCTATCCCCATTTAGAGCACTGTCTGATCGTTCCCTATCCCCTATATAGAGCACTGTCTGATCGTTCCCTATCCCCTATATAGTGCACTGTCTGATTGTTCCCTATCCCCTATATAGTGCACTGTTTGATCATGCCCTATCCTCCATATAGTGCACTGTCTGATCATGCCCTATCCCCTATATAGTGCACTGTCTAATCGTTCCCTATCCCCTATATAGTGCACTGTCTGATCGTACCCTATCCCCTATATTGTGCACTGTCTGATCATTCCCTATCCCCCATATAGAGCACTGTCTGATTGTTCCCTATCCCCTATATAGTGCACTGTCTGATCATGCCCTATCCCTTATATAGTGCACTGTTTGATCATGCCCTATCCCCCATATAGTGCACTGTCTGATCGTTCCCTATCCCCTATATAGTGCACTGTCTGATCATGCCCTATCCCTTATATAGTGCACTGTTTGATCATGCCCTATCCCCCATATAGTGCACTGTCTGATCGTTCTCATCCCCTATATAGTGCACTGTCTGATCGCTCCTATCCCCTATATAGTGCACTGTCTGATCGCTCCTATCCCCTATATAGTGCACTGTCTGATCATGCTCTATCCCCTATATAGTGCACTGTCTGATCACTCCCTATCCCCTATATAGTGCACTGTCTGATCGTTCACTATCCCCCATTTAGAGCACTGTCTGATCATACTCTATCCCCTATATAGTGCACTGTCTGATTGTTCCCTATCCCCTATATAGTGCACTGTCTGATCGTTCACTATCCCCCATTTAGAGCACTGTCTGATCATACTCTATCCCCTATATAGTGCACTGTCTGATCATGCCCTATCCCTTATATAGTGCACTGTTTGATCATGCCCTATCCCCCATATAGTGCACTGTCTGATCGTTCCCTATCCCCTATATAGTGCACTGTCTGATCGTTCCCTATCCCCTGTATAGTGCACTGTCTGATCGTTCCCTATCCCCTATATAGTGCACTGTCTGATCATGCCCTATCCCCCATTTAGAGTACTGTCTGATCGTTCCCTATTCCCCATTTAGAGCACTGTCTGATCGTTCCCTATCCCCATTTAGAGCACTGTCTGATTGTTCCCTATCCCCTATATAGTGCACTGTTTGATCATGCCCTATCCCCCATATAGTGCACTGTCTGATCGTTCCCTATCCCCCATATAGTGCACTGTCTGATCATGCTCTATCCCCTATATAGTGCACTGTCTGATCGTTCCCTATCCCCTATATAGTGCACTGTCTGATCATGCTCTATCCCCTATATAGTGCACTGTCTGATCGTTCCTATCCCCTATATAGTGCACTGTCTGATCATGCTCTATCCCCTATATAGTGCACTGTCTGATCGCTCCTATCCTCATATAGTGCACTGTCTGATCATGCTCTATCCCTATATAGTGCACTGTCTGATCATGCTCTATCCCTATATAGTGCACTGTCTGATCGTTCCTATCCCTATATAGTGCACTGTCTGATCATGCTCTATCCCTATATAGTGCACTGTCTGATCGCTCTCATCCCCTATATAGTGCACTGTCTGATCATGCCCTATCCCTATATAGTGCACTGTCTGATCGTTCCTATCCCCTATATAGTGCACTGTCTGATCATGCTCTATCCTTATATAGTGCACTGTCTAATCATGCTCTATCCCCTATATAGTGCACTGTCTGATCATGCCCTATCCCTATATAGTGCACTGTCTGATCGTTCCCTATCCCCTATATAGTGCACTGTCTAATCATGCTCTATCCCTATATAGTGCACTGTCTGATCATTCCCTATCCCCTATATAGTGCACTGTCTGATCATGCTCTATCCCTATATAGTGCACTGTCTGATCATGCTCTATCCCTATATAGTGCACTGTCTGATCATGCTCTATCCCTATATAGTGCACTGTCTGATCATGCTCTATCCCTTATATAGTGCACTGTCTGATCGTTCCCTATCCCTTATATAGTGCACTGTCTAATCATGCTCTATCCCCTATATAGTGCACTGTCTGATCATTCCCTATCCCCTATATAGTGCACTGTCTGATCATGGCCTATCCCTTATATAGTGCACTGTCTGATCATGCTCTATCCCTTATATAGTGCACTGTCTGATCGTTCCCTATCCCCTATATAGTGCACTGTCTGATCATGGCCTATCCCCTATATAGTGCACTGTCTGATCATGCTCTATCACCTATATAGTGCACTGTCTGATCATTCCCTATCCCCTATATAGTGCACTGTCTGATCATGGCCTATCCCTTATATAGTGCACTGTCTGATCATGCTCTATCCCCTATATAGTGCACTGTCTGATCATGCTCTATCCCCTATATAGTGCACTGTCTGATCATGCTCTATCCCTTATATAGTGCACTGTCTGATCGTTCCCTATCCCCTATATAGTGCACTGTCTGATCAGGCCCTATCCCCTTTAAAGTCGGGTTGGTTTGCATCAAATCTTCTTACACGCGGCTCACCCTAACACAATTGCTACTGTAAACAATCCAATATTTTTTGTAGTTTTGTCTAGCCTAATTAGATGTCAGTGGGTGGAGTTAGTGTGAATAGCCTCTGCCAACAAGGTAGGCTGTTTGCACTTTTTTAAAAATATTTCTGTACAGTAGTGCTCACTTGTCTCCGACGATGCCCAGGTTGATGGTGGGGTATCCGTGCTCCTGAATGGTGGCCAGCAGTGTAGAGCGATTAGAGTCTCTGATCTTCCCGGGATGTAAATCGTCCTCCGGGTTCAGCAGCTGAAAGGACAGTTTACTGCTAAGTAAGCGATAAAGGCCTGTTCACACCAAGAACGATAACTATAACTAAATTAGCATCCACACCAGCGGACAATGACGTTTTGTGTAATCTAAGCGTGTGCCGCAGATTTGTCGTGTGACGCTTTAAATGCTCAAGCTCTTTAAAGCAGGATGGGTTCTTTTTGGCTGTCATAGTTTTTAATCGCTCATCACATGGAAAATAATTCCAAAGTTATTCCAACGATTTTATAATGTGCCGTTATTGTTATAGTTTGGGTGTGAAGTCTGCTATTCTATTACATTAAGAACTATTTTAACTATCATTATCGTTATAGGTACTGTGTCAATTCTTGATGTTGAGCTGCTTTGAATCATGTGTATGTGAAAAGTGCTATATAAATAACTTGGCATGTGAGATTACATGCGAGGATTAACATGAAGCAAAAGACTTTCCCCATTTGATCTCATTGCTGACTAAGAAACACTGGAGATATAAAGAGCAGTGTGTGTAATGTCACCTCGTTTCCTGTAGACATCACAGCCACGACGGGAAACTTCTGCACTTCCACCTCCGTGACGCCCACCGTGGCCAGCAGACCGATTTCAGACGGGCCCATGTGAGTGCCTTTGGCCAACACGCATTCGCCACGCTTAATGTCATGACCGATGGGCCTGTAGAAGACAGACTCTTTCAGACACGCGTGAGACACACAGAGCCGTGCTGAGAGACGCTCACGGGCGCTCACCTGATGTCTTGACCCGGACGAGCTTGAACCAGAATCCGCACCTCCAGCTCTTCTGTACCCTGAGGAATCAACACGGGAACAGTGTTATTGGACTTTCATTCATATTTGGAATTAGATTCAAAGTATTAGCTATTTTGTTGTGTGTGTGTGTGTGTGTGTGTGTGTGTGTTCTATTTTTTAATATCCATATAGTTGTTTTTTTGTTGGTGTGTGTGTGTGTGTGTTCTATTTTTTATATCCATATAGTTGTTTTGTTTGTTTGTGTGTGTGTGTGTGTGTTCTATTTTTTATATCCATATAGTTGTTTTTTTGTTTGTGTGTGTGTGTGTGTGTGTTCTATTTTTTATATCCATAGAGTTGTTTGTGTGTGTGTGTGTGTGTGAAATACTGCCTTGGAAACTTTTTGTATATTTAATTTTATGTCAGATAATTAAAAATAAAAGTAACAAAATGGTTTTAGTTTCAGTTATAAAAAGACAAATAACCTTAAGCATTATTAAAATAATTGACAGCCAAAGTGGTAATTATTGGTAGACTGAAATATCTTTACAGATTATTAGTGAATAACTATGTCTGCTTGGCCAATTAATTGCCAAATTTCTTATTATTTTGGTATATCTTTAAAAAAAAAAAAAAAAAAACATGTATTTAATTTCAGCAAATTTTGTGTACAAAAAAATTAATATAAATGTTTCAAATATATTGAATACATGTATATATATATATGCTCTAAAAATATATATTTTATATATATATATATATATATATATATATATATATATATATATATGTATAAATATATATTTTTGTAATATTATATAATATAAATGTATAAACTTAAATTAACACAATAACCTTCAGAAGATTTATTTTACGTTAATTCGGTGCGGATGCATTACACTGATTAAAAGTGTCATTTATAATGTTACAAAAGCTTTCTATTTCAGATAAATGCTGCTCTTTAGAACTTTCTATTCATCAGAAAATCATGAAAAATAAAATATATCACGGTTTCCACAAAAATATGAAGCAGCTCAACTGTTTTCAACATTGATAATAATCATAAATCCTCATAAATCCTCATATTAGAATGATTAGTGAAGGATCATGTGACACTGAAGACTGGAGTAATGATGATAAATTCAGCTTTGATCACAGGAATAAATTACACTTTACTATATATTCACAAAGAAATTTCAATAATATTTCATAATTTTTCTGTATTTTTAATCAAATTAATGCAGCCTTGCTGAGCAGAAGAGACTTCCTTCAAACATTAAAAACATCTTACCGACCCCAAACTTTGAAAGGTAGTGCATATAGATAATTTAAAATGATTAAATGATGTATAATCGTGGTTTATAAAAGAACCAACAGACTGTAACTCACGTCTTCAGACTCTCTCAGGAGTTCAGTGTCTTCTACTTGAACCACAGCATCTGCTCCGCATGGAATAGGAGCGCCTGTCGTCACCCGCATCACCTGACCCGGCATCACGGTGTGTGTGGGCTGGAAACACAGTACAGCAGTTCATATGAATCATTTTCCTCACATTTGAAGGTGAATTTCTCAAATGGTATCTTACTTTTGACAAGTTTTCTCACCTGCTCTCCGGCCTGAGACTCGCCGATAATAAATCTGTCACCAGGACCATCAGCCGCTGTCAGGACAGAGACAACACCGCACACTCTTAGAACAAAAGGTTCTATATATGGAGCTTTAAAGGGTTAGTTTACCCAAAATGAAAATTCTGTCATGAATTTCTCACCTACACAAATGAGGATGAAATCTGAGAGCTTTCTGTCCCTCCATTGACAGCTACGCAACTACCACTGACGCTTCAAAAAGTTCATAAAGAGACCATAAACTAATCCATGAGCGATTTAGTGCATGATGAACAGATTGAATATAGGTTTTAATTCACATATCACAAACATTCATCAACTCACACGTTCACTTGATGTGCAAGAACCAATGAGGTTCTTTCTCGTGTTACGCATCACGTTTGAGCTTCAGGGAGAACCAATGAGGCTCATTCTCGTGTTACGCAGCACGTTTGAGCTTCAGCGAGAACCAATGAGGTTCATTCTCGTGTTACGCAGCACGTTTGAGCTTCAGCGAGAACCAATGAGGTTCATTCTCGTGTTACGATCACATTTGAGCTTCAGCGAGAACCAATGAGGTTCATTCTCGTTACGCATCACGCTTTGAGCTTCAGCAAGAACCAATGAGGTTCATTCTCGTGTTACGCATCACATTTGAGCTTCAGCGAGAACCAATGAGGTTCATTCTCGTTACGCATCACGTTTGAGCTTCAGGAGAACCAATGAGGTTCATTCTCGTGTTACGCACGCTTTGAGCTTCAGCGAGAACCAATGAGGTTCATTCTCGTGTTACGCATCACATTTGAGCTTCAGCGAGAACCAATGAGGTTCATTCTCGTGTTACGCATCACGCTTTGAGCTTCAGCAAGAACCAATGAGGTTCATTCTCGTGTTACGCAGCACGTTTGAGCTTCAGCGAGAACCAATGAGGTTCATTCTCGTGTTACGCATCACATTTGAGCTTCAGCGAGAACCAATGAGGTTCATTCTCGTGTTACGCATCACGCTTTGAGCTTCAGGAGAACCAATGAGGTTCATTCTCGTGTTACGCATCACGCTTTGAGCTTCAGCGAGAACCAATGAGGTTCATTCTCGTGTTACGCATCACATTTGAGCTTCAGGAGAACCAATGAGGTTCATTCTCGTGTTACGCATCACGCTTTGAGCTTCAGCGAGAACCAATGAGGTTCATTCTCGTGTTACGCATCACATTTGAGCTTCAGCGAGAACCAATGAGGTTCATTCTCGTGTTACGCATCACATTTGAGCTTCTCTAGAACCAATGAGGCTCATTCTCGTGTTACGCATCACGTTTGAGCTTCAGCGAGCCAATGAGGTTCATTCTCGTGTTACGCAGCTCGCTTTGAGCTTCAGCGAGAGCCAATGAGGTTCATTCTCGTGTTACGCAGCTCGTTTGAGCTTCAGCGAGAGCCAATGAGGTTCATTCTCGTGTTACGCAGCTCGTTTGAGCTTCAGCGAGAACCAATGAGGTTCATTCTCGTGTTACGCAGCACGTTTGAGCTTCAGCGAGAACCAATGAGGTTCATTCTCGTGTTACGCATCACGTTTGAGCTTCTCTAGAACCAATGAGGTTCATTCTCGTGTTACGCATCACGTTTGAGCTTCAGCGAGAACCAATGAGGTTCATTCTCGCAGCCACGCATCACGCTTGAGCTTCTCTAGAACCAATGAGGTTCATTCTCGTGTTACGCATCACGTTTGAGCTTCAGCGAGAGCCAATGAGGTTCATTCTCGTGTTACGCAGCTCGTTTGAGCTTCAGCGAGAACCAATGAGGTTCATTCTCGTGTTACGCATCACGTTTGAGCTTCTCTAGAACCAATGAGGTTCATTCTCGTGTTACACATCACGTTTGAGCTTCAGGGAGAACCAATGAGGTTCATTCTCGTGTTACGCAGCACGTTTGAGCTTCAGCGAGAGCCAATGAGGCTCATTCTCGTGTTACGCAGCACGTTTGAGCTTCAGCGAGAGCCAATGAGGTTCATTCTCGTGTTACGCAGCACGTTTGAGCTTCAGGGAGAGCCAATGAGGTTCATTCTCGTGTTACGCAGCTCGTTTGAGCTTCAGCGAGAGCCAATGAGGTTCATTCTCGTGTTACGCAGCACGTTTGAGCTTCAGAGAGAGCCAATGAGGTTCATTCTCGTGTTACGCAGCACGTTTGAGCTTCAGCGAGAACCAATGAGGCTCATTCTCGTGTTACGCAGCACGTTTGAGCTTCAGCGAGAGCCAATGAGGTTCATTCTCGTGTTACGCAGCACGTTTGAGCTTCAGCAATGCCCAGCTGATGTTCACTACTAAAACGAATATGAACATAACTTTTTAAAAAGCAGGGAATATTCCTGACTTTAAACGAATAACCATTTACGTGCTTAGGACGTGTGTTGTAAAAATGTGCAGGGAGACTTCAGATTTAAAAACCTTTTAACCTTTTCTTCTAAGAATACAGTACACTACTGTTTGAACGTTATTGTCACACATTGTTATATGTAAATTGTGTGCAATATAGAGTGTCAACGTATTGAGAGTTTTGTATTTTATTTTACATTTATTATGTAGTGCTGCAGGGATGATATATTTCTGTTGGCCAAAACCTGGAAGCGTCCTGAAGTCAATGGATTTTTGAGTGGGTTTTTGGCAAAATGGCTGATATAAGGTCTATGGTTCACACAAGCACAAGGTATTTTCAAATTTTACTCTACGACATAAAATACATCAGTAACACTCCCTTGTGATTTAAAAAAAAAAACTTTTAAGGATGATAAACTGTTGTTGGTCACAGAGCTTATTTTCTGCAGTAATCCAAAAGCCGATGGAAACTCCTATTGGATTTTCATCATTTCATGGATTTTCACACCGGCTGATTGGTGGATAGGAGACCGAGTGATGAAGCGAATCGTATATGGGAATGATTAGGAGGCCCTGATAGACAGGGGCCAATGGGCAAATTTTGAATGACCACAGAGAGTCAGGACCTCGGTTTAACGTCACTGCAGCGCTCAATATGCAAAGACTTATGGTATATCTCCAACTGAGAAGGATTTCAGAATAAAATTACTGGCACTGAATGAGTGCATTAAAGGGATAGTTCACCCAAAAATGAAACTTAGCCCATGATTTTCTCACCCTCAAGTCATCCTAGGTGTATATGACATTCTTCTATCAGACGAACACAATCAGAGTTATATTAAAAATGGCCTGGCTCTTCCAAACTTTATAATGGCAGTGAAGTAATGTGTCGAATCAAAAGTCCATCTATCCATCATAAAATTCCATCTATCCATCATAAAAGTGCATCTATCCATCATAAAATTCCATCTATCCATCATAAAAGTGCATCTATCCATCATAAAAGTGCATCTATCCATCATATAACTGCTCGACACGGCTCCGGGGGTTAATAAAGGCCTTCTGAAGCGAAGTGGCGCGTTTGTGTAAGAGAAATATCCATATTTAAAACTTAGACTAAAATAACTAACTTCCGGCGGATTTCCGTATGCATTGATCTACGGCGAAAAAGTAACCCTTGACCCCTTGACGCATGCGGATAGAGCAAAACAAAACACTGGTCATGAATTAGAGTCTAAAAGGAGAATTTTTAAAGAGAAATGGCGGAGGATTTGGATATAAGAGAAGAGGGGCTTGAGTTTGTTGGCCAGCACTATCAACGAGAGGCGTCAAAGCTTGAGATGCTCCTGTACATCGCGTAAGGGTTACTCTTTTGCCGTAAGTGGAATTGCGTACGGCTTTCTGCCAGAAGCTAGTTATTTAGGTCTATAAAGTTTTAAATATGGATATTTTTTTTACACAAAGGCACCACTTCGCTTAGGAGGCCTTTGTTAACCCCCCGGAGCCGTGTGGAGCAGTTATATGATGGATAGATGCACTTTTGTGGACTTCATAAACGAGACAACCATTCACTGCCATTATAAAGCTTGGAAGAGCCAGGACATTTGAAATATAACTCTGATTGTGTTCGTCTGATAGAAGAATATCATACACACCTAGGATAACTTGAGGGTGAGTAAATCACGGGCTAATTTTCATTTTTGGGTGAACTAACCCTTTAACATGCACAATAAGACCAGGAATGGGTATACAGAAACAAAATAGGGTCAGAATTGATTTTACAGCAACTGAATATCAACTCTTGATCTTCCTAATGCCACAAAGAGCCAGAAAGCTGCCATAACGTGGCCTATACCTCGAGTTTCACCCAACAGACTAAAGTGTTACTTCTCATGAGCTCATAAATATGCAATTAACCCAAATGCTTAAGTCTACGCAGCACAAGTTCTTGTTATGACATGTTTAAGAGGGAAAATCCCATCCAGCACAAAGACCATAAGAAATGAATGAAGCATCTGACATTCTTCCCCTGAGAGATGTTTGAAGCGCCGCTCTCTAGCAGACTTGAGTAATGCTTTCGATGTGCAGTCCTGACGCGAGCGCTAGCGCGTGAGTTAACCAGGTCTGTCAGACCGCCGGTTAACGATTCACTCCTCCAGTCATGTGTGTTCTCACCTCTTACAGCGTAGCCGTCTTTAACGGAGGCTGGGAAGGGAGGCAGGTTGTCTTTGGCATAAACGTCCTGAGCCAGAACTCGACCCATGCCGTCTAAACACAGAGGACAAGATTAACTGTGCTTTTCTGCAGATCATATGCATGCAAAACATAATTAAGTGCATTTTAGATGCCGGCTTCTCTTGATTTCTGTTTTAGTCATTCATTCACACATAAAGACAAAATATGCACCAGACTTTATGCTGTCAAAAGTCCGTCTTGTGATACTAATCGACCAGATGGAAACATGAAATTAGGGAGACAATGAAATTAACCCAGCAATGCAAGAAAATCATTCCCATTTGCTTGGGAAAACTGTCAATTACACATTAATATTTGATCGCAGAATGCTGCAGTTAACAGTTTTTCAGAGAGCAATAATTGTTTAAACAAAATACCATCAAATGTAAAGTGTAACGCAGGGAATTATGGGAACTTCTGTCAAAAGTAAATTTGAAAATTTTTACTTCCAAAGTTATTATTTTACTGTTAGATTACTTAAAGGTGCGGTATGTAAGATTGACAGCTAGTGGTCTAAATTGGTACTGCAGTCCAAATTCAAAATATTGGAGATCGTTGTTTCCCGCCCGCTCCTCCTCAGACCCGACGCTCACGCAACAGGAGCGAGTGCAGTTAACAATGAATGCCAAAGAGACTTAAGGTAGGGACACACCAAACCAACGCCAAAGAACTAGCAGTGGTGAAAGCCGACCGTGTTGTTGCCTCACGTTCCCTGCGTCGGGGGAAAAAAGTTGCACTTGTACTCACAGAGCGAACAATAGCCGACTGAAAGCTATCACGTGTGTTTTGCACCTGTGTGTAAATTAGGCTAATCTGTCTATTTCTGCAGATATATTTGTCTATATTCGTCATTCAAACCATAAACAAAGCAGCATGTACTTACCGCTTTGAACTTCAATCCTGCTGACCACTTTCTTTATACCAATCCACTCATGTTAGCCTAAAATTAAAATATTCGCCCATGAACACTCGATGATTTATCCGCGTTTTAATAATCTCTCATTCATAAAGATTGTTAAATGGATGCAGAGGCTTTTAGGTCTTGTAGAATCTGTGATCTCTGACCCAGTTTGTCCGCTGGCTTCCAAGATTGCAATACGATGCGTTTTCCACCAACTGAAAATACTATTGGGTAAACCGGCTGCGTGCATCATCGCACTGACCAAAACAAAAACAGACATCCCGACACGGAACGCACGTTTCAAAGTAGAATAACTGGCTGTAGCATTGTTTTTCTGAGAAACAAGTAGGTGAATTTAGCATGTTTCCTTCATATCTGCAAGCATATGATGGTATTTTTATGGTTTAGTAAAGTGTAAAACTTACATACAGCACCTTTAAAATAGATCTATTATAGTTTTTCACCGTACATAGTAAGGGACCTTGCTGTTAAACAACAACAAAAGGTTTTTACTTGTAGCAGTTTTTTGTTTGTTTTTGTTTTACAGTGTAGCGACTGATCTCTCTCTAAACACATTTGTGAAGTGAACTGAACTAAGATCATCACAGCACACTGTATCATTTATAATATAATATAATATAATATATTACATACACACACACAAACACACTCACACACTCACAGACACACACACACACACACACACACACACACACACACACACACACACACACACACACACACACACACACACACACACACACACACACACTCAAACACACGCACACGCACTCTCACACACAAACACACACACTCATGCACGCACTCAGTCACACAAAACACACACACACACACACACTGAAGTTTAGATCATCAGATTTCAGAAGGATCAATATCACAGCAGATTAACACACACTGATATGATCTATATGTCACATATTGTAAGACTCACTTTCAACAGCTAAAAAACATTACCACACACACACACACACACACACACACACACACACACACACACAAAATATTAAACTCACAAAAGATGCTCTGGTGCACTTTAGTACAGTGACAGTATCAGACAATATAATACCATGGAGGTGCTTTTTGGTATTTTTTGTTAGTGTAAGAAGGAGAAATACATTAATCCATCACAAGAACCCGAGCAGATGGTCTGAAACACGTGTGTGTGTGTGTGTGTGTGTGATGGTTAGGTTTAGGGGCAGGGGTGGTGTGTGTGTGTTTGTGTGTGTGTGTGAAGGGTAGGTTTAGGGGCAGGGGAGGTGGTGTATGTGTGTGTGTGATGGGTAGGTTTAGGGGCAGGGGCGGTGTGTGTGTGTGATGGGTAGGTTTAGGGGCAGGGGCGGTGTGTGTGTGTGTGTGTGTGTGTGTGTGGGGGTTAGGTTTAGGGGCAGGGGCAGGGGAGGGGTGGTGTATGTGTGTGTGATGGGTAGGTTTAGGGGCAGGGGCGGTGTGTGTGTGTGTGTGTGATGGGTAGGTTTAGGGCAGGGGCGGTGTGTGTGTGTGTGTGTGTGTGATGGGTAGGTTTAGGGGCAGGGGCAGTAAAGGGGGATAGAAAATATGGTTTGTGTGGTATAAAAACCATTAAACTTATGGAATGTCCCCACATTTCACAAAAACAAACTGTGTGTGTGTGTGTGTGTGTACCTCTGTAGTTAATGATCTCAGTGCCCAGAACTGCGGTCATCTCCAGCACAGTGATGAAGGCTTTATCCATAGAGGTGAGAGGAAATGGAGACATGCGGTGTCTCCGAGCCACTTTGGTGATGTCCACCGCACTATGACCTTCAAATACACACACAATCCTAAACACATCATATACACACAAACACTGCTCAACTGATGGGGCCTCTCAGTGTCTGGTGCTGATATCTACGTGAAGAGGCTGTACTGATGCAGAAATGATATGAATAACACACACAAAACACTGAAACCCAATGAATGTTTCTTTTACGTAATATTTATTCAATATTTATTCATCTTTTTAATCGAATCTATTTTATCTACAGTATCTAAATGCAAATAGCCTGTCCTTTTAATAAATATAATTAAAAACACTGAATATGATATTATTGTTGCATACTGTTTTATAATGTACACTAAAATAACTTTCACTCAGAAATTGCTTGTAACATTAATTTAAATGTGACTCTTTGAAGTAGAAAAACGAAGTCTTTTCTTGTAAAATGCTCAAACACTGCTAAAATACACTGAGGTGCAAATAAAACTTGCCATAGCCTTAACCCCAATAATAATAATACTAATAATTATCCGAAAAAATTAAAATGTGAATTTTAGATGCTGGCTTCTCTTGATTTCTGTTTAATCCCATCATTATCATTGGTTCACCCATAAAGAAATGTGCATATTTATCGGCATATTTATCAGGCTTGACGACTAAAACACTTCCTGAGACTCCGAGACTGGAAAACACATAGTGATGCTGAATAATTCATAATCACATGCAAAAGTAAATTTGTAACCTACTTGCTCGTAAGATATTTTCCTTGCTGCTGCATCGTGACTGCACCTGAAGAAAGAAAAGAAGGGAAGACATTCTTTGTGTATTCATGGCACGTTTATGAGATAAGTATAACAGTATAAGCGATGTCATGCTGCTGTCAATCATTATGGAACTCGGACACAAACATGGAGCTGAGAATTCTGGGATGTAATGAGGAGAAACAGACAGAGCTTCATCACAGTTTAAATGTTTGGGGTCGGTAAGAGGTTTTTGGAAGAAGTCTCTTCTGCTCGCCAAGGCTGCTTTTATTTGATCAAAAATACAGTACAAATTATGAAATATTATACAACTTAAAACAGCTGTGTTCCATGTGAATATATAGTGCAGTGTAATTTATATCCTGTGATTAAAGCTGAATTTATCATCAGTCTTCAGTGTCACATGATCCTTCACTAATCATTCTAATATGAGGATTTACTGCTCAAGAAACATTTCTGATTATTATCAGTGTTGAAAATTGTTTTTGTGGAAACCGAAAAGCATTTATTCACAATAAGAATATTTTTTTAAAATGATAAAATCTTTACTGTCCCTTTTGATCAATTTAATGCATCCTTGGTGAATAAAACAATTTCTTTCAAAAGATGAAAAAAACCGTACTGACCCAAAACTTTTGAACGCTAGTGAGATTCAGAAGAAATATTACAGAACTTCATCTGATTTTGAAAAGACTGTAAATTCTATATGGAAGGGTTCTTTCAGGCGCTTTTTAGTGGTTCCATCATGGCATCATTTGATGGATTTTGTTTGAATTCATTCATTTTGGTTTCAATTTGAGTTTTTAATAAATGTTATGAATTAAGCACCTCGTAAGCATACTTTATCATTAGAAAAAATTGGAAATAAGACATATGTGACCCTGGAGCACAAAGCCAGTCATACGGGTATATTTGTGGCCATACATTGTACATTCTTTTATGTCAAAAATCATTAGGATATTAAGTAAAGATCATGTTCCATGAAGATATTTTGTAAATTTTGACATGATATTTTGTGACATGTTGCGTGATTCTTCTGGACTGAAGTGGTGGTTCCTGGCTTTTGTGATGACTGTACTTGTGAAAACCACCCTATAATCAGCGGTAGGAAAGGTCTAATAGACTGTCTAGTGCTCTACAGCGAGAAAAAGAGAGGATGAGAGAGTGATATATGTTCCCGAAGCACTACTGCTGCCCGAGGAGAAGCGGACACCATCTAGTGAAGAACGACTGAAGAGCCAAAGGAGGAGAGAAAGACAGTCACGAGAGTGCTAGACCCAGAACACCACACAGCTCATGAAACATGTGAGAGAGACGCACAGAACAGCTGAAAGAGCAAAACGCAGGGAATAATAAATCAAACAAGATGATGATGTCAGCAAAACCCCCAAAACACAATCGCTTCTGAAGAAAACAGTGAACAAACAAACAGAAATGCTCAAGGGTGCCAGTAATCCGACTCGCTGTTTGTGGCTGTGCATTATGCAGTTTCAGTAAGAAGCACTTTTCAGGCTGATATCGCCATTATGCTACTATAATTGTGGCTTTTCATGCTATATTAAAGTGTTAGTACACCCAATAATGTAAATTCTGTTGTTAATTCCTCTCCCCCGTGTCGTTTCAAACCTGTAAAACCTTCGTTCATCTTACATCAGAACATAAATGAAGATATTTTTGATGAAATCTGAGAGCTCTCTGACCCCTCCATAGACATGTAATTAACACTTTCAAGGTCCATTAAGGTGGTAAAGACATCGTTAAAATAGAACATGTGACAACAGAGATTCAACCTTAGTTTAATGAAGCGATGAAAATACTTTTTGTGTGTAAAAAAAACAAGCAAAAATAACGACTTTTTCTCCGGCGCTGATCACATTGTAAATACAGTGCAAAGCTTCCGAGTTCTCTCCATTCTGAACAGCCAATCAGAGTTCTCTCTTTCACTTTCTACATGTTGAATCGGCCCAAAAAAAACAGTCATTGTCTGAGTAGAGCCAGCGGTGTGGAAAAACGAAGTCGTCCGACGCTCAGCGTTCTGGTGTAGAACTCAGAAGCTTTGCACTGTATTTACCACGTCAACAGCGTCGGAGACTGTCACAGACGAGAAGAAATGTTTTTTTTTGCGCCAAAAAGTATTCTCGTCGCTTCATAAAATTAAAAGACCCCTAAAATTAAAAGTTTCAGCTTTTAGTATGACTATGTTAGCCTTAATGTTAGGACTAAGCTGGTGTGTTCCAAAACAATGACAAAATTCACATTTAGGAGATTCAAAAGTTACAGTCTCTTACTTACGTCAAAATGGATTACAGATTTTTATGACATCACCGGTGACTTCAGCTTATCATCACATTTCTTGTCCAATCAAATGCGTTCTAGAATCTGAAGCCCCGCCCCTACATTACAAACAGACACTCAAGCTGAGGCGGAAATCGGTCAGTTGTTCACACATTTATTTTCTACATGATGAATGGCACATAGTGCATAATATTCAGACGGTGTAAATATGCTTTCAGTTGAGGCGAATGAAGTCTGGTTTCACACTACTTTCACGGGCACCGCGGCGGCAGCACACACACACACACACACACACACACACACACACACCAACGGCTCTGGTGTAGAGACACGAGAGCACAGAGCGGATCAGATAGACGAGTCGGCGCAGACAACAAAACCTATCGGACACATTTGAATTCTGCACAGAATGCTGTATTTCAAAGCGATATGGAAGAGATTATGATGATAAATGAGATTAGGAAGAATCTGTGGCTTTGCCAAACAGAAAAGCTCTAGTCAAACTGTGATATTAACGAAACGCTATTGGCTGTTTTCAGGGGACATTACGTCAACCCGCTGAATAATGCGGCGCGTTTCAAGGTACTTCAGTGGGCCTTTAAGGTTGAACCACTGGAGACACGTGGACTATTTTAACAATGTCTTTACTACCTTTCTGGGCCTTGAAATTGGTAATTACATTGCTGCCTATAGAGGGACAGAAAGCTCTCGGATTTCATCAAAAATATCATCATTTGTGCTCAGAAGATGAACAAAAGTCTTACGGGTTTGGAACGACACGAGGGCGAGGAATTAATGAGAGGGTGAACTAACCACTTTTATGGTGATTTTTTATTATAAGG
>CM040917.1:3222500-3232500 GCA_023029165.1 Gobiocypris rarus
TGAAATAAACATGGCTTTACGATTATCAGGTGCAGGGTCTAACAGTATTCAGGTAAGAAATACTACAGAAATGAAAGTCATCAAATGTAAAATAACACAATTGTTCTCAATTGTAAAAACTAAAATACAGATTAATGCTTACAATTAATTATTCAGTCAAGAGCAGTGAGTGATTTTCTCTTTGTCTTTTGTTCTTTGATTAACATGACAGACAGCAGCCGGTTTATTAGGATGCTGTCACTTTAAGAGCGAATGCACGGATCCAATATACTGATACACAGCATGCGTTTTCAACCATTTACATTTCAAAACTGACTGTATTTACCTGAAATACTCGTCATGACGGCAGGGGAGGAGGAGGGGGTATTGGTCCTATTGGTTTATTTAAAGAATTTACATTTTTAAAGGATTAAAAGGGATTTAAGGAAATAAAGAACTGTAAAAGTTCCTGTTTTATTGTAGTTATGAAGTAAACTATTTGCAAATAATATATTTTTTAAAATATGCACACATTCACTCTTATTTTCTTCTGCCTAATATGTAAAAAAAAGTTTCTTGTCACGTCAAATTCAGTTATAATTTACATAAACAATGTCATATTTTCCATTCAAAATAGTGAAATTTCATTAAAAATGTCAAGTAGTTTGCATCACTTGATATTACTGTTGTTGTTAAACGTTTTTATCATAAAACAGTTTTCAAATATTAAATTTTTATCTACTTACATCTTACGACGCACTCTTTTACTGCTATAACTAAAGTGTCGCTTTGGAATTGGCACTAACAGTAAGCTCCGCCTTCTTTGATTTGATTGGCCATCAGTGACGAGCGCTGTTAGACCGCTGAGGCAGACCAACCTAACAATGTAACATTTTACTATTGTCACCATAGCAACAAACAGAGTGGTATGACAGCAGAGCAGCATCAAGGCAACTTGGCCATTTCTAATTATTCGGGGGGACTTGTCCCCATCAACGTTTATGATGGTTACGGCCCTGCATGACAGGCATATTGACATCAGTTTGTATGTATTTAACTGTTTAAGTGCAATAAGCCCTGAAAAAGAAGTCAATTTGGTACTCACTAGCTGTTTGAGAGGCAGCTTTATGAGAACGCCACTTACATAGATCAGTGGTGCGTGCGCTTTTGGTGTGAGCACGAAACCTGTGTGAATGACTAAAATTATGCACAATACAAACACTACTCAACCTGAGCAAATGAGATGAGTGAGTGACAGGAGGCGGGAGAGAAGAGAGAGAGAGAACGCACAGCTGCTATCAGTATATCCATACTGCAGAAAAGCAGTATTAGAACCGTTTCAGATATTTCAGTATCGAATACATATCGAAAGATCGATATTTTTGACAACACTAATTTCAATAGCTAATAAAAATTAAAATATATGAATTTTATATTGATTACTAAATAACTGAGTACTAAATAACAAACCATCTCAGTACAGACTAAAAATAGAAGCTTATATTCTATTTTATAGAGTAACTAGTCGACTGATACAGCTAAATATTGTAGGCGACTGAAAATGGTGATTCTGTTATCGTAGCTGATTTATATACACTGTAAAAAAAAGTTGCTGCCTTTAATTTAAGTACAATCAACTTCGATGTTTAAGTCATTTCAACTTAAAAAGGTGCAGTGTGTAAATTAGCGGCATCTAGTGGTGAGGTTGTGAATTGCAACCACCCATCGCTCACCCCTCCCTTCCACATCGAGAAGCTACGGTGGCTGACACAGAACAAGAGAGTAGCTAGCGCTCTGTCGAGAAGTTTGTCCTTTCAGGGCTACTGTAGAAACATGACGGCGCAAAATGGCGACTTCACTGTAGGGAGACCCGCGGTGTGTGTAGATAGAAACGGCTCATTTTAAGGTAATAAGAACATAACGGTTCATTATGTAAGGTCTTTATACTCAACTGAAAACATCGTTTATGTCACGATCACCAGTGAGAGTGCCCGTGTAGTCCACCAGAGGGCACTCCACCTCAGACTATTGCCATATCACCACAGACTACATTACCCACAATACTCACTGCCCGAACACATCATTCCTGATTACATCCACCTGTGTCTCATTTACCATGTTAGCTCACCCTATAAAAGCCTTCTGTCACTCATTGCTCAGTCTTGTTTTGTTCTCACTGCATTTCTGAGCGTTTTCCCTGGTTTCTTGTCTCTTGATTTTGGATTACTTGCCCGTTCCGTGGATTACCCTTTTGCCTGTCTCTCCTGTCATGTGTGCCTGTTCGGACTGCTTGCCTGTGTATGATCTTTTGCATGTTTGTTGACTATGAGTGTGGATTACCCCTAATAAATACTGCGTTTGGATCCTCAACCTTTCTGTCTCAGAGCAATGAGTGACAGAAGGCTTTTATAGAGAGAGCTAACATGGTAAATGAGACACAGGTGGATGTAATCAGGAATGATGTGTTCGGGCAGTGAGTATTGTGGGTAATGTAGTCTGTGGTGATATGGCAATAGTCTGAGGTGGAGTGCCCTCTGGTGGACTACACGGGCACTCTCACTGGTGATCGTGACAGTTATGTATATTATATTGCATTTCTGTATATTACACACTGCAGCTTTAAATTACATTAAACTGACTTAAATGTGTTGAATCTTATGTTATGAAATTTTTTCAGCAATGTAAAACATTTGTTGTCATAGCTTATTGATCATATTTTCTACAGTGTACAAAGCAAGAAAAAAAACACTACATAGTAAAACTCAAATAATCTTTGTTAAAGTATTTTTACAGTGTATTTCTAGACATATGAGCGTTTGCAGGCTAAAGTTGTCTCGCATTCTGTCGGCAAGCTATGATTAAAGATGAGCTCTTTACCTGGTCCAAGGTAGAGTACCTTGACTTGAGTGTGATGACCTCATCCAGGTGTGCTCTGAACTCTCGCCGTGACGCCTGGAGGAAGCCACAGGATAGTCACTCACCCTAAACACACACACACTCCTACATTTCCCCCACACACACATACACACACAAACCTCTCCATATCCAACAGGCACAGATACAGAATCAATCCGCATTCTATCAAACACATTTTTTGAGCATGCTCTGCCACAAACACAGACACAAACACACTCACAGAGACACAAACTCTCTCCAACAGGACGCACAGTAATAAAAACACACTGCAATGATGTGCACCGCTGCAATGGAAAATATGACCAGCTGAACGGAATGAAAACTCACCGCCGTTACAACCAACTCAACTGATCTAATGCTGTAAATTGTGAGTGATAAAGAGGAACAAACCAACGGAAAAGAAATCGTGGAGCAGGAGAAATCACTTCCATGGTGAATGACGCTCATCAAGCTTCTCATAGCACTTGATCTACAGTGTTGGGGAAGTTAAGCTATTCAGATTGAACCTTCATACAGTTGGCTACAAAAACGAGTCAGTAAACTAACTGCTGATGAATAAATGAATTTATTACTGGAAAAAGACATCATTTAAAATAGCTGAGCTACTGTCACACTAATACAAATGTATAAAATTGTATTAGAATAGCTACTAAAAACAAATCTCAAAAATATTTTGTTTCTTTTTTGAGCATTTTGGCAGTTTTACTTATACTCCCAAAAGTTGAGATAACTTTTTTTATTTTGTCAATTCAAATAACTTGAAAAATCTAATGGATAAACACAGTAATTTAAGTTTACTGTAGTATTGTAGTTTAATACAATTTAATTAAATTAAAATTGCAGTGTTTTTTATGATATCTATGGAAGCTTGCAATTGCAAGTTAACATCTTGCAAACTAATAAATAAAAAAACAAAAAGGTAATTGCAACTTTTTTTCAAATGCAATTGCGAGCTTAAATAAAAAAAAGGTCCAAATTGCAAAAAAAAAAAAAAAAATGTATTGGCGGAAACAATTGTGAGGTATAAACTCGCAACTGTGAGAAAAAAAAGTCAGAATTGTACTATAAAATGTTGCAATTATCATACATTTTTAAAATTATTATATTTTTTTTATTCTGTGGCAAAAATAAGCTTCCCATAGATATCTGTCCCAAAAAAATTGCCATTCAATTTTGTTTTTAATAAAAAAAAAACATTTAAATTAAACTATTTTAAGCTACTGTCATGCAAATATAAATGCATGAACAGCTACTTCAACAGAATTTGACATTACATTTTTTTGTTTTTAATTTTAAAAAATCCATTTGTTACTGGAAACACATCACAATTTTAAATATTTCTAATTTTACAGCATTAGTTTCGAGTTGACAAAACCAAACCAATCTATTCAGGCTTTGTTGGTCCCATGACGCTGATCATCAGCTCTCTCTGTCAACTCAGGCTTTGATCATCAGTAGTGAACAGCCAATCACATGCTGTGGATCAACTGAGATTCACTTCTTGCGAGAAATATGAAGAATTTAAACAGCAAGAAGACAAGAGCTGTCTATGAAAGAGGACAACTTAAAGAAAGATCTGACTACATCAATGCAAGTAAAAGTTATGAAGTTAGTTTAGTTGATATATAGAGAGAATTGAACATTTAAGCTCACATGTAGTCATTTTTATAGCTTTATTTATTGATTTTAAAGCTTATTTGTATGACCTTTATATAGGCTATTTACATTAATTTGAACTAAGTGCCTATAATGATTGATTAACTGAAATGATACAGTAATACAGAAATAGCTGTCACACTAATACAATTTTATAAAAATGTATACATTTACTGATTACTAAATATTACAAAAAGTAGGATGCAATATATAGGATATAATATATAAGCTGTACAGAATAATATATATAAGCATCTATTAAAGGTATAAGGATGGAAAATATAACACGTATTAAAAAAAAAACTCATTCGATTAAGCAGAACGAGAAAAAATCGTTGCAAATATGTCTAAAATACAGCTGAGAGAAATGAGTTTTATATTTTATATTATCAGACTGTCGACTGATACAGGTTTTTCATTGGTCACTACCGAAAATCTAGGCTGATTTATAAATAATACAATTTAGTGTTAGCAAATACAATATACTTCAATTTGCTGGATTAACCTTTGTTTTATGATAATCTCAAAATGGCCAACTATCGTCATAAATTATTAAAGATGAATTTGATTGTGTCACTAGTAACAACAACCCCTCGGCCATACATTCATTAAAGCGTTTCATGGATGAGAAAAAATAACATTAAAAGAAAAAAGATGGCTAAACCAATGTCAAAAACACTTAAAACAACAACAAAATCTCCAAGACAAACATCTAAATTTGTCATACAAATGACAGCAAGTCATTTCTTCTCTGTTGCACTTGAGATAAGCATGCATGACAAGACAGGAAGGGATTCAGGCACAGCAGGAAGCAACAGTCATCATGGGCAGGACGAAACGTGTCACATGGCAACGAGTCGAGGTGGAGGAGAGCTGTTGCCATGCGGATCTGGCCCGAGACACATGCAGGAATACCTCAGCAATGCTTAGGGTGGATGAAGAGGAGGGGAGCCGCGCCTGGGTGCCATGAGAAGGGGGAAAAGAGAACACGATTAAATATAAGAGCCAGCAAAGCCAAGCTGAGACAGACACTGCCGCCCCCTGCTGGCCCGGAGGACAGCTTGAGCACGCAAGCCAAATCAGCTGGGAACAGAAGACACTTAACAAAGAGCAGATGAGGAGATAAAGAGCAGAAACTACGCAAACACAGCGTTCACACTCGCGTATTTGCATAGAGCGTGTTGCAGGCACGACAGTGCTTCTGATCTGGGATATGTGCGTGACGTTTTGAATGCAAGTTCATCTGGTTTTTACAATCATTCGTGATCCCATTTTGATGTTAGCTTGGGGATAAAAATGTGGTCGCATTAAATCCAATTTATATTGGATTTACAACACACACACAGACAAGCACACACGCAAACACAGCAAAGATGAAAAGATGAGTGAAGGGTTTAACACATTGCTATGCCACTAAAACACACTAACTACCATGATCTAGTTACTAAAGATCACATTCTCAAAACAACAACACTGATGTCAATGTGAGGAAAATTACAGGGATATTTAGAATTAATTTCACATACTCAATACAAAGTTTTTTTTTTACATAAATGAATACTTGTATTCAACGAGGATGCATTACATACAATAAAAGTAAGAGTAAAGATATTGTTACTTTCTCTTTATCAAAGAATCCTGAAAAAGAATGTATCATGGATTCCTACGAAAATATGAACTGTTTTCAAGATTGATGCTAATCAGAAATGTTTCTTCAGCAGCAAATCAGCCTATTAGAAGGATTTCTGAAGGGTCATGTGACACTGAAGACTGGAGCTAGTGGTTGAAAAAGCCAATGCAGTCCAAATTCACAATATTGGAGAGAGCTGTTTGCCCCGCCCCCTCGACCTGGGGTGTCAGAATACTATTGGGTAAATTGGCAGTGGGCGGGGTCACACAGATCAAAACAAAAACAGACATTCCGTCCCGGAACGCACATTTCAAAATAGAATAACTGTCTTAGTTTTTCAGAGTAACAAGAATGTGACCATGTTTCCTTAATATCTGCAAACATGTAATTTTTATGCCTTAGTACAGTCAATAAAATTACATACTGCACCTTTAAAATCCTGCAGGTGCTGACAAGAATTACTAGCTCTTTGTCACCTTTGGCGTAAAATGAGCACTGCATCTTATGTCCATGCATGCAAGGTGTCCTTGTGGTCCAGGAGCAGAGTAATATATCTTTCAGGCTGCAGCCCATCCGAGTTTAATGCTCAACTGAAACTCACTACAGATATAATCTTTAGAACAGTTATTTATTGCCCCCCCCCCCACGCACGGTGCTTTTACCGCAGCGTACACTGCTTCACATGTGCAATGCCCTCAGAAAACACAAACAGTGCTTCACCCAAAGGATTCAGTTGTTGCTAAGATGTGATTCGTTAGGCTACTGTTTTATGTTTTGCTGAATTGGTTGCTAATTCATATCAATTCGTACAATCTCATTTGTATGTTTTCATACAATCTGCTTACGCCTCAGTGACGGTTAGGTTTAGGGGCAGACCTTCAGCTTACTCATTTCACACAAATTCATACAAAATGGCAAAATTGTTAAATACATTTTCTCATGAGGTCAGTTTGGATACTTGAATAAGCATAACATTACAGGCTCTATCATACACCGGTGCAATGCGACGCCAGGTGCACTTTTGCTAGTTTCAGCCCAACGCAGCTATCATTTTCACATCCAGTGTCACGTTAGCAAATGCACTGGCACATCTGTTCACCCATGAGCATCTGGTCTGAAAACCAGGTGTGTTCAGGCGCAATATTGGCGTGTTGCTATTTTGAGGAACTACAAAAAAACGTTATCTCACGAGACAAGAAGATTTTTACCTGGTATTTTTAAGAAATCCTCAATGATGAAATACATTACTAGAAAAATTGTTTGCAGGTGCATTTGAAATGTTTTAACTCATCATCTTGTGATTTAATGTCGTTTCAGTTCTACTTTCTGAGTATGAATTATCATATGCAGTAAAAGACAACAAGCACTGTAAAGATTTAGCCAAAAACTCAACTGACTGGCTTCTCTCCTGAATGACTGTCACAAGAACTGCACATGAGCTTCTGTTGACCTCCAAACTGAACTCCTTCCCACAAATTGATCATAGATATTAAGTGCAAACAAGAACCATAATACCATAATCAAAGTACTCAATATTCAAAGTGCAAATAGAGACCACATTTTTCTTCAAGTATGATACAGAGCTCAGAGATGGTTACAATTGGATAGCTTATATATTGGGAGATATTCGCATGCCTCAGGCAGTCGCTTTCAAACAGCAGTAACGTATTGAAATCATGTTTGAATGCGGAATCCCGTTTACCTTCGCTTTCGCGATCGTGCGTACTCTGTGAATAGGTAGAGGTGGTGCTGAATGCGCATTTTAAAATATAATCTGACGCTTCTGCTGCTCAACGAATCCTCCGCCACGGTCTAGTCCACTAACATGTAACACACACTCGTACCACACACTCAATGTTTCACTAAAACTTCACTTTATTAAAAATAAAAGGATTCCTCTCTGGAGAAGGATTCAGTTTTTCCGCTTGCAAACCCCACCATGTAAATTGTGATTCCGCTCATGCACATCTGGCTTTTAAAGGGAAAGGGAGATGAGACTCTGATTGGTTTATTGCATGTTATGCCCAAAACACACCCATGACTCATTAAGAGACAAGGGACAACCCTTTTGGACCATGAGTCTGGTGCTCCGACTGTTTTTTCCATCGTTAAACTAGCAAAAGGATTCGGACACACCCTAAGTGTGCTTGCGCCGTGCGCTTCAGACCCGATCTGATGTTTTGGGCCAATTGCGAGAAAAAAAGTCCGAACTGTTAGATAAAAAGTCGCAATTATCTTGATGATTTTATTCCGTAGCAGAAACAAGCTTCCATACTCAAGTACTTCGGACTAAATTAAAGTGTTATTTAGTAAAATTAGTGTTTTAAAATTGCCTAGAATCAGCATAAATGTGTTACATTTAATGAGTTAAAAAGTGTGAATATAGTTTAAATATGGCTAGATGTGGAACAAGTAATATTAAATTAGTTGAGTGTATGAGATTGAAACAACTTTTTATTGATGATGAATATATATAAACCTTCTCTTTGTGTATTTACAACACATTAAGATTATTAGTACGATTAAAGAAATCACATTCTTGTTTCATTTATGTACAACTGACAAATATGCATCACATTACGTTTACACTAGTTTATGTTAAAAAAAGAGGTACACAAATCAAATACTTGAGTAACAGTGCAGATAGCTTATTAAAATATGACTCCAGTAAAAGCACAAAGTCAAAGTATAAAAATACTTGTAAAAGTACTGAAATGTCAACTAGCCAGCAATAGTCAATAAGGAAATTATGCAGACACTTAATCTGTATTAATCAGCAAGTTAGAAAATGTTTTATTATTACTAAAACTGATACTACTGATAACTACTGATAATTCAAGTGTGCAAACTGGTGAAAATAACAAAATATACAATATAGTACATAAAAATGTGGAAAAACAAAATGTGTAAATATGTGTCGACACATATAAACATTATAAAACAGAGCAAAATGCATGTCCTTATGATTTCTTGTTCAAACAGTGAGATCGCATACAGTGAGAGATGCATTGATGGATCAAAAGTAAGTGTTTGCTTTTGTAAGTTTATGCATCACATAAGTTCTCTTCGACACAAACGCGATTCACCCAGACTGTAAATGATTGGTCTTTACCGCTCTATAGCCGATCAAACGCTGCTAAATGAGTCTCAAAGGTGATCAAAGATCCAACAGTGCATTCATATATATTTTTGATGTAGAGAACAAATGCGAATGGCTGTGCATTTATTTGTGCATTAAATTATAGCTGGTCACAGGATATGTATGTATTCGTGTAATGTACAGTGAGCTTATTAAACCATGTGTATATTGTGTTGAGTGCAATGGTGAATTGCAGCGTGCATTTGCGGGAAGCCTTGATGCTTTTAACTCAATGAGAGTGAAATAAAACTGTCTGAATCGAAGCCGTTGCTGTGTTGTCAGTCTCCTCTCTTCCCCTTCCGCTCCGCAGTTTTAAGTACAGTAATAAATACTTTGTTACTGACCATCGGTTAAAACTCTGTAATCCAAATGGATGGAAAATGTATATGCAATTTACAAAAATAAATCTTAAAATTAGGGCTAAATACACTATATTGCCAAAACTTTTGGGACGCCTGCCTTTACATGCACATGAACTTTAATGTCATCCCATTCTTAATCCGTAGGGTTTAATATGGAGTCGGCCCACCCTTTGCAGCTATAACAGCTTCAACTCTTCTGGGAAGGCTTTCCACAAGGTTTAGGAGTGTGTTTATGGGAATTTTTGACCATTCTTCTATAAGCGCATTTGTGAGGTCAGGCACTGATGTTGGACAAGAAGGCCTGGCTCACAGTCGCCG
>CM040917.1:3885000-4202500 GCA_023029165.1 Gobiocypris rarus
TTATGCAAAATGACATTTATTTTCTTTTGATTTTTGGGGTGTAATGTTGACTACTTTAGATATTTCCAATGTGTATTTCATCTTTAATTCTAGTTATTGATGAGGTTTAATTTGTTTGTCTTCTGATTTCATGCCTCCTCCTTTTGAGGAGTATGTGATAGAATTCTTCTCATAAAGAGCGTGATGAAAAAATAAACAACGAAACAGTTTTCCTTCTGAAAGTTTACGTAATGTCTGAAGTTAGCGTTAACTGATGCAGGGTGTTTGTGACTCACAATGCAGCGTTTAGAGGCATGTTTTCGGTATGGTCTGTTTCTCGGATGTCTTCATCGGTTCCCAGGAAACAAACAGTATTGTGCTCTTCCTTTTTGTTCTTCAAATCAATGTGCGTTCAAGGCATGTCAAATAGTTTCCAAATGCGTGTGTAATGCGTGTACATCATAGAAATGTTTTCCCTGCTGGAAGTTCAAATTTACAGGAACGATTGATCATTTGAGCTCCGTATAGCAGGCCTCGGGATTGGTGGTCTATACAGTTGAGCTCATATGGAAATGTATCACATGCGTTACGAACAATGTGCTCATTGTGTCCCATACAAATTCTCTTAGCTCATTGCAGAGATTGAAACAGGCGTAGCAGGCATGCATAAATAATTGCATGCTAATTATAATACTATAAAGCACAGATCATTAATTTAGCAAGCGATCTATATGGAGCAGTAGAAGTTCAAGCTTTCCCTTGATCAATAGATCCATTATTCATTTCTCTCTAACTATGACAGTAATGAGATAATGATTAAAAACAAATTAAAAACAGTCCTGAACTTAGCCGAAACAACTAATGATCTTAGTGATCATTAATGATCATAAATCAAACTCTACCCCGACTCCCAGTTGGCACCCATGTGTTTCTAAATGTTTATTCTTCAGATGGGCAACAGAAAACTGTTCATTTATGGCTTAATAATGAGATCAAGGGTGTAGTTTTGATTCATAAGATGTGTTGGACATCTCCATCCTCTCTGTGCGTTATCCGATTTGACCACTAGGGGGCTACATGTTCAAATAAATGGAAATGCATAGTTGCAAAACTGATCTATAGGCTCATTCATTCTGTATTAAGTACAGTTATGATGGTAGATGTCCAGAAAACACATCATGGTACCAAAAACAATTTGGGCCTTTTTATGTTTTTGTGTAACCTATTACAGTTTTTCCAGATAATGCTGGATACAATAAGGCTTTTTACTTTAAATCGTGATATCTGTATTTTGGACGTGGTAGCTGGTTTTTAACTGGTCTAACTAGGTTATAAGGTTGATTTTTCAGCAGGGCTAATATATCACAGACAGAAAAATGTGTTGTAGCCTAATTAATACAAATATAAACTGTATTTAATAAGTAACACTACAAAAGTTTGATTGCTAGTCAAACTCTTTCACTTGCGAGCCTATGGCTTTGGCGCAAAAGATGTTTCCATAGCAAACGCTCCAGTGCTTTCCGTTAGGACCGTTGAACGATACATCAACAACTGTATCGATATTGTCATTATGATTACGATATTTTATATAACTACATTGTATGTAAAAACTATTTGTGATGTTCTACGATTGTTGTCGGTCGGGTCACCTGTCCTGATTTCTCTCCGAAAATGACCGAGGTGTATTAATTTGAAAACACAAATAACTTCTGGACACAATTACTTTAGCCTACTTTATATCTTGATAACTGTGTTTTGGACGCGGTAGCTGTTTTTTTACTGGTCAGCCTATTCCAAATAAACTATGTGTTAAGCTTTTCCAGCAGGGTTAATATCAGAGAGAGAGAGAGAAAACCCATGTTTAATTAGGAAAACTACAAAAGGTTAATTGCTAGTCAAAAATTTGCACAACAAACGAAATAGCGTTGTCGCAAAGATGTTAGCCTACCACTGGAGCACTTTCAGTTAGGACCGTTGAACGATACATCCAAAACAGTAACGATATTTTCATTATAATTACGATATTTTATTACACAACGAAATTGTTTGTAAAAACTCTGTGATGTTTTACGATAGTTGTCGGTTTGGTCAAGTGTGGTGGGAGCACACGAATCTCCTCAGATTTCACTCTGAAAATGTCCGTTCATTTGAAAAGGTGCGCTCCTCTGAAAACCACTTTATAATTAGTTAATGTTATTTATTAACCTTTTACTTGTACTGTAATACAAGTAAAAGTGTAATAAATTACAGTTAAAACGGCTATATATGGATTTGCGATTCCTATTGGATCTCGTCCAGAGTGGTGTATTCCATAGTCATTCCTGCTGAACCCCAAAACATCGATGACTGACATGCTGCAGGAATGCCGAAAATATGCGCTACTTTCCAAAAGCGCATCCCAACAGATCCATCCATCACAGAGGCGTGACGTCAGAGCTCCGGGTTCGGGATCAGCCTCCTGTTAAGAAGCACATTCTAGTCTGAGATCCTGTGCATTTGAGAACAGCCTTCCCGAGCTGTGGGTGATCAGACCCTCTTCATTTTCATCTCCATCACTACAGCATCACGGAGAATCTTTTCTGAAAAGACCTTAAAAATCCCTTTGCTTCCGGGCGAAATTTCCACTTTCATTCACCAGTTTTGTGATGTATTGAGAGAGTTTGGAAACATTGGGAAGTTTGGTAAGTGCTCATGCTGAGTTGTTTCCCCTCTGTTATTGATAAACTTTTTATGGAGGAGGGTGTAATTATTGCTCTTGAATTTGAATAGTATTAGATAAAGGTAATGTGAAATGATGAATGTGTGTGCACACTGACCCATTTTCAGCTGCTCTGATCACTTTTTCCATAGACGTTTGTATGGTGATTTCATTTTTTCCACCACCCTGTTATTGTGCTCTTTTAAAGTTGATTGGGATGATACTTATTATCTTCTGTTGAGAAATCTAGATCACGTGTAAGACTCATAAGACCTCTAGGACTTTTTTTACTGAGCATTTTTATGTTTCTCTAGCTACCTAAATCACGTTTTGTGCTCAAAAGAATGCATTTAGAAGATTTAGTGAGTTTGGCAGATGTTCAGAAAGCATCCCACTTTAAATGTTTTCACCATATTAAGAGGTTTTTAAGACAGTATGTTTGCTTTTTCATTCAGCTTTACTTAAATTCTTACACTATTACACCACCAAACCCAAGATAACATGTGCCTGCATGCTTTTGACTCACACACTTTGCATGTCCATTCACCTATTATTTATTTATTTAAAAAAAATTGTATATTTTTCTAAGTTAAAAGGTTCCTTGTGACTTAGTGTCTTTCTTAGTTACTTTGTTTTTTATTACTTGAATTACCTTTTTGCCCTAGTTGATTTCAGGTGTTCCTGCCATTTGATGGATGCCTTTTCAAAAGTGCATATGTAGTCGTAAATAAATTAAAAGGTCATGCATGATGTATAACAAGGCTGGAAATTTTTTGTCTATAAATAGTTTTTTTTTGAGTCACTGCATGATATTGCTTGGAATGTCAGGGTGATATTACTGAACAACTTGTACACGATGTTCACATATTTTGTGAGCTGCTTGTTCTTGCGTTGGTAATTATTTATAATAACGCGCGATGTATATAACACAGACATCAAGCACATTGCCAGAGTCAGCATAAATATATGGATGTGAAGTCTGAATTTGTCCAGGCACAACAGGGGGCGCAGGAACCCTGCAGAAAAGTTTTTCCACCCCTGATGTGCAGGATCCTAAATCAGGCAAATTTCCAGACAATTGCATATAGTCTATGAACTCACAGTTTCCGACGTTAAACAGATGAATCGCTGGGGTTTGCAGCATATGCAGTTTATAATCGTTTTACAGTTAAACTTCTGTAGTGAGTGTTTTTCTAAGACCCACAGTGAGTTATTTTAATTAGTGACCTTGTTTTATAAACATTTTCCAAAAAGTTTTGGAGTATTAACCATGGAAAGAAAGTTTTTTCCCTCTGCTGACCAGAGAAACAGCTGGAATTTTGAATGAAGAAATAATTAAAATCAGATCTCTTGCAGTGAGCTGTGCTGGAGTCACAGTGCATGATTTATGAGCCGTGTATGAGTGTGTAATATGGTTGATTTTTCAGATTGATTGATGTTCTGCTGATACTGGGGTGAAGATGTCGGTCAGGCGGTTGGCAGCGGCCGCTCTCTTAACACTCGCAGTACTGACATCAGTGAGAGCTCAAGGTAAAAAAAGCCAACAAATCTATCCCCATTCACCCTGTTAAATCAAAAATACTTTATTCCAACCGTTTAGATCATAGCCTGTTATTTCTAAAAAATATAAATACTAACTGTGCAATGACATTTGTCTGTGTTTAAGTGTGTTCATTATTTTTCAATTTTCATTCTCCGTAAAAATTGAGTAAAAAAATAGTTTCCGGTAATGTACTTGATCAGTGCATGTGGTATGTCTCTTTAGACACTAGGTTGAAGAGATTTACTCTCCTATACTATTTGTTTAAAACAATAGGAAAATAGAAATGCATGACAGCACAGGATACTTCATTAGATCTAACTTTTTTTTTTCAGCATCTGATTCTTCAAGATAATCCATTGTAATATATTTAAATGGCAAATTATAGGATTGAACATGTAAGGCCATATCCAGCAAATGTTTAGCATTGAATATGACTGGTTTTAAATATTTTCCATATGCAACTTAAGACCCATGATCATTTGCTGGATACCAGACATCTCAGCCAGACAGACTTTTTCCTCTAGTAGAACACTTTTTCATTTATTTGAATATTTCTCTATATCTTTCAGTAACTGAGCTCTTGGTAGGTTTGAACAGTCTTATAGGCAGTAAAACTGTAACTTAACCATATCAAATCATTGAATAAACGACAGGGTGTTAAAGCACACATTGCCAGAATTCAGTGGAAAGTATAGTGCAACATTTTACAGCTTTTATTGTACGAAAAAAATCATGTGGAGGCCAAGTTTCCCCTCCCCACTTTCCGAACTCTTAGGGAACAAAAAGACAAAATATGAGCTTTATTTTTTCTTCTTCTTATATATAGGAAAAAGAGGGCAAGAAGTAATTGTGTTACTTCTCAATGCTCTAGTAAAAATAAGAAAAGTCTTTGTTAAAACATGTTCCACTGATATAAAATATGGCTGGCAAACAAATACCGTAACCAACGTTATCACTTTCTTATTCGACATGGTTATGATTAAATGCTCAGCATGGCAAAACAAATGTTGTTAAATGATCTTCGAAGTTTGGTTGCACCAAAACTGGTTTGGGTTGGATGGAGCCAAAAAAGAAAGGAAAATCTAGAATGGGTGATGAATCGGTGTGAGTTAGCGGTTGTGTTGGACCCATTTGGAGTCAGAAATGGAACCCATTGTGACATCTGGTCAGCCAGGTTGGTAAATCTTGATTTTGGCGAACCTGTTCCCGGTCAAGCTTAAGCCCTGGTCAAAATTTGACCAGAGCCGCAGCTTCACAAAATATTTTATTGTGATATTCCGACAAGCACACAACTTCTATGTTCCACACAGACACTGACTTTCGAAACACAATGCAACACAAAATACCACGAGAATATCACTTTAAAATATTTCTCTACAGTCCTCTACATGTGCGTCTTGTACATGAAGTCCTTTTAGTCCCACAAGTTGTTGCAGACAACTTTTCATGTACAAGTGCATGAGTCTTCTAGTTCATCTAGACTGGTGCAATGTTACGTCACCTCTTTTTGTTTATATATTCACTTGTTTGTCACTATCCTGTATTTTCACATTAAAGGTTGTCCTTATGCACCCATTTAAGTGGTTTCCAATGGAAAGTGACCACATTAATGCAGTTGCACACATTATTGTCAACGTCTTTCAAGTCCATTGTACAATCAACACTTCTTGTCTATCTGTGGCGTCAACTATTGAAACAGTTCAACACGGTGTGTCTGTGTTGGGTTAACTGCATGCACGTAACGAGTTCTGGCCCAATGTAATGTTTTGTCGAGGTCTTTGTGGAACGCGCTTTACGTGTCTATGCTTGAGTAGTCAATGGCCCTACGGTCAGACAGCTCAAACAGATGTCATTTTGACCCAAAATGGCCGTCGTCCACGTTTGTTTCATGTTGCCTTGAGTCCTTCCCCAGCAATGAACTTCACTGTTGGGATTTCGTCCATAAACCTGTGTGCTCTTCTCATAAATACAGCTTTTGGAATGGCTTCTTGGAAATAACTTGATTCACCTCCTCTTTCCACAGTAATGCCTCCATCAGACTTGAGGTTTAAGATTTTAAATGAAAACACAGTGCAAATGATATGGAAGCAACCGCTGTCAAGGACCGAGGGTTTCAGAGTACAAGTGACATCAGATTCAGGTTGGTGAAACGGTGAAAGCACCACACATGTTGGAATTATATTGCCAACATGAAACATTTGCTAGGTTTTACGTCAGTGGCGTGTTTCAGACTTGGAATTGATATTCAACAAGGGAAAAGAAGTAACAGAACTCATTTATATCAATTGCAAATTGACTGGATTCTGAATAAGTTGGCACTCCATACCAGAAAATGTGTAGTATGAAGGAAAATTCATGTCGGCTAACACTAAGTGTTGTTCAGACCTGCAAGGGTTGTCTCATGATCTATTGCTATTGAACCCATGAGCGAAGCACTTAACCTAAAGTTACTCGTCGGGAACCGTAGTAAGTGTACTTTATGTTGCTTGTGATAAGAAAGCATCTGGTAAACGACAAGTAACCTTTAAACTCACTGCCACAGGCAACTCTGGGGAAATGCGTTCTGGCGTGCCCTTCAAAAATGATTTAAACATGGACTGTTACTCATCGCTTGTCTTGGGAAGTCATTAACGTTTCCCTAATCTAAGTCTTGTGTGTCTAGACTAGATTTATCTACTTATAAATGAAGGTTGGCTAGATGCTATCTTCATGTAGAATGTATATCATGATATGACATTTAAACATTGAACATGCAAATGTTCCCTTCTCTCTGTAGAAGAGCCTAAGGAATTCACACTTCCTCCATCCTCAACCAAAACCTCCATCAGAGATTTGACCCCCGATGTGGATTATGTTGTTACGATAACTTCATATTCTGGATCTGAGGAGAGTATACCAATCTCTGGTCAGATTACAAGTAAGTGGCAGGGCATCTTATTCCTTACATATGTCATAGGGTTCCCATGGTCATGGAAATTGTGATTTGGAAAAAAAATCCTGTTACTGTACACTTTAAATTTGTAGTTATGTTCATGCTATAATATATTTATTTGACTAGAAATGGCTTTTTGTGATTGCAATCTCTATAAAACAGAGTGGAGAAAGCATGGAAATGTATTGGCCAAAGGGTATTAATGGAAGGAATACATTTGCCTTATTTATTTATTGTTTTCTGTTTCAGTCCAATCAAGTGGTTTTGAAGGAGGTTCCAGGAAACCTCAGATCTCAGATTCAGTCAGTAAGTACACACCTCCAGGCTCTTTCCATTGCTTCTGTGGTTACTGCATTTTATTGGGAGTTTCCATACTAGTCAGTACGCAAATGAAAGAAATTCTTTCTTTCAGAATTTATGACTCCTGATAACAATTTAGCTTGTTAGTCAGCATTAACTTTTCCAGACATGATAAATTTGAGCCAACGTTTCCAGCATGGCTTTTGGGTGAGAGTTTGTAAGTGGCCCCTTTCGCTTGGTTTGAAATAAAAACCTGAACCTCTCGCATGCAGTGCAGAAAGTGGAAAGCATTACAGCTTCTCTCTTTACAAGAGCGCTGTGGCTTCGTCCTCCAGATGAAGGTGAACAGCTTTACTTTTCCTTTCCTACATTAGGCAGAAGTGGAAAATCCAAACCCCCCCCATCCCCCGCCCCACATGAATACCATAACAGTTAGTTAGCATGCCTTCTGCAGACGACTCGCTAACAAACCCAGTTTCAATGCTCCAGTGCTTCCATTCTGCAGGCGCAAGTGGAAAAAAGTGAATCTAATTACGGTAAAAATGGAAGGCAAGCTACAATATGTCAACAACATCCTGTCCTTTCCCATCTTTTATAAGGGTTTGCCAACATGTCCTCAAAGATGTAGCCGACACAATCCTTTCAAGGGCAGCAAATTCCACAAATTGTGATTGAGGGCAAATATGATTGAAAGATGAGGAATTTTTCCAAACCATATGGAGGATTAAGATTAATGGAGTTGAAGAGAGAGGGAATGACTAGTAATGACTCGCCTAATAGCATTTCGTATTGAGACATACTCAACCCATGTGTCAATGTGGAATGAGTTGTAACTGGTGTGTATTGCATAATAGATAAATGTGCTGCTGTTATAAAGGGGATGCCCTTTGTATTTGTTCATGTACATTTTTTATATTAGACACTGAAGCATACAGTATCAACTAACTCAAGCGTTTTTACATATTTACAACATTTGAGATGTACAAACCATTCGAAATCTCTTGATTTGTCATTATCTTGGCAAATCTACTGTTGCAGGTAACCAGGTTAATTACTCTCATTTTTGTTAAATGATGATTTAATGGCAAATTTATTGAGAAATGAAGTAAAGATGTTGAAATAATATTATCGTCAAAAGCTCAAAAAGTATGTAAACAAAAGAGGAAAATATGTGAAAAATATCACAATGGAGAATTAAACTGTCAAGTAAGTATTAAGTCAATACGTATAAAGTCAATGGCGGTAAACATACTAAATATAATTTATTGTAAATTAAATAAAGTCAACATACATATTCTATTAATTAAATATTCTTTGATTCTCTAAGGATTCATGAACATTTTTACGTCACTAAAGTTGTACATATGTAAAAGGGCTTATATTGTAACAACATCTATCTAAATGTTTTTTTAGAAAAATACCACGCAAATTAAATCACACAGTGTTATAATACTAAAAGATATGGTCTTTTTCTGAAATGGAAAATTTTTGAGTTATGTGCCAAATGTGTCTGCCCAAATTCTTGAATGGTTATATTTTAGAAGCTTTGCATCATTTTCAAAAATTCATCCCCTTAACTAAAGTCAAATGTGTCTAGGGCAAGGTTTGTTAGCTGCTGACTCATCGACCTCTCATTCTTTTTCCCAGAATGCTCTGTAAGTTCCATTGCTGACCTTGTATTCCTGGTGGACGGTTCTTGGAGTGTTGGGCGGGACAATTTTAAATTCATCCGTAGCTTCATAGCAGCCATGGCAAGCGCATTTGATCTTGGAGAGGACAAGACTAGAGTGGGCGTGGTTCAGTACAGCACGGACACCAGAACTGAGTTTAACCTTAACCAGCACTTCAAACGGGCCGATCTGCTCAGGGCCATTAACAATCTGCCATACAAAGGTGGCAACACAATGACAGGTACCAAATTTATACTTATGTATTCATACTAAAGCCTACAGATCCTAATCTCCAAGCCTAGTCTCAATGATTGTTTTTTTGTGCAGGCGAAGCCCTGGACTACCTGTTGAAAAACATGTTCACGGAGACCACCGGTGCTCGTAAGGGATTCCCCAGAGTAGCCGTAGTTATCACAGATGGGAAATCTCAGGACCCTGTGGAGGGTTACGCAAAGAAGTTGAAGAACGCTGGAGTTGAAATCTTCACTTTGGGTAAGTGGTCATTAATCACTGCTGTCTTTCACGGTCTGGATTTCTTCTTCATTCGCACAGAACTGGGCAGCTTTCAAGAAATCCATCCGCACAAAAGAAATCCTTGAAAGGAATTTTGATAAATAATGCTATTATTTATTATTTTTATTCAGGGATTAAAGAAGCAGATGAGGAAGAGTTGAAACAAATGTCTTCAACGCCCTACAGAACACATGTGTACACTGTGCCAAACTTCGATATGATCAAAGCTGTGGAGAAATCACTCATCACGCAGGTGTGCACCAGTGTGGATGACCAGCTCAACTCCCTGGCTAGCGGCGAGGAAGGTAAACAAACAATAACAATTGTAAATCTGCTGTAGCAGGTTTATTAAACACAACTCTGAGCATTAAACATGACCCCGTTTTTCTTCTTTTTGTTTATTTGCAGTCGTTGAACCAGCGTCAAACTTGCAAGTCACAGAGGTTGCATCCAAGTCAATGCGGGTGACGTGGGATGCATCTATAGGGGAAGTGACTGGATACAAGGTGCAGATGGTTCCCATGTTGGCTGGCAGCAAACGTCAGGATCTGTACGTTGGCCCGACTCAGACCTCTGTGAATGTGAGAGATTTGTCCCCTGATACAGAGTACGAAATCAGCCTGTTTGCACTCAAAGGTCTGACACCTAGTGAGGCAGTTATGGCGATGGAGAAAACCCAGCCTTTAAAAGTATCGTTAGGTGAGGAAATGTCCACGTTTTTTAACTATCCACTGTAATCCATTGATTAATCCATTGGTTTAATCCGTAAATTCTTTTTGCTTCTAGAATGTTCTCTTGGTGTGGATGTACAAGCCGACGTCGTTCTTCTGGTCGACGGTTCCTACAGTATCGGTCTTGCGAACTTCGCTAAAGTTCGAGCTTTCTTGGAAATCCTGGTCAACACCTTTGACATTGGGGCTGAAAAAGTTCAAATCAGCTTGGTCCAGTACAGCAGAGACCCACACACTGAGTTCTACCTGAACACCCACCACGATCTGAGCGCTGTGGTCAAAGCCGTGAGAACGTTCCCCTACCGCGGTGGCTCCACGAACACCGGCAAAGCTATGACGTATGTGAGGGAGAGGATTTTCATTTCAACCAGAGGCGCTCGTGCGAATGTACCGCGTGTTACGATTCTGATCACCGATGGGAAGTCCTCGGATGCTTTCAAAGACCCGGCAGCTAAGCTTAGGAACTCGGATGTAGAGATTTTCGCAGTGGGCGTGAAAGATGCTGTCCGCTCGGAGCTGGAGGCGATTGCTAATTCTCCAGTGGAGACCCACGTGTACACCGTAGAGGACTTTGATGCTTTCCAGAGGATTTCCAATGAGCTAACCCAGTCCATCTGTCTGAGAATTGAGCAAGAGCTTCTGAACATCAAGAGGAGAAGTGAGTATCGTTTGACTTTACCACTAACTGCTGTTAAATTTGCTCGGCTCTCGGTCTGGACGTGCATAGAACCATATGTTTCAAACTCTGGGTTTGTACCAATTTGTACAAAAGTTTAAAGGGTTAGTTGACCCAAAAATGAAAATTCCGTCATCACTTTCTTTCTTTCTTTCTTTCTTTCTTTCTTTCTTTCTTTCTTTCTTTCTTTCTTTCTTTCTTTCTTTCTTTCTTTCTTTCTTTCTTTCTTTCTTTCTTTCATGTAGCAGAATGTCCAAGCTGCTCAATTCCAAACAATAAAAATAGTAAGCACAAGCTGTCAAGCTTCAAAATAAACAAACAAACACCAAAAAAGAGAAAAGAATAGTAGTTGTGTGCTGTGCAAGTATTTTAAAGTCATACAATAGCTTGGTGTCGAAAACAGGCCAACTTAAAATCTATTAGGGAGCATACAGCCTGAGCCGGTAATTTTTCTGCAACCTTTTTTGACATTAAATTGGGATGTGAACAAAATTCTCTTGGGAAACCAAAGGGAGACTTTTATTTTAATTCTGCTCTCCCTTCTAGGTCTGATTGCACCCAGGTCTCTGACCTTCTCGGAGGTGACTTCCAGGAGTTTCCGAGCTTCTTGGGTAACGGATGCCGTGGATGTGCAATCTTATCTGGTGCAATACAAGCCAGATGCTGACACAGAAGTGGGCTACATCTCCGTCTCTGTGCCGGGAGACACCACTACGACTGTCTTACATCACCTTACTCCTGTCACAAAGTATGAGGTCAAGGTTTATGCCCAATACGAAAAGGGAGAAAGCTTTCCTCTATCAGACTTTGAGACCACACTAGAAGGTTAGTGACTGTTATATATGTGTTAGTTTAGCTAATTACTATTGACATTTCTTTTGGAACTATTAAAGGAATGTTGTTCTTTCTTAGGTGCAACACAAATGTTTTTTAAAGAATATCCTGGCCATTGAACCTGAAGAATGTTAGGGTAAACTGTTCCTTTTTATAACCTATATGTTCCAATTTGTGCAGAACAAGGATCCGTGAACAACCTGAGGGTGACCGAGGAGACCACAAGCAGTTTCCGTGTCTCATGGGGGGAGGCTCCTGGTCCAGTAGTGCGGTATAGACTCACGTATGTTCCAGTCCAAGGGGATAGTGTGTTGCTAGAAACTGCAACAGTTGGCCCTGAGACCACCATCGTTCTGCAGCAACTTTACCCAGTTACAACATACCGTGTCTCTGTGGCAGCTGAATTCCCATCAGGTGTTGGACCTCAGATGCAGATTGATGGAACAACCAAAGAAGGTGATTGGAACAACTTAAAGTTTTTACATTCATCTATGTAATTGTAAATTGTTCTTTGAGTATTAGTCAAAATCAACTCGATTTGCATTTATTTAAGACGTGTGCCCGCTCATTCTAGCATTTTCATTGGTTGTTTCCCAGGCATTTATAGACTCACAAAACGCTTGAGGGTGAGAATCTCTGGTATTTCAGAAAACTAATGTAAAGTTTTACAGTGATTGTTTGAGCAGCCAAACACCTTAAGTGAATGGAAAATCAAGTTGAATTTGACAAAAACTCTGAGACATTTCCCAGAATTTCTTACGTTGAGTTGGCGAAAAATGTCTGTTTGGTTAGGCAAAACCTCTGGGTTCTTTATCAAGGCTGAGAGTAGTTAGTGTCCAAGCATGAGCCAGCTGAGTCCTAATGGCTGCCTACAGCGATGCAGCTGCAGTCTGTCTGTTATTATCTGCGAAGGACAAATCCCAGGTCATGACTTTCAACTCATGTGTTAAACTAGAGTTTAATCTCTGCATTGTCTCTGTTCCAGTCAACAGATTCATTTTTTTGCTGCTTGCTAAAGACATGATTCCTTAAAACTTGTTGGGGAGAGGCGTGCTGTTACTAAGTGATCAGACTTGTGAGTTTTCATCTGGTGGATGTACAAATACAGAATCTGTGCAACATTATCTTAAGGACACAGTATCTTAAACCCATTTTGGGTTCAGGGTTGGTAGCTGGAAGGTTGCTACTTGTTCAAACCCTCAAAGGAGAGAACCAGGATCTTTAAAGATATAGTTCACCAAAAACTGAAATACATCATTACAAATCTGTATATTTCATCATTGTCAATCATTTGTAAATTATGGTGGGATAGAACCAGCAACCTACCAGCTTTTATCACTTTATCCAAAGAAGCGTACAGGAGCAACCTAGGATTAAATGCACCTGCAAAATGAAATTAGCACTAAGGCTTCTGAGTAGCAAAAGGATATATCCCAGGCAAATCCCATTTCTCCCCAAGAAAAAAAGTCCACTTGAATGTGGGAATTGTTGCAATTATATACTGTTTTGTATAAATGCAAAAGACGCCCATCAAACTTTCTATGAGTGCATTGCAGCACAAGATTTGAGAAAGTACAGCCTTGGAAGGACTAGAGGCATTTTTAACATCCTCAGGTCCTGTCAGAAAGGATAAACAAATAGGTTGAACAGAGTCAAGATTATAATGCTCTTTCTTTCCTTCAGCCCAGATAAACAGCTCACAGGTCTTCTGGGGTTTCAGAGAAACAAACCTTAAGCTACAGTAACATGGCTACAGTATCCCCTAATGAAATTACCAGATCCAGAGCTTGCCCAAGACCTTAAATCACTGAATTCCGGTAATCTTATGTCACAGAATCTGCAGTGTCAGATTTGAGGGCCAAAGATTAGAGCCCAGAAAGAATAAGCTTTAAGTGATAGAAAACCACCCAAAAATTAAAATTGTCATCATGGAGCATAAAAGAAGTACTCTGAGATGTCAAGAGTACTTTTCTTCCATGCACTGAAAACATAGTGTGTCCACAAATTAAAGAACTATTAAGGTTGTCCAAATGACTCAAGCTCTATATTCTTCTAAAGCTATATATGGGCCTAGTATGGGTCAAATAAAATGATCGAAAATGGTGGATGAGAGCAAACAAAGTCAAGTGACTGAAAAAGATGAGCTTCTGAAGACTTGGAAAATAGTGCACAAGTGGTGCTTCTTGTCATTTGTGGAGATATATATGGGTTTGGAAGAACAAGAAGTAAATGATGTCAGATTTTTTGGATGAATGTTTCTTTAAAGGTATTGAGGGTTTGCATTTGGTAGGCTAGAGATTTGGCCTGGTGCATTATGGTGCAGTTCAAGGTTAGTTCAGGGTTAAATAATGAAATGTGGACCATGGAGAACTTCGTCTAGTATGCAGAAGTCCTCATTCTCAAAATTTGACCTGTGAGGAGCATAGCATTGTGGCTTGATTATAGACTGACACTGAACATAGTGAGATGGTGATTTCAGTTCCTCCATCAATCCATTCATTCAGACTCGGTCAGTGGGAGCTGAGCTAGATGAAGTTAATGATGTATTGCAGGAACTATGCAGCTTCGTCCCACTCTGGAACAAAGGAGTAGAGCAGTCACCCAGACATCTCTGTTCCTTCCTTTGCGTCCTCAAGAGGATATGCATAAGGCAGAGCATGAAAGATTTCCGTTCTGTCCCCAATCTGATGCAGGTGTGTATTGACCGGGCTCTGGTCCAGTTGATGACATAATGTGTCCATTTGTAGAGCAGAGAAGGTATACAATACCAGATGCTGTACATTTTGAGATAATTCACACTGTCTTAGTGAATCATTGACTTGTCTGTGTGTAGCGAGTCTTCAACAGATTCAATTACCGCAAAAAAGATGATTTCCAGCAAATCACTGTGAAGACCTTGAGACTTCCTGTTGGAAAAAGGGAAATTCTATGTGAAGCTATAATAGTTCCCATATTTCTTACTTAAATGACGTCACTTTTGTTATAGTTTTTAAGCTATACTGAACAATTTTTTTTAAATGGATTTGCAATCCATTGTAGTTCAACAGTGTGACATTTCAATTCATGTAATGTAAACATTTAAAAATATATATTTTTTAAGCTTTGCTCAAAGTGATGGTCTTGTATCTGTTAAATCCATTGCTCTGAAAGTGACGTTGAAAACCGTGAAACTAAAATCAGCTGTTTTGTTTCACCATCTCACAGAAGATTGAAAAATTAAACAAAAGAGTTCCCATATGCATATATATACAAGGGAATCAAGAGACGCGAGTTATCATAATGTAAAGGAAAAAGTGCACGCATGTGGAACGTGTTGCCTGCCTTGCACTTTATATCATTTCCAAAGGGGTTTGTTTGTATTATATTCTCGTTAGAGTAGCACCTGGCCAATTGATGTGAGACTGATTACATAGCAGGATATTATACTGTTACACATGGATATTGATTTAAAATAAAGACTTAATCAGCTAGATACAAACGGGCCAAAAGGTGTCTTTGTACTTCAGCACATGGGTATCCTCAGAGGTGGATTGTTCTTCCTGTTTGCCATCTGTCAAAGTGTGTAATGCATTCAAGCTGGTCTCGCTGTCCGGCTCATGAACCCGGAGATGTACGTAAAGCACAGATGAAGGGGACAACCGAAAGCTCTTTCAGCACCTGCACTTTCCCGGTGATTGACATGAGGTTAAACTTCAAAAACACTGCAGAAAATGTAATGCATGTGTATGGCCTGTCTCGGCTTTGGATTTCAGAGCTGCATGGGATGCTGGATTTGCTTTTTGAATGGAATTGCATCTTTAAATGGATATAAAAGATCATTTGAATTTCAAGGCTCTTTTAAAAGCAGAGTCAAATAAAATCCTGCTGTTGGGCTGCAGAGAAGCTCATATGAAAGTCACATGTTGAGGAAAGATGTTATAAGTCACATTGTTCAGCAAGATTGTTTTCAATTTTTGAAAATTGTGGGGACTTATAATCGTGTCAGGCAAGGATGAGACAGAACAGGAGGGGGTGAAATGACAAGGATACAAGGATGAGGAATGACTGGGGATTTGAGAAGGTATCAGACATCTGAGGAGAGCATTTTATGGTGGTTTTGTGGGGATTTGCTTTGTTTTGGAAAAAGAAATAAGTTGGCAAGTGCTCTCTTCTCTGCTTCTTCTCCATAGTCTTAGTATATTGCAGTGATTTAAAACAGTCAGTGTGTATTTTTCATGTGTGCGAGCATCTTCATGTAAGAGTTTGAAGAAGAAAACAGTTCCCAAAACATGCATATTCGGTCATTAGGTACTGACCCTCATGTCATTTCAAAAATATATATAAAATACTATTTCAATGATACTAAAATAACAGTGCTTGAAATGTTTACTGAATATCTGATGGTACATCAATCTTGAGACACTGTCCCATACTTTAAGTAAAATAATTTCATTGCATGTGTTGTAAAATACTTGAAGGAGGCCACTTAGAAGAGTTGTTCCCAAGATTCTTAAGTGGGTTGTATGCTTTTTGGACTCTCTGTGTGGTTGGTTTTGTAAAGTGTGTCGACTTTAGTCTTTATTACCAGCTGTTAAGCTTAGTTTCATCTGAATGAATTAGTGCTCATTTCAGCCCTGACACACCCAACACCAGTGACAGCAGAGACATCATGAGAAATGGCCCGTCTGATTCTGGAAATATATCACAGATTATGGCCCAGGGTGATTCTGCTAAAACACAGCTTGGACTGAAATCTTGTTCTTGTATCTTGTAATTTTTACATATAACTTATAATTGATTTCTTCTAATTTCGACCCGCCTTTTGTATATTAAAGTCAGTTTTTTTTGTTTTGCCTGCAGAATTGGGCTCACCAAGAGACCTGATAACCAGTGATGTGACCGACACCAGCTTCATGGCATCATGGACGGCTGCTCCAGGAAGAGTGAGGCAGTATCGTGTCCGCTGGAGGTCTCTGTTCTCCGGGGAGTCTGGGGAAAATTTGGTGCCTGGGGATATGACCAGCACACTGTTGGAGAACCTCACCCCTGAAACACGCTACCAGGTGTCTGTGTTCGCATTGTATGACAGCGGGGACGGACAACCACTTGTGGGGGAGGAGACCACTGATGGTATGTTTTAATGTTTTCAATTTCTAACATTTTTTCAGCATCATTTTTTCAGTTTTCAGTTACTAGAAACTAGGTGTCAATGAAACAAACACTTAAAAGTTTATCTCCAGTTTCCACAAAAATAAAAGTTAGAGGGTTTAACATTTAAAAGTGAAGAATATAAGACATATTAGCAGTGTTGAGAACTTAAAAAGGTTCTCAAATGACTGTAAAACTCATTTTTACAGTTCAACCGGAAAGTATTCACATTTTTCCACATATTACAGCCTTATTTCAAAATGGATTTCATTATTTTATTCCTCAATTCTACAAACAATACCCCATAATGACAACATGAAAAAAGTTTGTTTGAAATCTTTGCAAATGTATTAAAAAGAAAAAATGGAAAAATCACATGTACATAAGTATTCACATACCGAGACCGGATTGTATCGAGGCACAGATCTGGGGAAGGGTACAGAAAAATGTCTGCAGCATTGAAGGTTCCAATGAGCACAGTGGCCTCCATCATCCGTAAATGAAAGAAGTTTGGAGCCACCAGGACTCTTCCTAAACCTGGCCGCCCGGCCAAACTGAGCAATCGGGGAGAAGGACTTTATTCAGGGAGGTAAATGAGAACCGATGGTCACTCTGACAGAGCTCCAAGAGAACCTTCCAGAAAAACAACTATCTCTACAGCACTCCACCAAACAGGCCTGTATGGTAGAGTGGCCAGATGGAAGCCACTCCTCAGCAAAAGGCCGTCTGGAATTTGCCAAAAGGCACCTGAAGGAATCTCAGACCATGAGAAACAAAATTCTCTGGCCAAACTCTTTGGCCTGAGTGGCAAGCATCATGTCTGGAGGAAACCAGGGATCGCTCATCACCTGGCCAATACCATTGGTGGCAGCATCATGCTGTGGGGATGTTTTTCAGCAGAAGGAACAGGGCGACTAGTCAAGATCGAGGGAAAGATGAATGCAGCAATGTACAGAGACATCCTTGATGAAAACGTGCTCCAGAGTGCTCTGGACCTCAGACTGGGGCGAAGGTTCCTCTTCCAACAGGACAATGACCCTAAGCACACAGCTAAGATAACAAAGGAGTGGCTACGGGACAACTCTGTGAATGTCCTTGAGTGTCCTAGCCAGAGCCCAGACTTGAACCCGACTGAACATCTCTGGAGAGATCTGAAAATGGCTGTGCACTGACGCTCCCCATTCAACATGATGGAGCTTAAAGGGGTACTTCAGCGCTGGGAAGATGAATCTGTATTTAAACTCAGTCATTAATCATTTTTGAATTTGGTGCCTTCTAGACTGAGAAAACACAGAAAACGTATTTTTGTCTCATGGGGATGAAAGACAACAATTCCTAGAATGCACTTCGCTGCCCGAGGCTGCTCTAGGCACAGCTTACTGGTTTACTTGCCCACCATGTTCATTTTCAGAAAATAAGTTCAGTTAGAGACACTACAATTAAAAACTGATAGTGTCTGTTCAATATGAGTGAGTCGATTGAGTTTCACGGCACAAACACAGCAGGATCGGATTACATTCATCACATGAGCTGAGGTAAGCGCGGGATTCGCGTGATCAGTCTGGCGCATTTTCAGCTCATGTCTTTGGAAGCTTAACTTTCAATGGAATTCATTTGAAAAGTTGAAACACTCACTTTGCTCTCCACTGCTCCGTTTACATGAATCTCCGCAGCGTCGTGAGCCGAGTGCTGTGAGTGCGATGTTGAAAACATGTGGATATAGCGCCTCCTGCTGGCTGTAGTCTTCAGCCTCTGGACAAAAACTCCTCAGTTGGCGTAAAATGACGATATTTGCGTCATCTGAGGAATTTTTCCAGAAATAAAATACATAATTCTCTCGTCTCAGGGGAATATGAGGGAAGAAAGTACGATAATTTGAATATACTCCTGTGTTTCTACTGATACAAAGCTTAATGCTAATCGCTGAAGTAACCCTTTAAGAGGTCCTGCAAAGAAGAATGGGACAAACTGCCCAAAAATAGGTGTGCCAAGCTTGTGGCATCACACTCAAGAAGACTTGAGGCTGTAATTGGTGCCAAAGGTGCTGTAACAAAGTATCGAGCAAAGACTGTGAATACTTATGTACATGTGATTTTTTTCGTTGTTTATTTTTAATAAATTTGCAAGGATTTCAAACAAACCTCTTTCACGTTGTCATTATTGGGTATACGGGGTAGGAGTTAGTTTGTAGAATTGAAGAAAAAAATTATGCATTTAATCCATTTTGGAATAAGGCTGTAGCATAACAAAATATGGAAAAGAGTGAAGTGAATACTTTCCTGATGCACTGTAACTGTTAAGAGAACCCAATTATACAATTTGAGTTGAAGCTGGAGGTTTATTTGGGTTTGGGTTTAGATTAGGGTTATGGGTTTGAAACTAGCAAACATCTTCTAGGAAAGAAAGATGGTTCATAGGGTAATACAGACCTGACAGGACATGCATGCCTGTGCCTCGGGCTCAACCATTTAAAGTACATCTATCGACAACCTTTTACTGCAGTCTGTGGTACTCAGTTTGATCGACGGAAAGGAATGGAAAAGGAAAGAAACCTTTGATTTTTAGCTAGTCAAAAAATTATTGAAAGTTAGCGTGACTTCTTCAAGTTGTGGTTTTGCGTTTGGCACCAAATCTTGGCGAGTACAGTGAGTTTTGAGTTTCTGTGCAGTAGTCACTTGCCTCCGGGTGGAAAAAGTGAGCTGATCGCAGCACGGGTGCAGTGAACATCACCACTGCGGGAAAGAGCAGATTTAAAGGGTTGCATGTGTGCAGGGCAGCCTATAATATGAGCCGTATGTCAAATGGGATGCTGGCTGAAGTGTGGAAGCGTTTTCTCTACCCAACTCAAATCATACAAACTTGTGGAAACTTAACACCAGTGTGGGAATTGAAAAAGTACTGGAAAACTTTTGCTTCCTTTTGCCTCACTTGTGGTTTCACGTTCAATTCTAACCATCTCTGATTGTCTGTTTTCATTTCATTTGTCAGTTTTTGATTTATCCAGTCCGTTGAGGAAAGTCTACTTGAATTTCAGTCAAATGTTCTCGTCTGTTTTGTCTGTTTGTAGCATCTGGATCTGCCAAGGCTATAGTGGTGTTTGATGAAACTGAACGAACCATGCGTGTGACATGGAAAGCCGCTCCAGGCCCCGTGGTTAGCTACAGACTCATGTACGTCTCTCAGGACAGCGGTAAAGAGATGACGATGAAGATCCCAGCCAACGTCACCACCACCATGCTCAGAAAACTGCAGCCCCTGACCACCTACCTCATCACCGTGCATCCCATTTACAAACGCGGAGAAGGAAAAGCAAGGCAAGGAGTAGGAACCACACGTACGTTGGCCAGTAATTCAAAGCCCATGAGTCACAGATCTGTTCAGACACAGGCACACATCACCACTTACACTGGAAAAAATGATGGTCTTCCTCAGTACAATACAGTTTTCCAGTATAAGTAACTAAAAATTCTTAAATCAAGATGTATTTTTTTGAGAAGCAAAATATAGTTGATAAATGACAAGACAAATTATAAAACATGACTTAATATCAATTTGCTTCTCATGCAAATGTATTTTGATGTAAGAATGTTTACATATTTGTACTAGAAAGATAAAAAGAATGAGGAAAACTTATTTTTTCCTGTGTAGTTTTATGGAATGGAACAAAGCCCTAAACTTAAAGTGTTAAATGACACTTTGCATTAATAATTTTTTCAAATTGTTATGCAAGATTTTCACCTCATGAATGATAAAACGGACAAAAAAAAACACAGACTTGCATTGAAAGAGGGACCATATGAAGAGACCAGAAAATCACAATATTCAGACTTTTGGCTTGGTCCAGTAAGCAACCACTCAAGCAACTGCATAGAAAAGTGTAAAAACCCCACTCTGAACACCTTAGCAACTGCGTAACAATTTCCTGACAACCACCTAGCACCTTAGCATCATTTAAGTCACATACTATGCATAGAATTTGGATGAAATACAAGTAAATTATTCCCACAGTGTTTTTGCAGTATTTGTTGCCGGACTGTGTTCGCATGTGCTGATATCACTGCCTTCTCTGAATCCTACAGTGTCACCATATAAAGCCCCAAGAAACCTACAGACCTCTGAACCCACCAAAACCAGTTTCCGTGTGTCCTGGGACCCCGCTCCCGGTGATGTACGAGGGTACAAAGTCACTTTCCATCCCAGCGGAAATGACATTGATCTAGGAGAACTTCTTGTTGGACCATACGACAACACGGTTGTTCTAGAGGAACTCAGGTAATGTTTAACATTAACTTTAGATGCTTTTCTCAACGTAATGATGCTAAACATACTTCTTGTTTTAAGATGGAACATATGGTTTCAGTTTTGTTCTTCTTTCACAGAGCTGGAACTAAATACTCCGTGGCTGTTTTTGGCATGTTTGATGGAGGTCAAAGTATGCCGTTGGCCGGGGAGGAGAAGACCACCCTTTCTGATGCACCTATCAACGAAACACCTGTTGACATCTCCGGTATAATCTCAGCACATCATTCTAAGACCGTCATGTTTGTAGTATGTTCTTAGCATGCACTTTCTGTTCAAGTGCTAAAGAACTACAAAGAACCCCTGGAAGAATGATTGCAATACAGCGCCATATGAATCAAAATGAGCTATTAAAGCAGAATCGAGTCAGTGAGTTTAGATTTATTAGTACAGTACAGATATTATATGATTATAAGATGTTATAATAAACAAGATGATGCATATACAATGCAAATATGTAACAAAATAATGTTAATTAATAAAATATTATTACTGATAATATAAACACTGAAAGATATGAATAATAATAATAAAATAAATAATTGAATGTATTCATATTTCACAATTCACCTTCTCTTTCTAATGTGCAAAATTTTGATAAATTATTTTTATAATTTAAAAATTTAAAACAATTTCCGTTATGATGACATGCCACCAAATGTTAACATGTAACGAGGAAGTGAATCTTTAGGAAGCGTCTTTCAATGCTAGATTTAAAATGAATGAATGGGCTTGTACTGATGAAGCAAGTGTTCAAATGGACTCTGTTTTCATGGCGAGATCAAGTGTATTGTTTGAAGTTGTGGGCTCGAAGCCTTTGGCAGCACACTTCGCCAGCAACAGTGTCCTGAGTTTGATTCTGGCAGCTATTGGGAGGCAGTTTAAAGACTTGAGCGTAGTCATGACTTGAAAAAGTTTCCAGAGGTTAAGTTTTGCAGCAGCGAGGAGTTAAGCAGCAGATGCAGGGAGGATGATGGCAGTGAGCTTCAGGAGTTTAGTTGTGAAACGACCACAGTAAAGGTCACGTAAAGGCTGTTTTCCACATGAATCACTGCAAACTAGCCTAAACCTGTAGTCTGGTCAGGTAGGATGACTGCAAGGTTGTTAAAGTCAAAATGAACCCTGTTTATATTCTTAAAACATGTTACATTATCACATGATTCATCAGAAAATTAATAATTCCAAAGGGGAAAAAAAGTATTTTAATCTAAATGTAACAACTTTCTGAAATCACTTTCCTTTTCATCTAGGTCATACACAATATTGGGTGGTGTTAAGCAATAGCATAATGTCTGTTTAGTCTGTATTGAAGGCTGCTGTTGTAAGCAATGCAGCTTTTATAAAATTCACACAATAATTTCATCCTTCCACATAATCAACCCTTGTCACAAAACAACATTTATAATCAGAACTTTTCATCTCATTTAGCAAAACAAATTACAGCATGAAGCCCTGTGTGACACGTGCGAGAGTTTGTCTGTGTGTCTCTCTCCCATTTTTATGAACTGTGACATGAGTTCATGGAAAAATGCTCTGTTTTTAGTTGGACACTTTTTCGTTGAGGAGAGAAAGAAGGCCACAGAATAGCACACGTTTAGGAAAGTGTTGTATTTCTTTGTTCTCCTTCGCTGTCGGTCAGACTAAACTAACGATGGTATAACGGATCATACCAGCTTATAGTGGTCAATGCTGTTTTTACTTAGTTTTTAATTATATTTTTATTTACTTTACATTTCAATGTATTTTATGTCGTTTAGTTTCAATCACTTAAAAACAACTGAACATTTCTTAGATTATTCTGCTGTCTGATTTTCATCTGATATCTAATAAAACACTCTAAAAAATTCTGGGTAAAAAACACCCCTATGTTGGGTCAAATATAGACTAACCCAGCAATTGGGTTGTTTTAACCCAGCGATTGGGTTAGTCCATATTTGACCCAACATTGGGTTAAAACAACCCAGCATTTTTTAGAGAGAACCTATGTATTTTTTATATTATTTTTATTATTTTATCATTTATTTTATTATTATTTTTTAAATAGTTATACTTTCAGTTCTAGTATCCGATAATAAACCTGGGTCTGCCTTCTGTAACCATTTTAATCAAGATGGTTTACAGGTTGAAACTTGACAATAGACAATCTAATGATTGCCAGTGTACATACTGGACCAGCTAGAAACCATGTAAAACTAGCTAGGTACCTCATTTTTATATATATCTTTATTTGTGTGTAAATAAATCAATTTCACAAGATATTTTTCACTTGCAGACCAAGTGTGATGGTGTCCAGTGAGATCACCAGTTCTCTAGCTCTTCTCACCCTCGATAGGTATCTGGAGCTCCACACGGTCTACAGAGGTGGAATGCGCAAAAGAGATGAAGCTCGTATTTCATGTGTCACAAAGGGCTACTTCTTTTCTCTGTAGAACAGAAGCAATGACAATTCCAGGAAAACAGCCTCCAGGGCCAGATGCCAAAGGGGATTTGGATACAATGCAAGACTGAAGATTCAAAGGAGAAAAGTAGAAACTGAATGGAAAGAGTCTGTAGCTCCAAGAATAAACAGTGAAATAAAAGTCTTATCTAAAAGTGTGATGTTTTGAAGTTATTGCGGTGTAAATGTGCCTTTTTATTTGCTGTGAGCATGTGTACACGTCTCTTCCCCGTTTCTCATCATTCTCCTGTTGAACTCTGCCTGCCATCAGCGATTATACAATCACATCTAAGCTCCTCTTGGCGTTTCTCGCTGTATAACTCTGGTGTGTTTTACTCACAGATGCTCAGTGTAAAACCACAGCCAAGGCTGATATCGTCCTGCTGGTTGATGGATCCTGGAGTATCGGCCGTTTGAACTTCAAAACCATCCGGGCTTTTATTGGTCGCATGGTGGGCGTCTTTGACATCAGCCCTGACAGGGTTCAAATCGGCAAGTCTCCCCTGCTTCTGTTTTCTTCATGTTTTTAGATATGTTGAAGCTATATTCATGCATCTGGACTCCAGATGTGAGCTTTATGCTGGGGTCCTTATTGAGTTATTAACAGGAACCCTTACTCTTACCTTCATAATGGTGTGTGCTTCTCTCACAGGTTTGGCTCAGTATAGTGGGGATCCCAAAACTGAGTGGCATTTGAACGCTCACGCCACCCGTGAATCGCTTCAAGAGGCTGTGGCCAACTTACCCTACAAAGGGGGAAATACAATGACGGGTACCAAGCTATTACATAAGTGCTTTATTATTTACAGTCTTTTACAACAACATTTAAAGGTGCTGTGTGTCATTTATGCTACTCTAGTGGCAATTGCAAAAAATGATAGTCTGCTTCCCATTCAAGGAAGTAAAACTTGAATGAATTTTCTCCACAAGGGAATTAATAAACTGGGATAGAAATATTTTAATTCCAAAATGACACACTTCACCTTTAAATCAGAAGCATTTTGCTCATGGAATACTGCCATATAAAAAATGCATGAATCCACGACAGCCTTTTCTCATAGAAGAAATCAATAGAACTAATCAAATATGGTGACCATAGACTGTTACAAAACCAATATGCAACTTATTGTGTTTCCAAAGGTATGGCCTTGAACTACATCCTCCAGAACAACTTCAAAGCAAATGTGGGTATGAGACCCGATTCTCGTAAGATTGGTGTCCTTGTTACCGACGGCAAATCTCAGGACGAGATTGTAGTGAATTCTCAGAAACTGCGTGACTCTGGCATTGAGCTCTATGCCGTCGGTAAGTTCTTCTCTTCTTGACATTGCTGACACTATCTAATTCAGTCACAATGGACTGTAGTAGTTTGCATGCCATCAATAGATACTCAACCCAGAGCTCTTCTGTGTCCAAACATCTCACAGCTTTTCATTTGGCAAGACTACAGCTTGATCAATGTCTCTTTGACCCAGCTGAAGTAATTGAGATCTTTCAATTATCATCTCCTCTTGGCTCCTAGGTGTGAAGAATGCAGATGAAAATGAGTTGCGATCCATTGCCACCGACCCAGATGAAATTCACATGTACAATGTCAATGACTTCTCCTTCCTGATGGATATTGTGGACGACCTTACTGTCAACCTCTGTAATAGTGTTAAAGGCCCAGGTACAGTCACGTTCTTGACAAATGAATCTAAACAAAGCAGCATGTTTCTGTTCTGCAGACTAGAAATAAAAAAGCAAGAACTCCCAAAGTTTGGCTTGGGTAAACTGCTTGAACTTGTGCCATCCATTTTTGATTTGCACTCTTCCTTTCCCAGACGGTTCTTTGTTGTTGTTTTTTTTACTAATAATCTTGCTGAAAAAACTGTAGGTTGCACTCCAATCCTCCTTGGGGGATAGCAGTGATTTACAGAACCATGAAACTTGTGATATATAACCCATTTAACCTTTTGCAAGAAGCTAATAGGCCTGAGGAAGATTTACAGTCTAAGTGTAAACCTGTTTGAGAGCTGTTTGACACCACAGCTTACATTTTTCCATTGCTTTCCATGAATTAGGTGGCGGCCCAGGGACACCCACTGACCTGGTGACTTCCGAGGTCACACACTACTCCTTCCGTGCTACCTGGATGCCACCTGACGAGCCAGTGGAGAAGTTTCGCATCGAGTATGTCCCTGCAGCTGGAGGACAAACTGAAGTGGTGAGAGTTAAAAACACATATATCCAGCTTGTTTTCAAATGGACAAATGCATTTATGGTAGATACCTCAGACTTTAAACTTCTGGAAGCTATTGTCTTGCACATTCTCTTGAATCTTGTGCAGTGTTCAACATTAAGGTTTTTTTCTACTGGCCCTGACAATTTTTACTTGCCCTGTCAAAATTTTCACTGGCCCCACCACAAGAAAAGTAAAAAACAAATAAATAAAATAGGCCTAGTTATTGTCTTTGTTTTTGAACCATAACCTTAATATATAACGTTATGACACCAGAAACTACTAGCCTAGCTCATATTAATTTCAAATATTTTTAAGGACAAGTAAACTGTAATAAAATAAGAGCAAGTAATCAAATTAAGAGCAATAGCACAAATACAATAGAACAAACATACAAACTAAATAAACACTGCTTTTCAGGTAACGGTAATTTTCAGGCATTTCTACTTCCAGTTGTCTGCTAGAATTAATCATTAGCTTATGATTTGCAAAGGTATCATTATGTTATGACTTTACTTGTTGAGGCACATGACTATTAACTAATTGTTAAGTAATATATCATTGTGGCTATGGGTTTTGAATAAATTTTGAATTAGTTCAAAATTGCTACCTTCTTTCAAAGTCTATTTTTCCTACTTACGTTTTTAACATCTTTTGCATTGGGAGTATGTCTATGAGTCTGTCTAGGTAGACAGCTCACTATCTTTTATATGAGACTATCATTTATTTATTATGGTGACCATTGCATGGTTGCTATAAAAGTCAAGTTTGATGAAGAGCAACATTTCACATTTAATTTCTATATCTCTGCCTACCTCTTGTGTAACCTCAATGACTTCAATAAAACAGGACAGTTTTCATATAACATTCATTCAAAGCTATGCATCTTGTCATATTTTATTTTACTGTATATGCTGTGTGCATTTGGAATGATCTATATGCCTTAAAAGTATCATGTAACGGTGTGGGCTGAGCTAGATCCCATAAATCTCATAACTTTCCCTGCGTGTCCGTGTGCTGAATTCCGACATCTTAGAACCTGGAACTTTTGAGAGATGATTTCAGATGGCCACATGCCTCCCCATTTCACCCTCTGTCTTGTGTAATACCCCTCTCAGCAGAAGATCACCTCTCCCTGATGATGTTTTTCAGATGTTCGTTGATGGTGAAGAAAACACACTTGTCCTGGTCAACTTGACCCCCATGACCGAGTATGTTATCAATGTCTATGGAGTGATCGGTGAGGAGAGCAGCGAGCCTCTGAAAGGAACCGAAACAACATGTAAGTGGAGCAGATCAAAATCTCTCCTACTGTTTATGTTTATCACACTAGTTCTCCTACTGTTCAATCTCATTGTCTGATAAAACTCACTTTATAAACCATATCTATACCTCAAACACTGGAAACAGCTGTTTCCCTGCATACCTCCAATCTCCTCCCGGAAAATCCTGTTGAAAAGTCTGTTGGTGCCTCAGTGACTACTTCGCTCAGAGAAGCTGTCAATCTCAGCTGTCAGTCACGACATCACATCCCCCCGGTTTTACAGCATCAATTAACTAACTAAAACCAAACTTAAATTAAAAAACCGAACATTTGAACTTACATCAGCATGATAAAAAATACCTTAAAGTGTTAGTTCACCCAAAAATGAAATTTGTGTCATTAATGATATCGTTCCTAATATCGTTCCACACCCGTATATCACCTCCGTTCATCTCCGGAACACAGTTTAAGATATTTTACATTTAGTCCGAGAGTTATTAATAACAGAATTTTCATTTTTGGGTGAACAAACCCTTTAAATGACAGAAACTATCTGGAAAAAAATATTTGAAGTGTTATTGGATTGTTTAGTTTGTCTCACTTCCCATTTGATTACATGGAGAGGGGGGGGGTTATGACATATACTGGGACCAACCATCTTAGGGCGATTGAAACATTTTGGCTTCACTTTTCAGGACTTGTGCGGCAAACTTGATTCTGCTGCTATTTTCACAACCTTGTCTACATAAGACTTTCTAACTGAAAATGGAATGTGATACTCTCTCCACCTAGCAACCACTCAGAATACCTTAACCACCAGCTTTTGAATGGCAGAGCTTGTCACAATTCCTAATCCACAAAAAACTACATGCAAGAATTTGGCCTAAACAAAATATCCTTTAAGTTAAGGAACAACTGATGTGTTGGGAGTGCACTAATGATGCCTGAAAACGTGTCTAGGTAGGCAGCTCTGTATTGTTTGGAGTAAAGCCAATATGAAACCTCAAAGAAATACTACAGCTCCTATATAACACAATTTTAATGCTGGTTTCCACATCGCAAATATGAAGCAGCTGTGAAATCTGTGAAGTGGGCCCTTGTCAACAGCTTAGTTTTGGTCTTATGGACGGACAAAGTAAACTTAAATCATTTTTACAGATTTAAAGTAAACAGAACATCTTAATTGGCTATTCTCACTTTATAGTTTGCTTAAGTCTTTTTTTACATTTCTCACTATAATGTTTATGATCAACATTACAAGACCTTATCCCATCGTAAAGAGAGGCTTATCGTTTTGTCATGAGCCACTTGGATGCAATAATCTGCCGTGGTCATTGTGGCTTTAGCTTTATGGTCATTTTATGTGACCAAAACATTTATGTTAATGAGAAATCACAACTTTTTATTGTTCTTTTTCATTCTTATAAAGCTGTTTTGAATGTGCTTCAAAGATATTTTAGATCATTTAAATCTTTTTTCACAGTGCCCCTACCTGCTGTTACCAGCATGACCGTGTACGACGAGGCCCGGACGTCCATGCGAGTCCGATGGGAGCTAGTTGACGGGGCCAGTGGGTACTTGCTAAACTACAACACCATCAACGCCAGTGTGCCCTCTGGAAAGATGGAGGTGAGCGCCTGTCACACTGACGCCTTCCAGAACAACCTCCAGACGATCTCTCAAAATTTCCACCTCTGCTTTATTAGACCTCAAGGCAGAGTAAAACCACCTCTGCCAGCGGCCCCTTTAGCAGAGCCAGATGGTCAAAGCAAGGAGCAACTGTCTCACTGCTGCTGTTCATTTATTTCTGTTTTAGTTTTAGTAACTGTAGTACTTCAGCTTGTTTTATTTCAGTTAGTTGCCAAGGCAACATTTCTAGTCAAAGTTTTTTCTAATATTTTATTTGATTTCATTTCAATTAACAAAAACAAGTTTCAATAGGTTTAATTTTCATTTTAGTAAAAAAATGTAATTAAAAAAAAAAATTAAACAGGATATTCAGTTAGGATTTTATCAATCTGAGAAAAAAATCTTATCTGCAATAAAAATTATTGATATTATTTTAAACTCCACATGATCTAATCTGCTATCCACATTAATTTTATCGCTCTGTAATCTAATTGTGTCAACTTTTATTTATTTCAATTTAGGAATTTTAGGAGACATCTGAGACAAAGTTGATAATTAAATTAGGCTTAGCTGAAAGCTTTAGTCTCCTGAGCAATGAAAAAGTGGCCTCTGAGCAATAAAATCATCCTCTAGGGGGTCTACAAAATCCAAACTCGCCTAAAACACAAGCTTTTGGCAAAAAGGAGATAATGCTGCCTGTTCTGAATCGATTTCCTTCCTGAAGTAATGTACATAACAGTACCCAAATATCTGCACATGGAGATGCAGATGTGTGTTTCTTTGGAAAAGTCACAACCATCATCCCTGGAGATCTAGCTCATCTGATTTAGTCTGGAGGAGACATACCTTAATCGGGAGTGTGTTTATGCCAGGTGTTCCTCATAACAAGTCTTGTCTCGCTGGGCCATTGCTTTGCTAATGTCCATTCTCTTTAACATCCCTCCCTCCTGCAGATGCGAGTTGGTGCAGATGTGAATGATGTCCAGTTACTGCAGCTGCTTTCAAACACCGCATACTCTATCTCCCTGTTCGCCTTACATGGAGCGGCGGTCAGCGAACCCCTCATCGACAGAGGAGTCACTCGTACGTCTCTCCTCAGATGGTTTCAATCTGTTATTGTCAATATTTATTTTATGTTTTTATAGGTATCAAATTAAATCTATCTGACTGTCTTCTAGTGCCTCTGCCTCCAGTGGGTGAGTTGAGAATCTCAGAAGTGACTCACAGCTCCATGCGTCTAACCTGGGATGCATCTCCTGGAAACGTCAGGAAGTACACCATCACCTACAAGCGAGAGGATGGAGAGCTGAAAGAGGTGATCAAAATGTGTAATTCACACAGCAGGGATTAGTAAATCAAGAATTTCAAATATAAAAAATGTCCCATGCAACGTTTGTAGTTTGGGACTCAAGAACCATTTTAGAACCATTTTTAGAACCATTTCCAATAAAAATAAAATAATAAAAAGCCATTTCTAAAAAAAAAAAAAAAAAAAGATGTTTGATTTCAGTTAATGGAACATATAATTGTAGTTACATTTCCTATCCATAATCATTTGTAACAGTTGTACTGTAGCTTGCAGCTCAAAACAAGATCTTTTAATTGCAGTTTAATGGACTGTCTTCTTCTATGATGAATAGTCTTAAATTGGGAAATAGGCCTGAGCTATGTAGGGAATGTGAGATAGATGAAGAGAAACTTTTGATTTTTGGTCAGAGTTTATTTTAGAGAGGGTCTTCCATAGAAATAGTTCATTAGCTAGGACTTCCTGCATTTGAAAGCCCCCATATTTATCCCACTAAGGTATTCACAAACTGATCCTGGTCAGATAGTAGGACAAAATCTAGGGGTTTACGCTGAGGACATCACCTCTGGGAACTGGCTTCTTGCTTGTTCTCCTGTCTCTCCGTAATGATGCCTTTATAGATATATCCAGAGTACTGCTGTTTTTACCAAAAGGAGTCTTTTATCTTTGAAAATCTACAGAGATGAACCAGTGGAACTATTTGAGGAGGTCTGAAAGGTCATGTCCAAGCAAACTTGTTGATAGGATGCAGACTGTCTTGTTTATCTCTTCTTGGACATACTCTGGAATGAGGTTAAGATGACCTGATTCACTAAGCCGAACTCTGGATCCATCTTTGCAAAGGCAAAACATCACTATAGCCATTTATCATACTTAGGGATTTGAGTATGACGTAGATGATTTGTCAAATCATGTCTGGTTTAGGAAAGGTGTGTTGATAGATTACAAAATGACTTATGCTTATTGCCTGGTGTGCAACAAAAGAAATGAGGGATCTAGGCCATATCTTGAAACCGGTTTGCATCAAAGCCCTTAGGTTAAGAAAAGCCTATGTTTTAAGGATTAAGGATACCCATGGTGAAACCTGGGTTCGCAAAAAAAAAAACAGTGTCCACTTAAGGTACCTTAAGGTCATCTTAAGTGTACTCCCTTTAATGCTTAAGTGTTCCCTTAACTTATGTGTTGCAACAAAGTCCTTAGTAATCATTTCACCCTAAAATAATGAAGGGACCGAAACACTCATCTGCTGAACTTAAACACAATGGCTGATTTCGTGTTTACTGAGGAGGAGGAAGTACCAATGTACATTTTTAGTAATCGAAATATGGTATTATAAATATTAAAAGTATGTTATGATCTGTTGATTGTACTTTATTTTACAGTATGTATACTTACAGTGTACTTACCTAAGAATACTGGGTAATTTAGGGTAACTACAAGGGTTAAGATTAGGTTTGGGCGTAGGTTTAAGGTTAGTACCTAGTTTTTACCCAGTTATTGTAAGTATATTGTACGTACATGTTGAATACGACTGTAAAAAAAAAGTTAAATGCTACTTGTTTCTTGTTTTGGGGCCTATTAAGCCATTTCACACCAGGTGAGATCTGCATGTCGTGGCTAAGCACCTAACAAAGGCCTAGTCAGTGAGTTCATTAACAATGAACTGTATAATGTCACTTAATGCAAAAAATATGAGTGGCACACCAGGATTTTTAGCAGTTGGTGTTTTGCACAGGCAAGCATTGTCCTCAGAAAATCTAGTTTGGCAGTGTAATTTTTTTGAAGTTCTGGTAAAAAAACCCACCCAGTTTTCACTTAGTTTCACCAATGCAGATTTTATTCCATGTGTAACGAATGGAGCCGAGGCAAGTCGGTCTGTCAAAAGCATCTGTTGTTATTTTTCCCTTGACATGTGTTAATGTTAACGCTGACGTTGGTGTTTGACAGGTTGAGGTCAGTGGTGACATCACCACTTTGGTTCTCACCAGCCTCCGCTCTCAGACGGAGTATGATGTTGCTGTCACTCCCGACTACGACGAAGGTCCAGGAAATCCCATGCTTGGCAGTGCAATAACTGGTGAGCTTATAATCCTCACTGATTCTCCAAGATGACTCGATTGACCGATGATGTTGGTTTGGCAACAGCAATTACTTCACGGCTGCCGGGTTCTGTTTGTTACATTGGTGTTGAACTATGTGACTTACTGGCTACAAGACCTGCAATTTCAGCAGGTCTTTCAAGCTCCCTACCTGGATAATGACTGCCATGTGTGACGCCACCCCTACCCAAGCCACGTGTATGTGTTCATGGCTTTATTTTATCAGTCCCAAGGGTGATATCCTTCATCAGTCCCAGCTGATCTGCAAGTTTGTAGTTTTCTTTCTGACACACAACCCGCTTCCTTTTACACAGGAACTCGGCATGATGGGCAGATCTGATGGTTCACAGTCCCAATATTCACACCAAGTTTCTATATCACACTTTTTCTGTTGACATTCAGATGTGGTTCCTGCACCAAAGAACTTGGTGTTTTCTGAGGTGGGCCAGACTTCATTCAGGGTCACATGGGAGCATGGAGCACCAGACGTCGCTCTCTACCGCATCGGATGGACAAAGAAGGGCGAGAACAACTTCAAATATGTATGTTTACCAGCTTGTTATTTGCACACACACAACATTTTTTTTATTCAAAATACCTTTTTTTCAGTATGAATAATCTAAAGAACATTTTTCACTATAAAGAACCTTTTGTGGAATGAAAAGTTTCCATAGATGTTAAAGGTTCTGGGAACCATAGATGGCAATTATTTTTAAAAGTGTACCATTGATCATTTAATTTTTATTACAAATTTAATGAACTCTCTCAAATAGCATGTGAGGCTCACTAGAATTCATCTTTTTTAGGATATCCTGAGTAGTGATGAGACAAGCCAAGTTCTGACAGAATTAGATCCAGACACAATGTATGACGTCACTATTACAGCCATCTACCCCGATGAGTCGGAGAGCGAGGATCTGATGGGGAGCCAACGCACATGTGAGAATAGCACACAAGCACACGTGGAGAACACTGACTCTTGTGTACTGGGACAAAAGCAGACTACAAAACTGCTTAAATAGCAGTTGATATATAAGGAATTCATTTAGATTAGTCTGCTCAGAGGTGTTCACAACATCCTGCTTTATTTGTCTCAACAAATGTATGTTTAGGGGGTGGGGTGAGGGGCTTTCCTCTCTGTAGAAATCACGCTCCGGACCCCACTGTGCCTCTGGGTCCCCTACACACTGTACCTCTTTCCCACTACAATACACTACTGTTAAAAAGTTTGGGGTCAGTAAGGTTATTTCTTTTTTTTAAAGAAATTAATAAAAGACATTTATAATGTTACAAAATATTTCTGTTTCAAATAAATGCTGTCCTTTGAACTCTCTATTCATCAAAGAATCCTGAAAACAAATGATCACTGTCTCCACAAAAATATTAAGCAAATAAAAGCAGGCTTGGTGAGCAGAAGAGACTACTTTATAAAACAATTTAAAAGTCTTACCAACCCTAAATACTCAACCAGTAGTGTATATTTTATGAACATTAACAAACCTTGTATTCACTTGAATTTCGACTGTATGGTATAACCATATTTTACCATTGTCCCATGTCTCAAGACTCAGAGCCAACACAATAACAGCTGGTGACGTTACAATAAAATAACATGTTGTTTATCTTTTTCTAGTGTCAAAGCTCATTACAGCCGGTATGTTGTTTCCCATAAGAGAAAATGTAATTGTTAATGTCAATGCTAATAAGGATGATGAAACTTTTAATGGAAACGGAAGATGAAGAATTGCATGTGCATTTTTGTGTTTCATCAGAAACTCATCCACCATCATTTGTCCAACATCATTCATCATTGCCATTTCATCACTATCATTTTTTCATCATTGTCATCTGTCATCAGTCATAAACGCGCATGCACAACTTGCCCGACTGCATTGTTTTTGTTGCAAATGATAATTTCTCCATCCCAAACATCCATGCACCTCCTCCATCCATTATTCAGGATTGACTCATGATGCTCATGTAACCAGCATAATGAGTAGGGTTGGGAATCAACAACAAATTCAGAATAAGGTTCCTTTTTTAACAAAACAATAATAATAGAATTAAAGGATTTTCATGATCTTTGGTTCCATTGAGTTTTCAGTTGTATTTGTCAGAGTGGTTGTCTTGGATGGTTAATTTGGAGTTTTATTTCGCTATAAACAATAGTCTACTTTAAAATGAAAGAAACATTAGAATATGTTGCCAAAACCATGCTGTTTTTGTTTATTTTACAATTTGAAAAAAAAATTTAAGGGTACTTACTCAAACCCCTGAAGGAATAAGTGCAATCAGAACCAGAATCATTAAATTTCTCATGATTCCCATCCCTAATCGTTTAAGCCACTGTTCCAAAAGACAGATTTCGCTGATTGACCTTTCTGTCTGCTCCCAGTGCCCACTGGACCACCACAAAACCTCCAGGTCTTCAACGCCACCACTACGACTCTAACTGTGAAATGGGACCATGCGCCAGGCCCCGTCCAGAGCTACAAAGTCACCTACCAGCCTGTTGCGGGTGGAAAACCGCTGTCTGTAAGTTCAACTGTCCCCATTCAACCTCCATCGAGATGTTTTGAAGCAGTGCCTGAACCATCTTTCACTTATGATGAAGAATGGCAGAATCTGTTTTAAGAAGTTCAAGTCCTTGTGTTAGTCATTACAGCAAGCTGCCCGCTGAAAGCCAAACGTCTTGACAGGAAGTCATTACCAACAGACTGATCTAATGCAAACCATCACAACATGTCTGTTTAGTGGCCCTCAGTTACCATCAAGATACAAAACAATTACTGTAATATAGTTAATGTCAAGGCGCTTTAGATGAACAGTCCAGAGAACATGTATTGTTTGTTTGGGGGCTCATTGGCTAAAAATATTAAAACTGAACAATGCCGCTTTCACCAGTTTGTTTATTAATGCAGGATGATGCTCATTGGTCACGGCAACAACTGGTGTAAAACGTTTAAACAGTGTGACATTTTAATCCACTGCAAAAAAATCATCAACATTTTATATCTTCAGCTGCTGAATACATCATGTCCATGTGAGCTATTGTATTGTACTTACATATGGCATTTGTGCATTTAGCAAACACTCTTATCCAAAGCAACTTACAAAAGTGGAGCAAAATCAAGTTGTCAAGAGCCAGCAATATTCGTAATGAATAATGCCAGGTGTATAAGACAGCTACATTAGGAAACAGTTAGAGAAGAGGGGAAATGAAGAGGTCCCTTTGAGGTTACTTTTTAGGATTTTTTCCCCATTTAATATCCTTGGCATTATGGCAGAATGAGGGTTGTTTCTTCTGTGTTGCACCATATTCAAAATATTTTCTCATTTACACACCAAATCAAGTCTTACTTTTGACATCTTTCTCAATCAGGTTCAAGTTGGTGGAAAAAAGAACAGTGTTATTCTTCAGAAGCTGACCCCTAACACCCCTTATTCCATCACTGTGGCTGCCGTCTATCGCACTGGAGAAAGTAAAGATATTTCCGGCCAAGGGAAAACAAGTAAGTGACTCCAAGAGAATCCTTTCAATGTCCTGAAGTATTTTATGACTCCATTCGTGAACCGAAAACAATGATAAACTCATTTAGGGAGGATGCATTCCATAAAGCATCTTGGTTTTCACTCACATCTGGAGGTTTGTCAGATGTAGAGACTATTCAAGATGTTATGCAATGAAAATTAGATGGCATTATGTAACACTGTGTTTGGTGTTCCTGTAGAACCCTTGGGAGGAGTGAGAAACCTGCAGGTTATGAACCCCACCATGACCACGCTGAACGTTCGCTGGGAGCCAGCGGAAGGAAAAGTGAAGGAGTATAAGGTCGTCTACGCACCTGCAGCTGGTGGTGCTGAAAGCATGGTAGGACTGGTAGGACTTCAACTAAAGAATAAACTCAAATGTGATGTTCAGATTAATCATGAATATTGATTTGCAGATCTCAGGTGGGAGTGATTTACAATGTTTCTTTGACTTAAACTGTATATGCTATCATGGAAACAGGAGCAGGTATCAGGAACCACTACCAACACAGTTCTGAGAGGCCTTCAGTCGGACACACTATACACTGTGACCTTAATCCCTGTTTACACAGAGGGAGATGGCCAGAGAATGTCTGAGAATGGAAAAACAAGTGAGTTTCTCTTTGAAACATCAATATCTTGCTTTCACTGATTAAGAATGAAAAATATGTGACTAAATGGCTCCCTTTGATATTTCTGTCCTGTTCTTTTGCCTGTAGAGAGCTTTATGAGCTTATGTGCAACTATACAGCCAACAAACTACTAAAAATTAGTTCTTTGTTAAACTCAATGTGCTGCAAATAGCCATTTAAGAGCCTTTATTTTTAGGAGTGAGCATGCATATTGCACCATTCTGTGATTTATAATTGTTTGAGCGCATGACAGAAAATCCAGTTAGGAAGCGCGATCTGGATTATGCTTTATATTTCTGATGCCAAAACAGTAAAATGGAAATCTTCTTTGCAGGGGCTCTGGGTGGTGTGAAGAACCTGAGGGTCACTGACCCAACCATGACCTCTCTGAATGTCAAATGGGACCCCGCAGACGGGGCCGTGCGCCAGTATAAGATCTTCTTCGTCCCTGCAGCTGGAGGAACTGAGGCCATGGTGGGGCTCTGTCTCTCACAGCTATTATTATATTTTTAAAAATGATTTATTTATTTATTTATACAACAAACTCTACCATGATGTGTACTTAAAATTAAAATTGCATTTTAAAGTAACTTTTTTTTTAATTAAATCATGATGGAAATAGTGCCTCAATGCAACAAAATTTGAATGGTCCTAAAGTAGGCTTAAATTTCCTAATATAATGTCCTTATTTTTGCTACAAACACTACCATGATGTATACTTAAAATTCTAAAGTTTACAAATGTGTTTTAGAAGTTCACTGAAGTTCGTTTTTCCCTTGTTGTAAACAGGAACAAATACCTGGAGCCCAAACGACCATAGTCCTACGAAACCTGCAGCCTGATACTCCATACACTGTATCCGTGGTTCCAGTGTATCCCGCTACAGAGGGCAGACGCCAGTCTGAGAATGGAAGGACATGTGTGTATCAACTTTGTAGCTTATTTATGATATCTCTGTTACAAAACCTAATGAGCTGACTACAATTTTTAAAGCATTTTAAGACGTCATAGGCATCTGTTTGGAGACATTTTTTGTATAAAAAAAGGGTCAAAGTATCAATATAAATAGTTAAGTTAAATTAAAATATCTATTTTTACTTCATATTTGTGTGTACTATGGGAATCAGTAGAAACTCCTGTATGGAGCACTATTTGTGTGGCATGTGAAGTTGCTGCCTATGTAGAAAGTTCAAATTAGTCACTTATGAGGTTATATGTAAATAGCCAGCCAACAGCAAGGCAGCTTACTAGATTTTGAAATAGTGCCGTTTCAAAGCATATTTGACAAATTATTGTCCATCTCACTCTAGTACCTCTTGGAGGTGTTCGGAATCTCCGTCTCATTGATCCCACCTTCACAACACTCACTGCCAAATGGGAAGCTGCCGATGGGAATGTGCAGGGCTACAAAGTGGTGTACGTGCCCACCAACGGAGGAACTGAGCTCATGGTAGGAATAACTTAATCTTTCAACGTTTGTTTCTACAGTGTTGATGTCACAAAAAATATCTAAAATTGAATGGCATGGCTTGCAGACAGACATATATAGACATGATCTTCCCTTGAGGAACAAAAATGAGAGAGTGGTGCAATAAAAACTCTAATTGAATTCTCATTATGCTCAAAAACCTGCTGGGAAAGTTTACAACTGGGAGCACCAATGTTTAGATTGAGCTGGAGTAAACTGTGAAAGCGATATGTTTGGCAAGCTACAAAGAGAGAGTTCAGTTTTCTTTTAGTTTAGAAGTTGAATTTTCTTTATCTGTTTAGATAGGTAGACCGTATGCAACCGATTTTCATTCAAACAAACTAAGGTTCCTTAGTTGGAATGGGTTTGTGGAAGATATAGTGTACTGAGCTCTAGTTTCTATATTCTTTCAGGAACAAGTGTCTGAGAGCACCACAACATTAGTGTTGAATAAACTCCTGCCAAACACCATGTACACTGTGACTGTTTTGCCGGTGTATGCTGAAGGAGATGGACCTCAACTCTCAGAGAAGGAAAAGACTAGTAAGTGACTCCAAAATGACATCAGTCACGCTAAAGCTGGGTTCAGACAAGAGGAGTTTTAAAATCCTAACCGATTATGAAATCTGGTGGCATCACTCACATAAGGAGTATCAAATCTCAAACATGCACACACAAATATTTTACATTTTGCCCATCACACGCTTCAAGATATTATTAAGATTATCATGCCAGGACGAGCACCTCAAGTGTTCTCATTGGGAAGCGGATGTAAACATGTACGTAGCAGATCGTCATTGATGTCTCAACAGGTAATGTTTACTCAGCAGCTTTCTACACTCACCCTGGTATGCTCAAAACCAACATGATTTCTCCTCAGCTCTTCTCTTTGTCCGTACGGTTGTTATGTTTTTGAAGTTATACGTTATACAAATAGATGTGTTGTTGCAACTCTCCACCGTTCCGCTGTTCAACAGACCCGCACAGCAGCTCGTTTCGCGGTCGCTATTTCGAAAGTTCTCATTCACTTCTCTCATTGGCTATTGTGAAAGAATTGACGTAATAATCCCGATTTAAAATATGTTTCATATAATCGGGCAGCTCCGTGAGAGCATATCGGGAGGTGCAAGATTTGATCTTTGAACCAGATAATCTGCACCGAACATCAGAACCGATCGTGGTCCTTGACAAGATTTTTTCTCCAAATCTCAGGAGGGAAAATCAGGGATAAATCGGCCTAAAACTCCTGCAGTGTGAGCCCGGGTTAAGACATTATATATGAATATCTGTTGAATGCATGCAAACAATGTCAATGTCAACAACTCTCCTGTTGTCTCCTTAGAACCTTTGGGCAGCGTAAGGAACCTGCAGGTTACAGATCCAACTATCAGCACTTTGAACGTACGCTGGGAGCCGGCAGAAGGCAATGTGCGGGAATACATCGTCATTTACGTTCCTGCCGGTAGCCAAAATCAAGAAGTGGTGAGAATGATTTCCTTGGATTTTCCAGAGATAGCAAAAGAAAACAAAAGAGAATTTAACACTGAAGTTTCACACTGATACACTCTTACCTTGAACATTGAAATGTTGGTCATTATGCTTTAATAAAAAATAAAAATCTCCTTGTAAACGTGTAAATGGAGCTTATTATATAAATTATTCATTCTTTTAAGTGTAAATCTTTCTAAATGATTGCTCGTTATTCAAATGACAGCGGTAACACTTTATTCAACTTTATTCTGGGAACACATATTCACTACGACTTTTGCCTTAATAAACTCCTAATTCACTGCTTATTAATAGGTAGTAAGGTAGTTTTTTTAGTGTTTAAGTTAAGGTATTGGCTATTCTCAATTCCTTTAAATTTGCTTGGGCAGGATCAAGTATCTGGAACCACCACCTCAACTGTTCTGAAGAACTTGGAGCCCGACACAACCTACACAGTGACTCTGGTGCCAGTATATCACGAAATGGAGGGCAAACCTCTTTCGGAGAATGGAAGAACAAGTGAGTTCATGGTGAAGATATAGTGTAGTGCATCTTTAGATAGTGTTGGCCACCAAATTGAAATGTCTGGCGATTGTTTACTTAACAATAACTGAGATATTGAGTTAATGTATCCCTGCTTTTCAGGACCGCTCGGTGGAGTTCGCAACCTTCAAGTTACCGATCCCACCAGCAGCACCCTAAATGTGCGATGGGAGCATGCTGATGGAAACCCTCGAAATTACAAGGTTTTCTATGTCCCGCAGCCTGGAGATGCTGAGAAGATGGTAGGGTGTGATTAACTAACTTCTAATGGTTTATATAAAGGATCTTTCACATTATGTGACCAAATCTCTTGTGTTTTGTGATCAGGAACTAGTTTCCGGTGGCACGACAAGCACCGTCCTGCGTAATCTCAATGCTAACACGTTGTACAAGGTCACATTGTTGCCTATGTATGAAAATGAGGTGGAAGGAAAGCGTCAGTCAGAAAATGGCAAGACAAGTGAGTCCAGATGTTTGTAACTTGCAATTTTAGGATGGAGAACGTATCTGCCTCTACAAGGGATCCCTGCTTATTGTCTTGTGAGGGTTCATCATGTCTGTTTTATTAACGCAGAACCTATGGGAAGTGTGAAGAACCTCCAGGTGACAGACCCAACTGTGAACTCTTTGAGAGTGCGATGGGACCCAGCAGATGGAGATGTTCGTCAGTACAATCTCATCTACGTGCCTGTTGCTGGAGGTGCTACAAGCACGGTAATGACCTAAATTTGTCTCACTTTTGTCATTTTGGTTATCACGTTTATCACTCAGTTATTTGGTTTCTAACTAGTGTGTGCCTGTACTGATGTATTCTACAGAGCCAAGTGTCTGGAGTATCCACCAATACTATTCTGAGAAACCTGCAGCCAGACACGGAGTACAGGGTCACTGTAATACCAATATATCCAGATGCCGAAGGAAAGAAACAGTCTGAGAATGGGAAAACAAGTGTGTACCTGCAATGTCACCTTTGGATTTTACTACGTTAGCATGTAGCATACTTAATTTCAAATCTCACAATTCCCAGAGCCTCTGGGTGGAGTGAAAAACCTGCAGGTCACTGATCCCACAACCAGTTCGTTAAAGGTGCGCTGGGAGCCCGCTGAGGGTAACGTCCGGCAGTATCGAATCTTCTACGTTCCAGCATCTGGTGGTGCAGAGGACATGGTAAAAGTTGCTCAACAGAAGAAACTCTATTGTCTTTCTGGACATGCTACTGATCTTCTATAACTTTCCTCTTAAATTATATACATCAAAAGGAGCAAGTTTCTGGAGGCACCACCAACACCGTCCTAAGGAACCTTCTGTCAGACACAGTCTACACTGTGACTGTGGTTCCTGTTTATCCAGAAGGAGAGGGTCTGCGTCAGTCTGAGAAAGGAAAGACACGTAAGTTGTACTTATGAATTACAGAGTCACGCATCGCTATTACTATCGCTTAAAAATCGTTGTTCACATCAAACGGCTTGTTGAGTAGAGCTGCCCTATGAATTTCCTGACTATTCAGACTTAGGATTTTCATCAGGCAGACAATAAAAGAGAAGGACCAAATTCATATTTTAAGACTTAAACCAAACCTCAGAACAGCCTAGCAACTATAGTAACACTTTGAACAATGTAGCTACCACTTACACTGGATGGCTAGAAGCTGTCTACACTGGATGAGACAAAGCAAATCCATTTGTCCTTCCTATCATAAGTAGCGCAAGATCTTGGAGTACATCAGATATAGACCTGGGTGTGCCTTTCAACCACTCAAAACACCCTAGCAACTGGATTTTATATAGTTCACCACTCATTGTGAAGCATCCGCACAATTAATGTTGGTATAATTGCTAAATATCAGTTGTATGTTAACACACGAAAAACTATAGGTTCAGGGCACTTACGTTGCACTAAAATAAATGGGATACTTTGAACTTGTGTTAGATTTCTGTAGGAATTTTCACATCTGCTTCGGTTTAAAAGGCGTGCTAAGCCGTTTTAGCATCAACCCTAAATGCCCCCCACCACCTGCCTTTCCTTTTTGGCACTTTCTCACCATAAAACCCGTCTGCGCCGCTGTCGAATGCCTCGCTCAGCATTCATTCCTGAACTTTACTGAGCTTCCTCCTGTTTAAATGTCTTTGTGAGCTGTTCCTCTGACTTCCTCCGCTGTTCTGTAAATTCCTTGTTCTCACTCTGCTGTGTTGTGGTTTCTCCCTCTCTCCCTCTTTCACAGTTCCAAGAGTCCCACCCCGGAATATCCAGGTCTACAACCCATCACCCAACACTCTGAACGTGCGCTGGGAACCCGCCTCGGGCCAGGTGCAGCAGTACAGGGTTGCCTACGCCCCGCTGAGTGGGATCCGGCCTCTTGAGTCTGTGAGTGATGCATATTCATTTAGGGGACACTAATTCAAAAGTTATACAGTAATGTATTGTAAATTAAATGTATGTACATTTCATAAAATCCAAATCAGAGACGTTGCTAGCTCCACGCTTTGCCACTTGAGCTACAGGAACACTGTATATATGTTGAAGGGTTTATATTTTTCAGTACATTACAACAGTTTTGGACGCAACTCATCCAATCGGAATTTAACCAATTGATGGTTAATCTGCCATCAAGCTACCCTTTTTAAAAGTAGTTTGCTTTGTAGTTACTAAGAAAATTGTAGCTGGCTACATTGAAAGTATAAAACGAGGCAAGACATTTCAGATAATTATTAGATTATATAATAATCTACGAGGACCTCACTTAACTCAAACACGTAAATTTACACAAAATGCAGCTAATAAACCCAAAACAAAGACAATGAATTGAAACATAATGAAAAACAGCAGTATTTAACTAAATATTTATTGAACTACATCAAGTAAAATGGCTTTTGTGAACCCTATTGGGGGATGACTCATGAATTTGTGAATCTATTTATTTGAACAAGCTCATTGCTGCAACAAAACGTCTGGATACTCACTGAAATTAATTCGACTTTCTAATACTACTTCAGAGAAAGAGAGAGGGAGGGAGGAATATTTTAGGGTAAGGAGTTTATTGCCTCAGCATGCTCTGCAATGTATGTTTTTATATTCAAAGATCCATCACTACTTAATGGACCTAGTAGCTCTTTATTGAAGAACTGGAAACTAGTCTTTGTTTTTGAAACTGTCACAGTTACAGTTTTAAGTTAGTTCATTAAAGTTACTCCCCAGCTCAGGATGTTTAGCACGTGCCCTTTGGCTTTTAGGCGTCATTTACAATGTTTTTCATAAAGAAGTTCTTTAGGGGTCTTACAGGCTCACAAGTCCCCCTTCTGCATCACTAAACACAACAAGTTGGGACACACAAAAAAACATATTCACATATCCTGCGTCCTGACCCATATTTGTCAAACCCATCATTTTGAGACAACATGAGCGTTGGTGTATGGAAAGAATGCAGCTGCCATCAGTGATGTGAAGCCTACAAATGAGAAACAAATGAGCAGATGGGGTGATAATCCTGCGGGCTGTTGACAGGTAGCCGATGGGGTTTCCCCGTCTCCCCAATCCAGTCTTTCTTCAGCTCCAGCCGCCCCCTGAGGGCAATCACGCTGATCTGACAATATTTATGTAGCATTTAACCCCATGAGCACATCTGTATCACATCTTGCATTACATATCTGTTTGGAAATGTTATCTAGCTACGCTAGTCTAAACAGGGGTTTAACGGGGACGTCATTATGTATATTCGCTTTGCCAGATTCACAATATCTGCACTGGGTTGTCATACAGTGGATGTTTATGAATATAGTTGTCTCTGTGTTATCTAAATAATGGTCTTCTCCTCAGGTTCTTGTTCCTGGCAACATCAACAATGCTTTCCTTGATCAGCTCATCCCGGATACTGCGTACTCTGTAAAGGTGATGGCGGTGTATGCTGATGGAGAAGGCGCGGGAATTGACGGAAAAGGAAATACATGTGAGCTAAGTCTTGAAATGTTGCTTTACAAACCAAAACACATGATGATAATGATGACAAAATATATATTTTATTGATGGACGTTTTCAACATGAAATTAATATATTTTCTAAATGAATGTTATACTGTAGCTCTTTTTGTGAACATTTTATCTGCTTATGTTTCTATTTGTTTTAATGTTTTTACTGGTTAATCAAAATGTCATAGCTGGAGCTTGACAGTGATGGTGACGTATGCAGGACTTTTAGTACAATCATTTAGTCTGCATAAACCCTCCGTGCAAGTTTTCTTTCATCTGCATCCACTTTTGAGTACCATGCCCACTTTTATATTCTTTATTTTATTTTAAAAGGGTCAATGCACATTAATTAGTGCATCATGTAAATGTGCCAGATTTAGCCATACAGGCTCTTTTTAATCTGTAGTCCCTGGCTGTAAAATCAATCAAACATCAAAAACATATTCCAAAAAACATAGCCATAACCAGAGCATATTAACACAAATACAACACTACTCCATATTATGAAGATGTGATTTTTTAACAGCCAATCAACAACTGATGCATAGAACCAAGTCTCTCTTTTTTTCGATAATCCATTTCACAATACAGATGAAAAGATATGCTGCTACTTCTGTTTTATCGCAACATTCAACCATCTACTCCTAGCAACCACATAGCAACTCCCTGGCAAACACTCAAAACAACTTGGCTAAATGTAAATGTTGTCTATTGCAGTGCCACGAGCTGGACCCAGGAACATGAGGGTCTTTGAAACCACCACAAGCACAATCAGCATCGGCTGGGATCACGCTGAGGGTCCTGTTCAACAATATAAGATTGCTTATGCTCCATTGACGGGAGATCCCATCACAGAATTTGTGAGTTGAAGTCCAGTGATTATTGCATTAACTTGATTTAGTTATTCTTCACTCTGTCAATACTTTTGGTTTTAGGACTCTTTCCATCTACAGTCCTTTAGCAATGAGGTCTATGACATGAAGTGAACGTAAAATTGAAATGTATTTTCTTGATGAGTGCTTTTTATCATACTGCCATTAATCATCAGTGCATCTTATTCTGTTTGATTTCTCAAATTATTCTTGGTTGTGGTTATTCAACCAAACATCATGCATCTGATGGTTTTCTCTGCAGACTGTTGTTCCTGGCAACAGAAATAATGCTATCCTTCAAAATCTGCTTTCTGACACCCCATACAACATCACCGTTACAGCAGTTTATCCCGAGGGACCTGGCGGATCCCTTAACGGAAATGGAAAAACACGTGAGTCAAAGTAACGGCAAACGCCGCTTAGATTACTCAGCTTTAGTTGTGTTTTCTTTATACAAAACTTGAGTTCAGGAGTAACTAAATAAAAGTTGCAACATTACTTCTTTAATGCATTTTTCAATACCACATTATTTCAGCATTTTTAATAAAAGTTGTAATTTTCCAAAGTAACTTGCGGTTTGGAAAGTTACAGTTAGTAGCAGTAGCACTTATAGTATTTATTATTATTATTATTTGAATTAGCTTTTATTTTTGTATATTTTCATTGTAAATTTAGATTAATTTATAATCATTTTGTTACGTGTTTTTGTCATTTTTATTAGTTTTAGTTTTTTTGTATTACTATTTAGGTTTCATTTATTTTTTATTAAGTTAGTAATTTTGGTCCTTTTTTCTCAGAAACTCATTCAGAGTGAGTAATTGCTGGTAGGGCATGGTGGAGAGTTTGAAAAACTGTTGTTTGTGTTGGCATAAACTAACAATAAATCTGCCAGTTAGCATGGGCTAGAATCCAGAACATCCTTCAGCTAATAGTAACACAGCACACTAAAACCACTTTACCACTGTAAACCTGTGCATTTCTTGATTTTAGGAGCATTTAAACACAATTGCTATGATATTTAGTGGTAGTTTTTAACCTTGGATCTTACTTTGGATCTTATGTTCAGTTGGCCTGCTGGAACCTCAGAACCTGCGTGTCTCCGACGAGTGGTACACACGCTTCCGTGTGTCCTGGGATCCGGCTCCAGCTCCGGTCATGGGTTACAAACTAGTCTATCAACCAACAGGTACCAAATATCACAATAGTGTGTGTTCACTATATGCCGTTTTTACCTCAAGGCCACCATGAAATTATAATTGATCCAGTTTTCTTTCTGTTTTTATTGCAAATGAGTGCAATTTAAATTGTTAAAGGTTATGTTCCCATTCTTCCTTTAGATAAAGACGAGTCTTTGGAGGTGTTTGTTGGTGATGTCACCAGCTATACCCTACATAACCTTCTTCCTGGTACAACATACGATGTTCAGGTGTTCGCCCAATATGATGGCGGTGTCAGCAAACCTCTCACGGGACAAGGCACTACATGTACGTTTTCAGAAGTTTGTTTTGCAGGTTTGGTTTTATGCCACTGTTTTAAATGTCAGCAAGATTCCCAATTTGAGTGCAACGTTTCTTGTTCTTTCAGTGTACCTCAATGTGACCAACCTTGAGACATACGACGTTGGCTATGACAGGTTCTGCATTAAATGGACGCCTCATCGCGCTGCTACGTCTTACAGAATCAAGCTAAATCCACTGGACCGTGAGTCACATTTAAATTGAACTCCCACTTCCTTCTACTTTGAGCCAGCATTGATCTGTTCCAAAATCTAGTGAGCTTCCCATCTAGGCAACATTTTTAGGCATGTGGCCACTTTTCCATCAGAATGTTTTCATTCACTGTGTTTCATTATGCACACACTACCATTCAAAAGTTTGGGGTCAGTAAGTTGATTTGCCTTGGTGGGCCTAAGAGTTTTAAACATTAAAAAATCTTATCAAACCCGAACTTTTTAATGGTAGGCTTAAGTGAATTTTTCATTTCTTTCAGTTGTGGGAACTACATCGACTCACCCTGCTTTTTACTGGGACTTCAATCATCCAGATTAGTTATTTGGAAAAATCTTGATCTGCTTGTTTATTCTCTATTGTGTTCACATTTATTGTAATGTTTAGTGGGCATCTCGACCATTGACATTTACAGATTACATCTGAGGGCTCGACAATAAGGACTGCCCGATGGCCCGGGGTCAGTGTAAACGTCGCTTGAGAAAGTTGACGCAACTGTCACGTTCCCGATAAAGCCAGTGCTGCATTACGAACGTTTATCATTTGCACGTGTTTTTAAGCCTTGCCCTTTTAAATATTCAAGCGCAAGAAGACACAAATGAGAACTCAATAGTTCAATAGTGTGAGAAGCACTACACATCGGAAGCATGCTCCCAGAAAGCTGTTTCTCAGACAGTGTGCGAATGCTGAATTGAGCTGTCTTTCACATCTTCTTGTGATTGAGCGGACATATTCACACAAAAATTTATATGTAAAAAAAAAAATGCAGGTCTCTGCTTGTCTGGCTATCACCAGATACAAGCTATTAATTAGCATCACATGCACAATAACTGGAATTTAAAACTGTGAAGAAACAAATGATCAGTAATCTTTTAGACAGATAAACATTATAGACTAGGATTTGTGCGCTCAACATCTCTTCTTTTTGTGCCGTGAACTAGATTTAATAGACTCGTATGTATCATATCTTTGTTGCCCCATTAAAAAGCTGCACATTACATTTAAAATAAACATCTTGTAATTTCATATTATTTGTGTAGGCCGGACCAAGCAGGATTTTACCACCTCCGCCTCATTTTGAGCCAGGAAAAGCCCTGTATGTCTTAAGTAAATATAGGCAGTTGAGATATAAAACTCATGTGTAACAGTATATTGTATCCGTGCAGCTCTTAAAGTGCTCACAGCAGCTTAATGACCCTGCTGTTGTCTTCAATTTAATGTTAATCAAACAAAAAAATCACTCACTGCTCTTGCCTAAATAACTTTTGTAACTTTAATTTATACATTGAATTCTATTTTACATTTGATTATTAATTTCTCTACCTGAAAATTACCGTTAGACTATACATGAAAAGCAGTGTTTATTTAGTTTGTATGTTTGTTCTATTGCGTTTGTGCTATTGCTCTTAATTTGATTATTTGTTATTATTTTATTACTAACAGTTTACTCGTCCTTAACAATATTTTAGATTTATATGAGCTAGGCTATCAGTTTTTGGTGTCACAACATTATGTATTAAGGTTATGGTTCAAAAACAATGAAGACAATAACTAGGCCTTTTTTATTTATTTATTTATTACTTTTTTTGTAGTGGGGCCAGTGAAAAATGTCGGCAAGGCAAGTATTGTAACCAGTGGCCTGACTGGGCCAGTAGAAAAAATCTTTATCATTGAGCCCTGCAGCTCTAAAGGAGCTCATGGAAGATAATTTCAGCAAATTCAGAAATGCTGGCTCTATATTTTGCAACAGTAACAAAAAAGTACCCAGAGTACCAAGACTATACAATAGTAATCTATTGGTTTTCTTTGATACAACTTAGAATATATGTAAATACTGTATATGTTTGGATGTCTTCAGTGTACCATTGTTAAATCTGTTTGCAGCGGCAGCTAAAGGTCAGCAGGAGATCACCATTACTGCGGGCCAGAGTCAGTACTGTTTTGAAGGGTTGAGTCCGGACTCCCTCTACAGCGCCACAGTTTTTGTCCAGACACCCAATCTAGAGGGGCCCGGAGTCAGTACCAAAGAACGCACCCGTGAGTTCAGCCTTCATCCTGAAATAAGCAGAGTTCACCCTCTTGCTGAATTTAAACAATGATCTTACAATGTCTTCTGACTTCTTTTGGTTCATCTAGTTGTTAAGCCAACACCGGTGCCAACAAAGCCACCCACTCCTCCACCACCACCCACTATTCCACCCGGCTGGGCGGGTAAGTGCCTTTAGCCACTGCTTTAGAAACTCACAGATACTCATACTCATTAGAAACTCAAATCATGCCAATCTTCATGGTTTTTGTGGCAGCAGATTTTCAGTTGACAAGCAGCACTCATGTTTTCTTCAAAATCTTGTTAGTAAATAGATTGCAGAGTGTGTTTGGAATGGTGAAATAGATTGTCCAGAGCTTTTATGGTTACATGCATTGGAAACGTGTTCTAAATCTGCTTATTTTGCAATGAGTTTGGGTCAAATTAAATATCAGTTTAAAACCTTGGAGAAAGTCCTTTTGCTAATAAAATAAGGATCCTTTCGTTTTATCTTCAATTCATAAAATAAGTTCATGCTGGATCATGCTCAAAACCTTTTATTCATCACGTGTCTACAAGTGGCCAAATGTTTTCTACTCCAGAGGAGTCAGCTAGCTTTAAGTACGGACACACATGATTCACTGAGGATTACACATTTTCGGCAAAGCATTTCATCTGATTGAAAATGACACCATTAATTACACAAACTAACAATGATCAATACTGCTACATCATTTATTAATCTTAGTTATTCTTAATTTCAACATATGCCAAAACATTTCTAAAACCAAAAGTATCTTTTAACTGTTAAAGTTAATGCACTGTGAAAGTATATGAACAATTGTAATTTTATAAAAGGGATCTATTATGCCCTTTTTCAAAGTCTTGATTCAGTTTTTAGGCTCTGCTAGACAAAAAGCTTCATGCTTGATAAAAACAAAAAACAAAACAACACCTTATTTTTCCCATATTTGTCATTGTTGCGGCTCCTCTCTTCCCAGTCTGTCAGTAACGCTCTGTTTAGTTCCTGTCTCTATGAAGCCCCTCCTTCTGAAAAGCACACTGTGCTCTGATTGGTCGGCTGGATCAGTGTGTTGTGACTGGTCAATGGCTTTGAGCGTGTTTGGGAAATGTCCCGTCCCTTACCATAACTGCCAGTTTCAAAACACGACTAACTAACTCAACCAAGCCCCGCCCCTTTATTCTGCTTATGCCTTGATTCTGCATATGCCTTGGGCCGGCGAGCATTATTTATATGAGGAATATTGTGACATGTTCATTCACTGAAGAAAAAAACAGTGACACAGATATAGAGAATAACTCCCGCTGGAGGGACTGTTTCATGCTCAAACAGCAACATTACACAATAAAGGAATCTGAACATAATATGTCATTAACTAATATTAACTAAGATTAATAATTGCTGTAAAATCTCATGTTAGTTAATGCATTAACTAATTTTAAGAATCAAGACCTTATGGTAAAGTGTAATCAATTAGCTCCTTTTTAGACCTTCTGGATATCATATGTACTTTATGTCTGATTATGACAGTAATTACAACATGGAGGTTCATGAAATAGTTTTTTCAGTCATTGTTTGTGTTAGTGGAATTTAATTACCCATTTCCCGCTCTTATGTAAAAGTTTAATTAGAAACAAGGGGTTCGGTGAGATCCGTTCTTGCATGCTTCATTGAGTTGTTTTTGTGTTCTCAGTGTGCAAAGGAGCAAAAGCAGATGTGGTTTTCCTCATCGATGGCTCCTGGAGTATCGGAGATGAGAGTTTCAGCAAAGTTATTCAGTTTGTTTCCAGCGTCGTTGGCGCCTTTGATGTTATCGGCCCATCAGGAATGCAGGTAAAGCCTTAGCAACACCTTAGCAACCACCTAGAATACCCTAGCAACCAAATTGGGTAATTACCTATAATATGTTGTGACTTGTTTGTGACTTTGGGAAATGTAAAGATTTAGTTTGACCAATCATTTCTGGGTCAGATATATTGCATCACTGAATCATTGTTACCAAGTTTAATTGTAATATTTTTGTGCCGAAAGATTTCATTCGTGCAGTACAGTGATGATGCCAAGACTGAGTTCCGGCTCAATGCGTATAACGATAAAGGCATCGCACTCTCTTCTCTGAAACTCATCCGTTACAGGGGAGGAAACACAAAGACAGGTATCACTCCAACACACCTAAACATTCACAGCTGCTCTAAATACACATCTTTAAAAACCAAAAATAAATGCCTTTGCCATATCTCACATATATATATATATATATATATATATATATATATATATATATATATATATATATATATCTTTTTTTCCCTTGATGTTGAATAGATTTTGGCCAAGCTTGAAGTGAAGAATAAGCAGTATAGACAGAGATTTAGTACTCACGAGGGATGGTTTTTGTTGATGTTTCCTCTCCTTTGACACTCCCAGGCGTGGCTCTGAAGCATGTGTATGAGAAGGTCTTCACTCTAGAAAGTGGAATGAGGAGAAACGTTCCGAAGGTCGTGGTGGCTGTAACAGACGGACGTTCTCAGGATGAAGTGAAGAAAAATGCTGCCAAGCTACAGCATGCTGGTATGTCTCACTGCCAAACGGTAAAGGTTATGAGCTCATTACTATATGACCTCCCATATTTACACATCAACACCTATTCAGAATTCAAAAACTGATGAATGACAGTGTGAACTACACCAGTATGCAGAGCTTTGACAATCAATGGTGTAGTAGGAATTCACAACCTAATAATGCCTATTTTGACACAATAACACTAAGTATAGAATATGTTCACTTTAAGATAAACATGCTAATGTAGGTTGTGCCTTATCAGGTTACAGCGTGTTTGTTGTTGGCGTTGCTGACGTGGACTTCGTTGAGCTGCAGAACATCGCCAGCAAACCAAGCGACCGCCACGTCTTTGTGGTGGATGACTTTGATGCCTTCTCTACCATTCAGGACAACCTGGTCACGTTCATCTGTGAAACGGCAACATCCTGTGAGTTGATGTTTTGTGGTACTTTATGAATGATACTTTCAAGAGAGCTGTGAGAATTGAATAGCTGATATGTTCCAAACTTAAATTAATGCGTTTACGCTTTGCTTCCACAGCCTGTCCATTGATCTATGTGAATGGATTCACATCACCAGGTAGGCGTGTGTCATATGCTGTGTACATCACTCGCTGTTCAAAAGTTTGGCATCGGCATGATTTGGTCACGTTAATGTTTGCTCTGTAACACTTTAGAATAAAGGTCATTAGTTAACGTATTAACTAACATGAACTAACCATGAGCAGTAAATGTGTAACTGCATTTGTTCATTTTTGTTAACGTTAGTTAATAAAAGTACAGCTGTTCATGTTAGTTCACAGTGCATTAACTAATGTTAACTAATGACCATTATTCTAAAGTGTTACCGTTTGTTCTTATGCTTACTAAGGCTGCATTTATTTGATCAAAAATACAGTAAGACTAATATTTTGACAAATTATTACAATTTAAAATGTAATTTATTCCTGTGATCAAAGCTGAATTTTCAGCATAATTTCTCCAGTCTTCAGAGTCACATGATCCTTCAGAAATCATTCTAATATAATGATTTGCTGCTCATGAAACATTTCTGATTATTATTATCAATGGTGCTTTATATTGTTGTGGAAACCATAATACATTTTTTAGCATTCTATTTAAGTTCAAAAGAACAGCATTTGAAATGTTCTAAATGTCTTTACTGTCACGTTTGATCAATTTAATGTATCCTTGCTGGATAAACTATTAATTTCTTTACAAAAAGAAAACCATCATAGCCCCTAACTTTTAAATGGAAGTGTCACATCTATACGTGTGTTTATGTATGTAGACCACTAACATGAATTATGTGATTTCCCAGGATTCAGAATGCTGGAAGCTTTCAATCTGACTGAGAAGATGTACGCTAGCACCAAGGGTGTGTCTATGGAGCCTGGTTCCTTCAACAGCTACACTGCCTACAGGCTCCACAAGAACGCTTTCCTGCACCAGCCCTCATCGTGAGCTCAAAACTCTCTTGATTTGATTTGAATACTGACTTTTTTTTTTACAATTCTATTGCCCATCGTGCATGACCCTGGATGGCGAATTTAGGAACAGTGCAATTTCTTTCAGACTTTATTTTTTATGTGGAACGCAAAAGGAGAAGCTCTTTCCATACAGTGAAAGCAGACAGTAACCAGGCACTGTCACACCTAGTGATCTGTTATAAGACATGCAAGAAGTTGACGTCAAACCTGGTGTGACATGTCTTGACACGCCATATTTGAATGTACAAGAATTAATCCAAAGAGCAAGATTTTTTGGGGATAACAACCGAATGGCTTTTTAAGTCGTGTGGACCACTTTTCTGATATTTTATGGCACTTTTGTGCAGCTTGAAGAGCAGCATGAACATCTCCTTTTGTGTTGAAAGTCTTACTCAATTAAAGTACACTAGGTTCATTAAGTTTGGGGTCTGTAAGGTTTAAATTTCTTTTGAGTGCTATAAAAATACAAAAATAATACTTATAATAATACTCAGCAAGGATACATTAAAAGTTACAAAAATATATATTTTAAATAAACTCTGTTCTACTGAAGAAGAAGCAGAAATACTTTTTTTTTTAACATTGATAATAAGAAATGTTTTTTGAGAAGAAAAAAATCATATTAAAATGATTTCTGAAGGATCATGTGACACTGAAGACTGGAGTAATGATGATAAATCATCACACCAGCTTTGATCATCATAGGAATTTAAATATATATTCAAATAGAAAACAATAATTTTTGATCAAATGAATGCATAAGCATAAGTGATTTTTTTTTTCTTACAATCTTACAGACCTCAAACTTTTAAACATTTGTTTGCAGACATTTTTGAGATATTGCTCCATTTCTTTAGATAACTGGAGTTATGATATATGGTATGCAATGCCATGTGTGTTATTGCAGAGGAATGTTCTTATTTTTTCAAATAATGGTGCTCATTTAAAATCAGTTGTTCGTAAGGTGACATTCTGACAGTGTGTTTGTGTGCAGACATCTCTGTGAAAGTAGTTTGGTATTAGAGCGAGTCATTAGAGGGCTGTAAGGCTGAAGTAAGAGCTTTTTTGGCTTTTGTTAACATGCTGCTGCTTGCCCAGGTAGAGCCCACTATCCAGAAGCGTTCAAAGCCATGGTTCTCCCACACACTTCCTTAATTATTTTACCATAGAAAAGTTCTGATAAAACACTGGATAATAAATCTAGACTGACCTGCCAGTGCTGATGTCTGCAGAAAGAAGAGATCCTCCTCCTCCTCGGTCTGGCTGAGTTTGTCTTTTTTTTTTTTTTTACAGATATATTCATCCTGATGGCCTGCCTTTCACATACACCATCATTCTGATGTTCCGACTATTGCCGGACTCACCAAACGAGGCCTTCGATATCTGGCAGGTGTCAGACAAAAATTACAAACCCGAGACCGGTGTCACCATCGACCGTAAGTACTGTTTCCCTCCTTTATGTGTTTACAATATCAGAATCAATGTCTTCATAGACAACAGATGGAAAATGAAAATCACAAGTGAGATCTCTTTAATATATCAGTATTTTGTTGAGATTAAACTGAGAATGTTCTGTTTCTCACATTTTCCCCAGAGCCCAGTAATCTCACTTCTTATCAGACTCTCATAAAGCCAAATTATTTTTAATAATGTAAAAAAAAAAATTATTTGGTTTGAAGAAAGGTTTATTTTTAACAATAAATATGTATATGTCTGGGGGGAAAAAATCAATAAAAGTAATTTATAAGTTGTTTTATCTGCAGAAAAATATATACTATTACTCCTACAACAACTCTAATTTCTCACACACACTTTTGCTGGAAAAACAGATCATACAGTGATTTGTTTATAAACTTTAATAAATTCCAACGGATGCTTCCAAGACTGTCATAAATAAATTGCAATAAAAAAACATATGTGTCAGCCTGCTAGATAAACTCTATCTTGGTTGCAAGTTTGAATCAGCAGAGTTCATTTTAACAAAGTTGATTGCCTCAAAGAAAACCACATGTTTAAGATCGCTGAGCATAAAAACGCATCCTTCTTTTTGAGTCCTGTACACTGTCCACATTCATTTCTCTAGACTTTTATTTGGGTTCTCCCTTTATTTCTACTGATGAATTTAAGGAGAAACATCTGAGAAACAAAGCTGATACTAAATAACATATCTGAGATCTACATTAAGCTTTGAAAAAGTAATCAAATGCCCCTCGAGGCTTCTTTCTCTGTCCCAGTAATCTGATTAGGCCTGGTCATCTTTAGTCCTATCTGCAGAGATGTTGGTTTGTTTGTTCTAGTTTGGGGTGACTTGTGGGATATTTAACTCTTTGTCTCTACCTTTCTGTTTCTATTTGTTCAGCATCCGCACAAACTGTGTCGTTTTATAATAAGGATACAACTGGAGAGATCCAACGAGCCACGTTTAAAAATGATCAAATCAAGAGGATCTTCCATGGAAGCTTTCACAAGGTAAATAGCTTGCTTATTACTGTGCTTTATGCATATTGATGGCAAAAATGGGTGGCGACGTGTACGCTCATCCATAAATGACTCTTATATCCGCATATACAGAGCCAAGCTGTGTGAGGTCTTCAGCAAAACAGACTCAAAACAAATGTCCATTATGTCTGAATCTAGCAAAACATGCACAGATGTTCACGGATATAGATCAAGGGCGCTATTTCTTTCAAGAAGACAACGGTCTACATTTTTGGAATAGAAATGTAGGAAAAAGAGAGATTAGTGTTCACTGAGAGGGTTTGAATCTGAAATGAGCAAGTTTTGGACTGTTCATGAAGGCTTTTTGGTGAGAATTTTGCACAAAATGCTTGCACTCAAATGAAAGTTTGATGTGGCAAGTAGCAACTCTTTCACAATGTTCAGAGGTTAACTAATCATATCAGAGGTGTAGAAATACAAGACTCAGTTGGTGTGTTGCAGAATCACGTCGTGGTCGCCTTCGGTTGCACCGTTTGTTTGATGCACAGCTACTTGAGCCACTTGTTTTTTGCATGCACCTGAAATAATTTTCATATGCAAAATGACTGCTATAATAGTTTATATTTAATCATGTATTTACTAGGGCTGTCGCTTTAACACATTCATTTAAATTAATTAGTTACAGTAAAAAATTAATGTGTTAAAATTATAAACGCATTTAACGCACTTGCCCCGCCCCAGACCTACTTAGGTCATCTAAATTTCATACAGTTGATTGATGAAGAATATGATGCAGGACAACAACTGTGTGATGGAGCCTATAGAATGCAGTTAGAATGTCCATAAAATTCAAGATATGGGGCAAAAATGCCCGTTTTAGTCTCAGGGTGTTTTTACACTGGGCACGTTTGTTGTGGTCTGCGTCAGAGCACGATTGTTCCCGCCGGGACTATGCTGCGAATACACTGCATATACCAATGATTCAATGTACCATACAGAATTAGGTTACTTAATCGCCACATTATGTAATTAATTAGATTTTTAAAAATGTAATCATTTGACAGCCCTAGTATTTACATAAGTTCTGTTCAAACATCACTTTACATTCAAACACCGTTGCAGCTCATTTGCATATAGTTGGAACTTGGTTACATCACTAGACATGCACAACTGCACACCTGCGCACATTGTGTAAATGGCCATTTATCACACTGAGTGTTGTGTAGATGATTAATGAAGATGCCAAGGTGTCTCAGAAGCCCCCAAAAATGTGTTTTTGATGAGGCCAGAAAAAGTGTTGCTTTGGCAAACAAACAGGAAAATGTTGAATCTGCTCGAAAAACAATTGCATCAGAGTGCCAGCAGATGACAAGCATGGAACAGGTGAATTGCTTTGAGCTGATTTATATGTTCATCCTTATCTTCAGTCAGTATCTCTGTCTGGCCTCGATCATGACGTCCATCAGTTTCCCTGTCAAAGTTGACCACGGGGGAAATTCTTGTGGTTTGAATGAGAAGCAATTTGTTGTGGTTTTGGCCTGTGTGAACATCAGTCTTTACCCTCAGGAGACACATCACCAGTCACTTTAAACTAAGACTGGATGGTATGACAGTGTATAACGGCATATGCTAGATACTGTGTATTTGTGTGGCTAGAAGGGGGCGGGACTGCTTTACATTATTTGCATGTGAGCTTGACATGTGAAACGGGATATGTCCCAAATAAGTCAAGATGATGAATTTATTAGGAGTTTAGTAGCAAAAGCTAGAGTTTATGCTAGTATGCCAAGCAGTATCCAAACTTAGTGCATTAATATAGAAATCAGTTGAGGTGTTACAGGGTGTTTATATCAGCTGTTTTTATAATATAATCTTTGGTTTTTAACTCAAGTGTTATACAATGCATTTGTTTTTGTACTGCTGCCAGACTTTTATGAATAGATCTTTTAGTTTGAGTCCACCAAGGTCCAAATCCTAAAGAGAGGAAGTACTTTTCAAAGTGTTTAATTTACAGGATTGGCCAAGATAGGCATCACCACACGATTATTTAATATCTAAACCATTTTTCCATTGAATTTCTTTGCGCAGGCCTGTCTTAAAAAAACAGAGAGGGTGCTAACCCTGCACTGCTGCATCATATTACAGTTTCTAACGAAAGCAAATGGAGTGGCATAAGCGTTCATCTTTGTGTTTGATGAAGCGTTCATGCTTCAGATCTCTCCTGTTTGGAAGGAAATAATGTCTGCATTTCAGAAATGAAATGTGTTTTTTAAGAGCTGCATGATTCTGGCACATCATTTACTCATGCAGATGGCTTTTTGGTCTAGATAAACAAACGTGATTTAGATTGTCTAGCTTTAGCAAAGTATTTAACTCTATGCAGCTTTTTTTGTCTCTTTATGTGTTATGTGTTATATGTTTTTTAACAGCAAAACTGTTGCTCATAAAGTAATAGTTCACCCTAATATGAAATTCTGCCATCATTTACTCAAACCTTTGTGACTTTCTTTCTTCCGTGGTCTTTTTTGGATCTCATCAGCCGCTGGTCACTGCATGCTTTGGTTGCATGAACAACAGCAATGTGAACATTATTCAAAATGCCCTTTTGTGTTTCACTGAAGAACGTCATGTGGAGATTTGTAAAGGCATGAGGAAAATCTTTTAATACTGATCTCTAAATGACCAAAGCTCTCAAGCAGCCGGGATAATATAGCCAGCGGAGACGTATCAGGGTTTCTTCAGATATCCTCTCTGTGGATTTGGAAATGGAGGACAGCTCTGTTTTGAAAGATCTGTCCAAATGTGTGGCAGATTCAGTTGACATTGAGAAGTCATCTGTTTAAAAGACGCTGCTTCCCTCTGACCGGCCACAGGTGGCCATTAAAGAGGACGTTTGAGGACAGCTGCCAGTGATCAAATCAAAATGAGCTAAATCAAATGATTGTAACCAACTCCAACAATACTTGAAACGGACAGAGAGTGCAGCAGATTATAAACAGCAGGGATTGTGCAAAGTATTAGGTTCAGAATGCCATCTTATGCATATGTATGTGCATTTTCTGTATAGATGAAATCTCCGGATATCCTTACAAATTTGACAATATTAATGAAATATGTTTAACAATTATAATATAAGTTGTCATTCTGCTTTCTGCAAACTAGACAGAATAGTGAGATTAAAGGTGCACTATGTAAAAAAAAAAGTCAAAAACCACCAGGCCAGTGTTATATATTATCATCTATTGAGTACTTGCAATATCCCAAATGTTTCCTAAATCGTTAGAAAATTTCCAATTTTAACCAAGGAACCGGGACGTGTGAGGGAGTTGCCTGCTCTACTACAGTGACGTTAATAATCGCATCCATGAACATGATTTCTGCCCGAGTCCTGTCCGGATTCTTTCCCACGGGCTGTGAGGTGAAGACCACATGTCCCAAGATTCTGCGCTCGAACTGGGCATCATCAAGCTAGCCTTTGTTTTGAATAGATGACCTCTAGCAGACGGAAAAGTTACATAGTGCACCTTTAACTGTGATTACTTTATTGACAGCACTGGTTTTCAAAAATAAGAAGAAAACGTATGACGTAATAAAAAATTAAATATAAAAAAGTTAATATGTTGTCTTTTTCAAAATAACACTAAATGTTTTTCTTACATATTTGTCTTAATAAATAGATACCGTTATATTTTAGGTGAACGTTGGCATCCTAAAGTAAAAAAAAACGAACAAAACTAAAATAGTACGTGAGACACGAGTGTTTGAAATGCTAAATATTGCATAATGTGTTCTGTTTCATATACAATCTTTTTTAAAAGTAGTTATATTTATACAGTTTATGCTGTGCATTATGCAGTAAGCTGTTTGATATTATTCCGTATGGAATATAATAATTGAGAACAGAAGGACCTGGAGACCTCCAGGCTAAACAGAAAATAATCATGTGCCACAGGATCAGCTTTAGATAATATGTACCACATTTAAGTAGACGTCAACGTCATGCTTGTTTTGATATTGACTAGGTTTGATAGGCAGTTTGTGACTCAAAAGAAAACTAGTTTAGGCCCTCACAGAAAAATGGCGGTCTGGCGCCATAACAATCACCTCATCGTTCTAATGAATATCATGTCTCTTTCGCTTTGTTTAGCACAATAGTGAATAAACTTCTGTGTATCTCAGGCCTGCAGCATGTTTACTAATACTGACCAATCCACTGTGGTCAGATCCGAATCGCATCTCCTCTATCTGCTAACCGCAATTTCCCAATCCATAGCATAAGTCCTGTTCTGAACTCTTCCATTAGCTTGCGGTGGAGAAATGTGATTACACTGCAGCGTTCAGCTGGTGTTTAAGACTTGGCAGCCCGATGGTCCATGGCATATGGAGGAACAACTTCATCATGTGCTGCGGTGAACAGGGAATATCAGTGTACATTGATTATGTGGATCAGAGAGCTGAAAAAACTCTAAGGAGGCAATTCACTAAGAAATATAGTGCCAAGCGGCCATTACAGGGCCAAACACACCACATGCAGCCTGAGCAACACAATTAGCATGACTGATTCCAGAACCATGATTCTAGGCTGAGTAGTTCAAAGTTTATTGAGTACATTTAACCGTTTTGTGCAACCTGTTTGCAACCCTCATTTGTTTTTGTATAGCAAAAAAGCTTTAAATAACTGTGACCATTGTGGTCTGAATTTTCCCAAATTTGGGGACGGTCAAGAGGAGTAAAAGTACACTAACATTCAAAAGTTGGAGGCCAGTTTATATAATAAGTCCAATAATGAGCCTCATTTGCATGAACTGGAGGCTGAAAAAATTATATATACCAGTTTATGTATCCGTACTGAAGAGGTGCAACTATTTACATAATTTGCCCTTAACTATTTGTCAATCCAGAGAGGATGAGGAGGCCACTTCAGTGTTTAAGCTTTAATATGTGATGATGTATTTGTTTACACTCTTGTTAGCTGCTGTTAATCTTTCCCAAACTTCTCTGTAAAAGTATTTTACAATGGTCTCGCTGTTATCATTGCCTTGAGCGTGTCAGGATGAATTTGGTGGTGAAGGAACTTGCCGGTTTTTATATGTGCCTCTGGCCAGAACACTCCCTTTGAATGGAGAGACTCCCAGAAATCCCTAATTAACGCCTGAAGCTCTTGGAGTTAAAAACAACAATAGAAAACTGCCAACGAAGACTTATATAATGATTCACACTGCTTAAGATGAATGTAAGGTCTTCCTTTAAAATGACCCCTGAGTCTGTTACAAGCTTGAACACCTAACAATCTTCTTTTATTCCAGCTCCACATCCTGGTGTCTTCCAAGAGCGTCAAGCTGAACGTGGACTGCCAGGAAGTGGCTGAGAAGGAGATTAAACCAGCAGGAAACACATCGACGGATGGATTTCAAGTGCTCGGCAAGATGTCCAAATCTATCGGATCTAAAGGAGAATCTGCAACAGTGAGTTGCACCTTTTGTACAAAAAACACAACTTTTGTTATCATGTATTGACCAAGAGCTCTTTCCAGCCTGGATCCTTTTAATAGGGCGCCTGAGCCCCATATTTGAAAATGCAAGCTTTTATCAAAGACACGTGTAACATCCGTTTTCTCTCTGGTTGGGCAGTTTCAGCTCCAGATGTTTGACATTGTGTGCAGTCTCGGCTGGACCAGCAGGGACAGATGTTGTGACCTTCCTTCAATGGTAAGTGAAGACTTTAAGAAAGCCTCTAGAGATCAGGGGCCGGTTGCACCAGCTGTGCGTAAGTTACACCTTGGCCTAGTTTTGACCTAAACGTGCACTAAGTTGACTTGCACACTACTAAAAAAAATTTCTGTAGAACCATTAAAATTAGTTGAAACATAACTCTATGTATAATTTAAATACAGAAGCCTCCGACTAGGAGTGATAGTTGGAATAAAATAGCAGATTCACTGAATTGCACCAATAAGCTCATTTCAATCCTTTAGAGTAGACCAGAGGTCTTCAACCCTGCTCCTGGAAAACCACTGTCCTGCATAGTTTCTAATCAAACACCTGAACCAGCTAATCAAGCTCTTCAGGATCACGTGAAAATCACAAGATGAACACACAAACATAAACTTTGCATGGCAGTGGGTCTCCAGGAGCAGGGTCGCAGACCTCAGTGTGGATATGATAACGTTGGCATTTACACTTGTTTACATTTTAAAAAAGGGAATATTACGTGAATCATTTGCTTTGTTAGCGGCTCTTCAACACAAACCTGACCTAAACCTGACCCTCTGTGTGCATCGGCCCATATTATTCATATCGATAAAATCTATCATAATAAATAATTTCTTGGATCATTATTTTTTGTATTGATCCTTATTAATTTCAAATACAGTTTCCAAATGTTATTTGCTAATCATATTTAAATGGAAACATTCTTACTGTTACTTATGTGAGGCAATAGGAATTAGAATCAAGAATGGACTAAAATTCACAGCATTTCAACACAACGTATTTGAGGCTCCTATTGGATCACTGGGGGTAAATGTCATATTATGTGACTACACATTACTTTATGGAAAGCTTGCGAAATACTAGCTCCTAGGATGGTGTATTGGTACATGCATTTGTCCCAAACCGTCATGGTACGGGCGTCACGATTCGGTGCATACAGTCAGACGATGAATACAGTCGGTCATAGGTGATCCACACCAATCCAGAAGGGGTCGTGCACAGTAATGCAATGCTATTTACCAACCGCCACCACAGGAAAAAGAGCAGAAGAAGAGACGATCTATGCAACAACCCAAAACAAGAGTTCAGATGGCACGCAAGAGTTTGTTAGTAGCCTATTCGCATCCTGTGTTTCTTTATTTTACAAAAGCACAATGTTTTTTTTTATTGTGAGTGTAGTGTACACAAAAATAGACTCTTTACAGTTTCGAATGATGTCTGATGTATGACCATAAATTACGTTTGTCATACTGTCGTACAGTCCAGTGATGAAATATGCGTTTACTGGAAATGGGAAGCCTCAGGTGCCACTTGACCTGCTGTCTCCTCGGTGAAGTAGACAGATGTAGATGTACTGCACCAACTAAATGCCGCTAGGTGGAACAACTGTACTACTGTCAGTTCAAAATAAAAAGAAAGAAAGCTAGCATTGGGGATTTGTTGTTTTTTTCCTGTTTTACTATTCTCGTATCGACCCTAAACCCGAGGTACGTCCTGAACCGTGACTTCTGCATACCATTACATCTCTACTTACTACTGTGCGTTCTGCCTTAAGTAAAAATGATGCAACCGAATAAGGTTAGTTACAAACTAGCTAGCACACTGAAAATGGCTTTGAAACATTTTCACTCAAACATTTAACGAATAATTACAAAAAATGGCAAGTGCGACATTGAATTAAGCTTGACATTTTGAAGTGGAAAGACTGAAATAGTACTTTCTTAAAACATACTCCAATAAACTGTCTTGTTTACAAATAATTGACAGTAAGCCTCTATTTTATGTTCCAATAAAAGAAAAACTTACAAATGGCTGGTGCAACCTTACCTAGGGTTACGCAAGGGTGAAAATCCCAAAGGCTGGGTTAAATTTCAGGTACGGATGACCCATGAACCACACTGTTTACATCCCACACCATGCCTTTGATCACTGTGGCCTTAAGCAAGGCTCTTAACCCCAGACTGCTCCAGCTAAATTAAAAGCAAATGACAAGTTAAACGGCTGTCACGCACATCTCCTACATCTTTTTTAGCTCCATCTGCTCACGCAGGTCTTAATATTCCATATGTTTCTGATGCATCCCTGTTGACCACCTTCAAACGTGAAATGTAACATGTGCTCAGCTAAACCGCTCACTGTTGTTCGAGCATTTCCTTTCTTTGATCTCTCGTTGTGCACTCTTCCATGTTATTTGATTTGTCTACAGCAGAAGGGTTTTAAAAGCGATATTTCACTGCTATTCATCTGTGGTTTTTAGTTTAAAAGTGTGAAATTGTTAAACTTAAGAGCCTTTGGTACAGGGTTGCGAATGTGTGTCTGTAATGCAAACCATGACACCAGCTGTGTCCAAACTCTTTATTATATTTTTAGTCTTCCATAAGCAAATTAAATACTTTGAATGTGCTTATGGCATTTCTGACAGTCAAAACACAGTAGGTTTTAATCAGGCTTGTTCTAGTTGTGTGGACCGGGCATCAATATATTCAAGGTGTTGATTTATGTGGTGAAAATTGTGGTGACTTCCCAGATCAACATATAGTTTTCCAAACCTTCTTCCCAAATCAACATATATGATGTTATCAATTTTTTTAGCATACTTTTATCTAAGGTGATTTGCAGTACATGTATGTGTATTATACAGACAATCTGGCTGTTGGGTTACAGTAATTACAATTGACCTTATGACAGATAAATTACCAAGATAAACAGCCAATCAAATCGCAGCACTGAAGAGCCTTTTGTATTTTATATTGCACTATTTTTTCTGTCAAACTTGCTGTCTGTGACATACAAATCTCTTTTTTGCCAACAATATGGTAAAAAGGTGTTATAGTACCTTTATTTTGAATTTTGTACTTTTAATGTTTAAAATTTAGTTTTTTGTGTGTGTGTGTGTGATGATGAACTGTATTTTAATTTAAGCCGGTTATTCCAAAACTGTGCAAGCGACTCGCCACATCATTTTGTTTGAAGGGCACAAATAGAGCAATCGCTATAGTAAGGTCATTTGCTTTTCAAGAGGTTGAACCTAGAACCTTTTGGTTGTCACTAACCATCTTTTCATTTACTGTACCTCGCCTTTCAGAGCTTCTAAATAGCTGCTTTGTTCAGGATTGTACTGTTAACATCCACACAATCCACATACAAAATCAACAAGTAGTTTGTAGATGGTTGCCATTTGTTCTTATGTTTTTTGTTCTCTCTATGATTCAGAGAGATGAATCCAAGTGTCCAGCTCTTCCCAACGCCTGTACATGCACCTCAGACAGCTCGGGACCCCAGGGGCCTCAAGGGCCAGTGGTAAGTCAACAGTTTAGACTTTCATTTTTTATATCATAATATTATTGCACGATACGATTTGGTTTGCATAATTTGGCCCTGCAAAAATGCTTTTAAAATGTTAATCAAAATGTAACAAAATAATCCTGTTTACATTATTATTGGTTGTATTGATGGCAGAACCGTTCTCACTGTAATTTCTTTTTTCCCAGGGTGCTCCTGGAAGCAAAGGACCACGAGGGGAGAGAGGAGAACCTGGTCAAGTTGTAAGTTGTTGTTCTATCAAAATTAACTAAACCTGTACAATATAGCTCATTCATCAAGTTTACCTACAGGATTGAACTTTGACATTGATTCTGTTTGTTCCTGCAGGGTCCGATTGGCACACGTGGAGACATGGGTTTGCCTGGTCCAATGGGCCCTCCAGGACCACAGGGCCCTAGTGGGCACTCCATCCCGGGCGAAGCTGTAAGTCCATCTCAATTTCCATCATGTGTCCGTTGTATCCTCACACAGTCAAATATCAGTAGCCGGCTATAAATCCTTCCGCACACCAAACAGGGATTGTTCGGGCTATTTATTATAGTTGTGGCAGAGGCATAATTATGGCAGCGAGCTCTGGATTCAGCATTCCTGTGTGTCTGGGGGCTTTACCCTCATCAGAGTGCTTGAAACCGCCTGATCCTGCTGCTAGGACACAAATCTCACTGGATTTACGCCCCTCTCAGTTTCAGCTGCTGTGTTTTAGTGCTGTTCGCAAGCATTACTATTGCTATAGCTCATACTTTGCGTTAAGGATTTGAAACAAACCAATAACCCTAAGCATTCAACGTCCGTGCGTAACTTGCTCTGTGTGAATGATTCCTCAGATCAGGTGGCTGGAGGGGAGGAGTGCGGTTTAGGGCTGCACAAAATATATTTCATGTATATTATTTTTATGCAAATGCACTCTCCAACCAGATCACCCTAGTCATCCTAGAATGATTAATTCTTTCCAAATAGAACTATTCAAGAAATCTGGTAAAAATCTGTGTTTAAAATGCCTGTGTTTATTACTGTTTTTATATATTCCTACCAAAATGTCAGCTCTTTTCCAATACCATGCATCCCTAGTGCTGATATTTTATCCAAGTGAGCAGACTTAGGGTGCACTCTCATTAATCCTTGTATGGAAAAATTCTGCGGGCGAAATGCAGTCATCTCAATGGAAATCCATGCGATAAGGAATTTTGCGTGAGAAACATGCTAGGCAAAATATCGCCACATGGATTTCACTTTTGGACTGTTTTCCAAAATAATGTTCCTTGGTTTGGAAGTAAAACATGCTTCATGCATCATTACACTATTGGATCTAGTTTGCCCGCAAACTTTCATTAATGCTATGCCGCCATTACAGTAAAACAGTCCAAATCCTACCAAAGACTACTTATATAGAAAGACACTTCTATTCCTTATAAATGGGTTGAAACTGCAACGCCCAATATGGTGGGATAGTCCTGCCTTCTAAAGTAAAAGAGCCAATCGCTGATTGGTAAAGTCATTGCGTCACTGCAGCTGCCGGTAGAAGCTCCGGTTCCCATTGAAATCTGAGTCTGCACATGCACATTGGCTCTTCTAGCCTGAAAAACAAGCTTTTTTTAACGCTATTTGATAAAAGGAAACAACATTTATGGGACAGTTCTTGTTAGATGTTGTTGCTAATTTGAAATATGTTATTTCATTGTGAGTTCCGCAAGCAGTTTCCAGGTTTCCCCATTCATATAGATAGGACTTGGTCTTGTATTCCCGAAACAGCTGCTCGGAGGCGTTTCAAATATGGCTGCTGAGTGAACAGACTTTCCTTGAAAGGGACTTTGATCCCATAGACGTTCACACCAAGAATAACAACTATAAAGATGACTATATTAGCATCCACACCAATGCATGACAATGTTCTGTTTATTGTCAGTGCAGATTTGTCATGCCACTTTAAATGCTCAAGCTCTTTTAACTCTGATTCTGATTGGCTGTCTGTGTTTTTGTCGCTCAACCACTATATAATTAACAGTAGCACCTTAACATTGAAAAAGAAATGAATCCATATCTTGAGACCTGAACTTTACAACCACCCAGAACACCATAGCAACAATTTGGCAATAACCCACGCATGCTGGCAGTGAATTATGCACAGACAAACTCTAGAAATCTAGTATCCTATCTTGTTTTTAGAATGAGGCATAATCTCTCAAAACACTCTTTCTCTCTCAGCCTTGTTCTCTGATCTGATGTATGTGTTTAATTTTTGTATGGATCTCACTGAAGCTTTTTACCAAAGCTTTGGGTGCTCTTTTGACAGGTCTTTTTCCTTTTATTTTCCTCACGCAGGGTCGTCCAGGTCCAAAGGGGGATCCAGGCGATGCTGGTTTACCTGGACAGAAAGTAAGTGTTGTTCTGCCAAGTATTAGGGGGGAAATGGGAGGATTATTTGCTCTCTTCAGCCTGCGCTACCTCTCTGGACGGGCTCCATGTGGCAAACTTTAGACCATAACTCAGGAGGGGGGATGGCTGGGAGGCAATAGTTGTAGATCACGCCACAAGATAAAATGTGGGTTGGAGCTGTAATTTATCCGAGTCCTAATCTGTGCCACTTTGTGGTTCTCCATTAAACTCTCCTGTTCCTTTTCTTGGACTGTTTATCTATCTATCTATCTATCTATCTATCTATCTATCTATCTATCTATCTATCTATCTATCTATCTATCTATCTATCTATCTATCTATCTATCTATCTATCTATCTATCTATCTATCTATCTATCTATCTATCTATCTATCTATCTATCTATCTATCTATCTATCTAATCTCCATCCATCCATCCATCCATCCATCCATCCATCCATCCATCCATCATCTATCTATCTATATCCATCCATCCATCCATCCATCTATCCATCCATCTGTCTTGGTGAATAACGACTTAAATTTCAGTCTGTTCCATATGTTTTCAGAAGACTTATTGGACTACTTTTATAGTGATCTTTATAAATTTGCAAGCGTGAAAAGTCCCCAGTATTAAAGAACACTATTGACATTCATCCAAGGAATGTCTAGAAGTTTTGGAAGAGCACAAGGGTGATAATGAGACAAATCAGATCTTTCACAACACAAAAAACTAGCACAACTGGTTCCTGAGACTGAAGCAGATGAGATGTTTATTTTAGTTAATTATCAAATTGAGAGGGACACAAAAAGGACTAAAGGTTTTCTCTTTGTTGTGATTATACTGCATGATCATTTTCAAATTCTTCAAGACGGACTGTGATATCCGATCCCTCTTAATGAAGAGTGGGCCGAGGCGTGCAGGTGACCATGTTAGAGGAGTTGCTATAACAACATGCATTTAATGACTTGCAGAGAATGCAGCCGGGGTTTATAACGGCCAGTAAAACGGATCTGGAATATATTAAGTACCCTGTAAATCTAATGCCAAGACATCAAAGGAGAAGCAGGATTGACAAAGAGAAAGAAAGACAGAAAGAAAGCTAGCATGAACGAAATGGAAGGATATCATCTTATTGGGGGAAATTGTTTGTGTAAAGTAGCTTCATTTGTTTGGTCGGAGGTAAGCGACCTGTGCTAATGTGAAACTGGTGTGAGACTCTGGCACTGAGTCTGTTAGTTTTAACTTTTGTTTTTCTTCCATTCTTTCTCTCAGGGTCCACCGGGACCGGCCGGTGCCATTGGGCCCATTGGACCGTCTGGAATACGGGTGAGTGAAGACTGTTCAATGCACAACACATATATTTCATTTATATTTAATACATTTGTAAAGTACAGTTGCATGCATTTTTTGTTGTTGTTGTTGCTTAAAAACAAAACTATATTACAGTAATGAAAATGTAATTAAAAATTTGCTTAATTGTAATGAAACACTGCAAAATATCTTAATAGTCCTTAAAATAGGCTTCATATTCTTTCATTTTGGGGTGAAATACAACTCGTTTCGCCCATTAACATGTGGTTTATGTGTGTTATCAGTCTAATGCAGATCTGTGCATGTATGTTATCAATGCAGGGACCCCCAGGGAAGGAGGGGCCGGCGGGATCCACGGGCCCACAAGGACCTATGGTATGTTCTTGATTTTTTTTGAGGGGAGGGGGCTGTTGTTAAATTTGTTTTGTTTTGCTCACATGTGAGACTGTATTGCAGACATCTGTTTTGCTGAAGACCAGAGCTATTATTCTTTTGTTCAGGGACCCCCAGGATCCCCTGGAATGCCGGGACCTACTGGAAAGCCTGGAAAGAATGGAGATACAGGTGTTCCGGTATGAAACCTTCTGGTTTTCATAGACATACAACAGCACGACACTGTCACTCCCACTAAATTAGTCAAAATGCACATGGCAGAAGGAAAGAAAAACCCACCTCCTAAATATATATCTTGTTTGAGAGCAAAAAGAGACTTCTTCCAAAGTCTCCTGCTGATTTTTCTTCTGAGAAAAAGACTCCAGTAATCTTGTGTGTTTCTTCTAGACTTTCAGAAGAATCTCTCAAACTGTGCTCAGATTTGCCAGGATAGTCTGCAATCTAAAATCAGAGATCCCAGTGTGAACTCAAATATGAATAATGATACATAAATGTAAAATGGCTATAAAAGAGCAAACTCTGGCCAACACGTTTCTTTTAATATTTTCTGTTAAGTCTTACAAAACGTGAGTGGCACCATTCTATGAGTTTTAACTGAACACAGTGAGACTGTTATTCAAAAAGTACAAGTTAAAAAAGGAAATAGTCTAACACGATCCACATTGTTTGCAGTCCAATAAATATTTACTCACTGAAATGCACAGTGCGGTTTTGGGCATAAATGAGGAGCGATTGAGTGATTTTTAGCTCATGTTTGGATGCGTCAGAGTCTATTTAAAGAGAAATATGATTTTCATTCATACAGGGACCTTCTGGGGTTAAAGGAGACAAAGGAGAGAGAGTGAGTGATGATTTTAATATCTGCTTTCATCATTTCATAAGAGTTTGAGTGGAGAAGACGTTAACATCTCATATTCATCCTCCTAGGGAGACTTTGCGTCTCAGAGCATGATGCGCTCTATTGCCAGACAAGTCTGCGAACAGCTTGTGAACGGTAATGCATTTTGAATTGTATTCTGCTCGCCAAGGATCATTTACTTGATCAAAAATACAGTAATGTAGCGAAATATTATAACAATTTAAAATAACTGTTGTCTATTTGAATATATTTTAAAATGGAATTTATTCCTGTGATCAAAGCTGAATATTCACTGAAGAATCTTCAGCGTCACATGATCAGAAATTGTACTGACCCTACATTTTTCAAGGGTAGTGCACTCATGGCTAAAAGATGTTGTATGCCATGGTATGCATATGCAGATAATAACATGGGTTGTATTATAATCCACTTTTTCACATTTTACAGGACAAATGAGTCGAGTCAACGAACTGCTGAACCAGATCCCCAACAACTATCACAGCAACAGTCCAGGCCCCTCTGGCCCGCCTGGACCTCCCGGACCCGAGGGACCACGTGGAGAGCCCGGTCGGATGGGAAGGAACGGCCTTCCCGGTGGTCCGGGGTTGCCTGGTCGGCAGGGAGAACGAGGTACCTAAAACAGCAGCCAAAATAAAAACTAAACATGAAACCATGCCAAATACAGGCATGTGATTTTAATCAGCCTCAAGAACTGTGGTTAGTTAGGACTTCTGCCCTTCTCTGTACAGTATATGTAGAAAATGCTAAGACAAATAATTGATGCCTAGTGAGCTTCTGTGCGGTTTACTGTCTAAATTAAAAGGAAACTGTATACTCTCTTAAAAATAAAGAGATAAATAAAGAGTATTGATGGTTCCATGAAAAAGCCATGGAACGTTTTCATGCCATCTTAAAGATGGAAAAGGGTTCTATGAATTATTAAAATGTTCTTCACACTAATGGGAGGAACATTTCATAGTTCCTATAACTGTTCGGATGTACCCGCTTTTTGGTGTGTTTGCCCTGCAGGAACTGGGAATGATTTTAGTTTTAGGAACAGAGACCCTTCGGAGTAGGGTCAAACCCAAGCGGCAACCTTCCGGTCTCTTGAATCCAACACGGAAGTGACTTAACCTGCAATTCATCGACTGACCACTAGAGACAGGCTCCAAAAGGGAGTCAGTCCCAGTTAAAATGCCCAACTTTACAGCTGAAAAAAATGTTAAGTGTGGTTTTGGTCAATACAGCTCATTTTGTCCTTCTTGACAACTGTGAGGGGGTGTTTTTTTTTTATAACTCATCCGTTTAAATTATATTAAGCCTTAAAGTTCTGCATAATTAAGGGTGTGGCCAACTGAGTGACAGGTGGATTGCCGCTGGTTTCAGAAACCAAGCATCTCAGCTCCACCCACGCCCTTTGCCCATTTTCGGTTATCCGGGAGTGGTTAAAAAATGCTCTTCAGAATGGTCACGGACACTACGTCCATTGTTTTTTACAGTCTATAGTCTAACCCAGCACAATAGGAACTACCAGTGACATAAGTGAATGTTGATTAGCCGAAAGCATGCCATACAAAACACCGGCATTTTTAAAAAGCTGTGTAAACACACAGTTTACAATATACTTACTCCACAAACTAACTACATGGACATGGAAAACAGCGATAAGACATAAACATACAGAAAGCTGATGTTAATGTCGCCTCTGTCTGTGGCGTTATTCTTTTCTCAATGAAGATTAAGTCTCTTAGCACTTTTTGCTCTTTCAATCGCATAACTTATACGTCTACATTCCATCTCCATTATCACGAAACCTACAACACACAACAAAAACACATCACCAATCTCGCCATCTCAATTTTCAACAACATCAACAACTGGAGGATTATGTCGGCCGGCTAACATCACTTCAGAGTTCCTACTGGCGGTGTGAATGCAACCCTAGGGGGAAATTTAGTTCTCAGGGACCTTCTTGATGGCGTTATATAATACCAGTTATAGGAAGGGGTGTGAGAGCCCCTTAAAAAAAGGTTAATTTAAGAACTATTCACTGAAAAGATCTTTTGGGATCCAAAAATGGTTCTTCTATTGCATCGCTGCAACCCTTTTGGAAACTTTATTTAGTGCAAGTACCTTATTCAAAACGCTCTGCATTTCTGCACCCATGAGTCAGGCCTGTGTGTCTATATGCAAATATGCAAGTATGTTTGTGTTTGGGCTTATATTTCTGTTTGTGGGCATTTACATTAGGACTAGCTGGAGAGAAAGGAGACAGAGGAAGTCCAGGAATCGGAGAGAGAGGACAGAGAGGAGCCACCGGACCACCTGGTATATTTCATGCGCACATTTATATGCTGAAACTCGTTTACCTAGCTTAGTTCACCGTCATGAAAAACTTTGAAATACCAGGAGAAACAGTGATTTACTGGCCTGTTTTCTCCCTTTTTCTTAGAAAGAGATTATGCTATATTTTATCTCATGTCCGCTGCTTTTATTTTTAGGCACAGAGCAGTTATGCTAGATGTGTTATATGATGTAACACTTTAAAAATGGGCAGGCCTAACTCTTCCAGACGGTTTCCATCACAGAAACTGTATTTCACATTTAAAAGTCATTTGGTAGCACTTGACACCTTTATGTATAATGCATTATAAAAGTATTTGAATGCATAATTATGCACATTTATAATGCATTCTATAATATAATAAATAATTGCAACCACAGTTATAATGCATTATAGTGTTTATTTATTCATTGTTATGCCTTTAGAAAGTATAATGCATTAAAACACATTTTAACTTTGGTTACAATTATTTATGAAAAGATGCAATGCATCGCTAAGCACATTATGAATACCTTTATAATGCATTAAACATAAAGGCTTCAAGTAAAATGAGGCAATATTGTTTTGATTTCTTTAGGCCCACCAGGTGAGTCCCGAACCGGCCCTCCTGGTTCAAGTGGCTCTCCGGGCACTCGCGGTCCGCCCGGTCGCAATGGTGTCGCCGGTGTACGTGGTCCGCCCGGCCCACCTGGCTACTGTGACTCTTCTCAGTGTGTCGGTATTCCATATAACGGACAGGGTTACAGAGGTACGTCCCTCTTGTTCTAGCTGTGCCTGTTGCATGACAGTAGAAATAACATTGGCATGTGTAGTGTAACGCAGTGCATGAACTGAGCGCTAGATGAGGCTCAGCAGAATAATGCAGATTATCATGGGTGAAACTTGCCGGTTCTATTTCAACACAAAATGAAAAGAAAAACTAAGAACATTTTGGATACATTTTGGTTAAAGAAAATGAAGCCTTTTTTTTTTTACCTATTTTGCATTGTGACAAACAATGTTAATGTAAATGTTAATTTCAAACTACAAAAAATACAGTAAAAGTTTTAAAATAAATGTTTTCTATTTGAATATAATGTCAAATGTAGTTTATTCCTGTGATCAAAGCTGAATTTTCGCCATCATTACTCCAGTCTTCAGTGTCACATGATCCTTCAAGAAATCATTCTAATTACGGTCACTTTTAATCAATTTAAAGCATCCTTGCTGAATAAAAGTATTAATTTAACTGAACCCAAACTTTTGACAGTGTAATGCAAAAAATTTATTCTCGTTTCGGTAAAGCAAAAAAAATAAATAAAAGATTTCCTAGTTGTCAAAAGCTTTATGCTAACTTTGTGTGAGAAACAGACCAAAATGTAAGCTGTTATTCACTGAGAATCCTCTCAAGGAAGTTGTTACCAATCGATGAAATCTGAGAGCTGAACTTGAAAACCAAACTAATCACTCTTTTTTTTTTTCTTCCGGAATAAAGTGCCCAGGTCATATTTTCTGTCCTTTTGAAAGCGTCAGTCAGCATTCACATTGTGGTTGTCTTAGCACAGTCTTTCAACACTAAAGAACCACACGAGATTAAATAATGACAAAATTGACCTTCAAATTGTCCTAAAATAGGCTTCATTTTCTTTATGTAAAATATAATTTCTTTTTCTTTTGATGAAATGAGCTCCGGATCTTCACCTCTCTTAGTGTCACAGTATCAGAAGCTGATTTTCAGTTTGTGATTTGTCTGGTGAAGAATTCTAACACCCTCTTTGACCTGTTTCAGGTTCATAAACTTTCTAAACCACCTGTGCTGCTTACACTTTGAAATCCTGAGAAAATCACATGTTATTGGGCTCTGTGCGGATAACCACCACGGAGATGATTAACGAACACTATTGAACGAAAGCAAACAAACAAATAAAAGCAACAAACAGAGATTACGATCTGCGGATGGGTACTAACAACAACTCACAGCCACGGGCATCAGTGACGGCAGCCAAAACAACCGAAAACAAGCTGCAGTCGGCTGGAGACGCATGACCAAAACACGCAAAAACACACCAGCAACCACAACAAATACTAACCAGGTGGACCTGTAGCCAAAGCAACTGTCATTTAGCATGTTAACTCCAAGAGTTTTTTGTTTATCTGTAAATAAACTAATCATGCCTAGTAAATGAATCCCAGTCCACTAAAACACAGTAGTTTTTAACACTCGTAGTGAGCTTGAGTTCAACTGCTTGCTGAATGCCGACACCAGCGCCTCTTATTTTACCGCGTGCCTTAAGTCGTCTCAGGGGCCAGTTTGAAGCACGTTTCTTTTTCTTCATCGGACCCTTTCTCTTTTAGTGTGTACACAGTTATCATTTCCTAAAGGTTCGTTTCTGTTTCGGCAAGATCATGTCTCTTTCAGTTGTCTGTGAATCCTTGATTTCAATTCTCATGTTGATATTTTTGCTTAGCAGGCCAACCATTAGTATTGATAGCCATTTCTCATTATTTACAGTGTCTATGTATTATGAGTGCGTGTGTGTGTGTGTGTGTGTGTGTCACATACTGACACACACAGACATAACAGTGGGGTCCAAAAGTCTGAGGGTACGTTTACATGACAAAGATGTACTAAAAATGGTAAAAAGTTTCCTTTGGTTTTCTGCATAAAATGCTGTCAAAACGGATCAGAGAAAATGACTAAAAGGTTTTATTATGCATGCCAGGCCAATAGTTGGCTTACACGTAATATGCGCATGACCTCACCGCTTTGGCACATGTTTGTAGTTTACATGAAGACAATAACGATAGCGTTTTCCAAAACTTGCACATTGAAACCTGTTTTCAAAAGTTTGCATTTTCAGGCCCCCCAAAAACAAGTTTTCCATTTTTAGTTGAAAACGGTGTAGTGTAAACGGCCCTTGAGACTTCATTGAAAGAAAAAGAAAGTTTATGGTTTAATTGAATTCTTCCTCAAGTTTGATGTATTTGGCAGACACCTTTATCCAAGGCTGCTAACATTATATTCAAGTTATTTATGTCGTCAGCATTTGTATTGCCTGGGAATCGAACCCATGAGCTACAGAAACTATTTTTGTGATGAGAATGAAGATTTTAAATGTATCAATCACGCCGGAGAACAGTGATTATGAAATTATGCTGATGAAATTCAGATGCATTTTCACTGGAGGTTTATGACTTCTGGACCCCACTGTGTCAGATACAAATATAAAGCACTGACCCATTTACAGCGCCCCGTCTAGCAGTTTGTAACCCTTTGCACTTGCCGTAGCCACTTTGAGGATAGTAACAATCGTATTTTGCTTGAGTGACTCAATTGGCCACTGCCGTATCTCCAAGCAGAACAGTTTCCACCTGATGCCGAGCGCATAGTCCCAATCCCAGAAGAAGACTTTGAGATTTCACCAAACCAGCGACGCAAGAGGTCATTTCCAGAGACGAGATCTGAAAGGAAAGCGTGGTAAAAGGAGGGGAAACTCATTGGCTCATGTTATTTGTTTGTTGACGTTCCGACAGGCCTGTACAGATAATTTAACCCTTCGAACCCTGTGAGAATTCAGCAGATCGGACGCATGAATCTCCTAATGTAACCTCAAAGCTTCTTTCTGTTCCACTTGTACTCCATGGCTTGTAAAATCGCATTGAATGTGTCCGATTGGAATCACTGACGTGTCACACATCGCAGCGTGCAGGTGAAAGGTGTTTGATAATTTATTAACATTGAAGGGTTTCCAAAGATCATCGCCTTTTCCAGCCATCTGCATATTCACCAATCATCATTTATGTCTCATATGAATACACATTAGTTATCCATTTCTGTCTTCTTCACCTGAGAGATTGTCTTTTTTTGTTTGTTAACATCTGCAGTAAAACATGCCCTCCATCACAATATTATAAATCAAATATTGATCATATTGGATGAATGTTTGATTTAACCTCACAGCTGATTTTACCAAAGGTGGAATTGCATATCTGTGCTGTATATTATGTTTTTTTTTTTACATTTTTATTTGTAGTTGTTTGTTTTCCTTTTTTAATCCAGAATATAGTTGTTGTAATTGTTGTTTTATCAATATCAAATGCAGTTTTGGCATTTGCGTGCAAGACTATAGATATAGTATTGCTGCTTCATGTTTGCAACTGCACATTGTGAATTCCACAGCCTTATTTTCTTATTTATTTCTGAAACAGAGGAGGCATTTTTCAATAAAACTACTGAAAATATGGCATGTGCCCTTTTTTTTCTTGCTGGTGTCATTTGATAAAGGTTTTTCAGGACCCCAAGTACGATCAAAAGGCTTATGATATCAAAATTCAAAACCGTGCATGAAATCGAAATTCTTGTAAACTACCAACTTGGAGTTGATATCCTCCAAGTTGGAAATCCTCCACAAATGAATATAAAGTGTCTTCACTGCTTTCATGCATTTTACGAAAGTGACAATATCTTTGATTTGTTCCTGTTTCAACAGGAAATGCTTTAAACAGTGAAGGAGATTTGTTAGTCAACGCACTTATAATGAAAGCGTTTGCAAGGCAGCAAAAGGATGGGGTTTTGATAGTCAAGCATTTCACATAATCGTATGATTTTACTATTTTAGCCAGATCACGGAAATCACTCGTGACGTCAATTTGTAGGCCAATCAGGAAGGCAAAGTTTCCAAGAGTTCCCTCAGAAATTAGACTATCAGCTTGCGATTTATGAGCACATTTAGGGTCTGTGGTTAACTTGAGACTTTCACATTTTGTTCAAGAATATAAATGACCAGTCGTGGCGCAAACGTGAATTCTGAAGTTTCTGTGTTTGATTGTTCAGTTCCTCAAGCTTGTAAATACATGTTGCAACTTCTCAGTAATTTTACATTTACTTATGATATTTAAAAGTGCATTTAGAAGATGCTTTTATCCAAAAGAGGAACAGAAGCAATGGCAAAGACAGAATTGAAAAAATAAATAAAATAATTGATGTAATGGTTTTCAAACACTCCCTCCATCTGCCAATGATAAGACTGAATCAGCTGAATCCACCGCTATGTTGTAGCCAATTGTATACTGGACTGAAATAATTGCAGAAATATGTGGACAAAAGTAAGATTTCAACACAGTGGCTGCCTTGCATGCACTACAATAATTATTGCATTTATTTCTTATGACCAATACAGCTTGTTTCCTCTCATAGTGTGCATTGATTTGTTTTGTTGCGTTCAAGTATTTTGATCAAATTAAGCCCAAATTCATCTGCTTCATATTGTAGGGAGCAGATTTGATCTTTGCAGTCATTGAAATCTGGGAACTAAATTTCACATGACAGATATTAAAAGCATGTGCACAAAGACTCGTTCTTTCATAAGGAACCACTTCAAGATGGACTGGAAGCTTCTATTAGGGGCTTCATTGATTTATGGCCAAAAATGTTGCACAATAGCCCACATTTAATGTCGTTCAGACACATAGATGTGTCCACCATCCAGATAACTTCACTGATTTAGAGGAGAGTCTCATAACTGTGGGCAGTTTCCAGCAGCACCGGTCAGGAATTTAATGCGAAAGGTATGACTGATCTGACGGTAGGACAGTGCAACGCTCAAAAGCATTGAAGCGTTTGAAGTCCGTCCAGACATGCCATTGAGAAGAATGCATCGTGACCTCTGGTGGTGTCAAAATATAAAACACTTTATCAGTAAGATTTAGGGGTTGGTGAAGATTTGCGGTGTAAGGTGACCTCAAACATAAGAGCGCTTGCGTGATTCCAGCCTACACACACATACCATGATGCAGAGGATCTGAAAGGTATTTAGACACTTAAACTACACTATAAATGTCGGAATGTCATCCGGAAGGAATCCGTGAGATCGGGAGTGTCTCACGAATGCAAAAAGACTTCCACATCCAGATTTTGCTTGTGATCAAATTGGTCATGAGAATTCACCGCATTGACCAACACAAAGCTGACTTCTGTTTGAGAATGACAGGATTGTATATTTGGAAGAGCCATCCCTTTAAAAGGACTTCATAATAAGATACAGTTCTGGGAAGAAGAAGAACAGCATATTCAAATTGTAGAAACAAATCTGATGCAAAAATAAAAGGCATCCATAGATGTTCCACATGTTTTTTTTGACAATTAAACGATGAAGCATCTTTGAAGATGTTAGCTTCAAACATTGAGTCACACAGTATATTTCAATGAAGTACATTTTTGTCTTTTCCTAAAATTTGCGAGGTCATTCTTAAAGGCACAGATTTTGGGATTAAAATATCCAAAAGCCACTAGAGCAATGATATATATTTTGTTGACTTGTGTACTTGCATTTTCCCAAATGTTTCCAAGAATGTTTAAATCCAGAGGAATAAGCAATTTTGACCAGGACTGTGCGTCACCTATCAATGACATCATACCCGTGTTACCCTCGTTTTGTAAGAACACCAAAGACGCTTTAATATATGATGTGCTTTATTAGACAGATGAGCAACCGTTTGGATAATTCATTGACAGAAAACTAATCATTGTCTTATTGTTTTGTTTTCTTGATTTACCGCGAGTACCATGTTTTACCGCCTAATATCGATCTCTCACTGCAGTGTGAACAAGTGTCTCATAGTCACCACCGCGTGAACGCACAGAGAAGCATTATAACAATGTTCAACACACTCAATGTATCTAATATGATAAACAGCGCTGCGATTCCCCACATACACATGAGCGGAAGAAGCGGAAGCGCTCGTCTGCGGCAGAATAAAAGCTCTGCGAAATCCAGGCGTCATCAAGATACACCTCAGTTTTGAATAAGCGACGTCTAGTGGCGAAACATTACATTGTGGCTTGAAGCAGCAGTCGGGGCGTGTTTGTTTTGGTGATTTCAAATATCAACAGCGTTTCTCAGAAATCGCTTACTGCACCTTCAAAGGAAAAGTTCACGGACTGAAATTTAAAATCATTATTCACTCAACATATTCCCCTCCACCAAAACGCGTTCAAGTCTTGTTATTCAAATTTTTTATGCAGCAAACAAACTATATTACTTCAGAAGACTTCTAAAAAGCCTTCATTGTGCTTCAACCCTGTAAAGCCTGACATGAAATATGCATATTTAAATGGGACATTTAGTACTTTTTATTGTGGGGAAAACAATGATGATTGAGAGATGAACAAATGCTGTTTCACTAAACGAGGTTCTGGAGGAACATGTCAGATAATTGACACAGGTGGAGAGAGTACTCAGCTAATCAACAAGAGGTATATATACGCAGCTGTCCTACCTTCATTTTCTTGACAGTTTTTCAGCATCCCTCCACCACCCCTTCTCCACATCTTGCTCTATCTTTTAGTTCTAAACCACTTACATACAGGGGGTACTCTGGGTTCGGGCCGAAGTCCAGCTCGAAGCCCTCCCCGGACAGCATGCCAAATACCCAATTCAATTAACTCTCTACAAATTATATGTAAGTGTGAACTCGTGAAATAAACATTCCTCAAAAACCTGATGGAATTAATAATGATTCTCAAATTTTATGATTTTTCAAAAAAAAGGGTAATCAAGTAAACCTACAGTTGCTTCAATCCAGTAAGTGTTCATTTTAGTGTACAGTGTTCAGTTTAAGAAATGAAAAGCTACACACTCCATCAATCAGGGTTAGAAGAACCGTTGCCAAACATACAACATGCTAGAAACATAATAATCACTGCAATAATGGTCCAGTAATAGACTCTTAAGCATTTGCCTTTTTAAAGCCACAATATGTAATGTTTCGCCGCTAGAGGTCGCTTATTCAAAACAAAAGGCTTATCTTGATGACGCCTGGATTTCACGGAGATGTATGATGTCATTGGCAGGCGACACACGGACATGGTCTGTGTCCTAGTTGAAATTACTTATTTTTCTGGATTTAAACATTCTTGGAAACACAAGTCAACAAAATATATAACATTGTTCTAGTGGGTTTATATTATATTTTAATCCAAAAATCGTACATATTGTTCCTTTAAATCCAAACAGCGACTTCTTTGGCCGGGCAGTGTATGATCCATTAGGCTTTATAATGTCCTTTATCAAGCTTAAATGGTCACCATGTTTGGAGCGACATTAGTAAATGATCACAGAATTGTCATTTTTGGCTGAACGACTCCTTCAGCGGCAACCAACAGTGAACAAACCACCAGTGGCACGATTAGATTATAAACTTTTCCCTGCGGGAGAACTAGGCCCATCACAGCCTGCAGACTTACGGCTCATTTGAGGGTTTAATGTGAGCACATTGTTCACTTACTCTCTGGAACATCACAGAACTGAAGAAAGAGCTCTGAGAACGCTCAAGTCTCCTGCAGGGAGCTTTCAACACTCGCTGACGGCTGCTTCCAAAACCCAGAGGGGTACATGGAGAAAAAAAACCAACGTTCTTCTATCCAGGGCCTTCTTCTTTGCTGAACTGAAACTCATATTGATGCGACGGCCAAGCATGACTTCATGGAAAGAAAGCAGGAGGAATCTGGCAGCTCGGACCGCTCGCACAGCAGAAGGGGGTCCCAACCACTCCAATTAGTTTCAGTGCGTGCTTGTCTGCAGAAATTAATATCCTGATAACCTTACGACAGACAAGAACAAGACCAAAGATGAATGAAATGCTTGGACTCTGGCCTCAATGTGAGCTGCTCGGTGGTGGACAATATTTTTAATACGGTCCTTTTGGTTATATGTCTCAACCATGACATCATCATATGAGATCATTCTCTGAGCCAATAGTTACTCAATGCAAGCGGTAGGAAAAAGTAGCTAACCACCGGCTTTTTGGGGTAATTGGAGATCTATTCTATTATAGAGATAGATTAGGTCTATTATAGAACAGTAGTGTATTTAATGTAATATTCAAGTGAACTGCTATCCATAAAAGAAGTTTGGCTCTCAGTCCATTTTGCAATGTGAATAATCATAGATTAAATTTTGTTTCTGTGTGAACTTATCAATCCAGTGTAAATGCATTTATTGAAACAAAACGTATTTCATAACTCAATGATCTTTTAACAGTTCCATAAAGACTGTTTGACAGTATCTACTGTTTGTGAGCATTTAAACTGTACCTCATAATGTGTATAAAATCTCAACGCTCCTGCAAGTTTATTTCCTGTGTTACTTCCCTTTGAGTTAGTGAAATGGGCTGGTAATCACAGCTATTATTGTATAATACAAAACAATTATTATATAATAAACTGAAACACTGGCCAATTTAGTGCTGGAGGTTTCACGGCCTGGTGGCCAATCTTCACTGATTTCACATTCTAGAGTCGAGTGTGAAGGTTGAATTATCAGAGCAATAGCACAGATGTGCATGAAATATTGCAATCCACACAACATAAAGGGAGACATCTAAAAAGTGGACCAAAAGAGGGCAAATTGTTGGTGCGAGTCTTGCTGGCTCGTCTGTGACCAGCACAAACACTCTTTCAGCGTTAAATTGACTAAAGGCGTGGACAGGGTTATTTGTGCGGCTGATCTTATTGCATATGCATTTGCTGGAGTTTCCCTTTCAGATGAAAAAAAATTAATAAATAAAAAGAGTATTTAAAGGCCTGAAGTGCCTTGAAACACAGCATTATGCAATGTGTTGATGTAATTTTAACTGAAACAGGAAAATATTGAGCAGCTCCTTCCCTTTTATAAACAGCCAATACCATTTAGTTTATATCACAGCTCGACCAGAGCCATTGAGCTCGGTAAAGCTGCAGTTTCCTCCTAATATCCTCCATTATCGCTTTAAAATACAAACGGGTCTAGTACGTTTTCTGGTCTGCACTCAATCGCGCATATGATCCGCTCTGTGCTATCGTGTCTCTGGACCGGAGCTGCGGCGGTTCGCGTGCGTCTAACGTGGAACCAGATTTAATCTGCCCCAATGGAAAGCCTATTTACACTGTCTGAATCGTTCCCTATCCCCTATATGGTGCACTATGTGCCATTCACCATGTTGAAAACAATAAATGTGTGAACAAGGGACTGAATTTAGTCGCAGCTTCTGTGTCTATTTATAATGTAGTGAGCGGCGCTTCAGATTCAAGAGAGCATTGAATTGGACAGAAAATCTGATGAGAAGATGAAGTGCAGAGTGATGTCGTCAAAATCATTGATCCTTATTGGTGGAAGTGAGAGACTGTACAATTTGAATGCTTAGATCTTCTGAATGCAAATGGACCCACTTTATATTAGGTGGCCTTAACTACTATGTACTACATTTTGATTAATAATTTGATACAATGCACTTATTGTGTACATACATGTTTTTACATTGTACTTACATTTTTAATTAGCTGCGTGTAATTTCATCTGAAATTAATTTCTGCAGTTACATTTTTAATTACACTGTTGACACTTCCTTTACACCTAACCCCTACCCATACCACCACACCTGTCCCGGACATTTGACCCGTATTCCACCTCAATATCAGCAAAAGTGTTTAACAATACAATATGAACACAATAAGTACATTGTACTTATTTTTTGATGTAAGTACATAGTAGTTAAGGCCACCTAATATAAAGTGGGGCCATGCCAAATGTCAGTTTCATTGGTGCCAACAGTGCAAATCTTGGGCTGTGGACAATGTAAAACATGTATTGTTCTTTAATGAGCCCACCTTCACTGTCATTCCCACATCCTTGGGAGTTACAGTGTGGAGAAGACCTAAAGAGACCCAACACCTGGACTGTGAAGCATGGTGTGGATCAGTGATGGTTTGTGCTGCAGTATCATGAGATTCCTGACTGTGCTTGATGGACACGTCACTGTCAAGAACTACTGAACCGTTCTGGTGGACCATGTGCACCTAATGCTTCAAACACTGCACCCTGAAGGCAAAGCCGTGTGTCAGCATGAAGATGCATCAATACACACAGCAAGACCTGACAGAACAGCTGAACAAGTGAAGTTGAACATCTCCAATGGCCTGCACAGTCACCAGATCTGAAAAAGTTTGAGTTATTTTGGAGGAGCGAGTCAGAAAGCGTTTTCCTCCATGAGCATCACACAGTGACCTGGACATTGTTCTGGAAGAGGAACAGCTCAAAATGCCTCTGGCCGCTGTGAAGGACCTGCATCTGTCATTCCCAAGACAAATTGATTCTTTATTGGCCTACGACACTGAAACACCTGGTTTTAGACCACAGTAATTTATTAGTCTCATTGTCCAACCCCTGTATGTTATAATTATAACATTACAAAATCCACATCTGCATAAAAATAGCACTGAAATGTAAAACAAACGCTGATCTCATCAAATGTGTCTAGCGTTGTTTAAACAGACTTTGTTAAATTGTGTTTACAATGTTCACCATGGCATGGTAATCAAAATATTGTGTAGACGTTATGAAATTGACAAAATATTTCCCTTGAAATGTGTTGAGGAAAAAAATGTATATCTTGACTGCAGTAGCAGAAGGGTTTGCTCACATTTAACATACTCTTTGCAAAAATAAACACACTATACAGTCTAAATTACTGGCAGATTTAGTTGTAGATAAATCATGAAGCGCATTTAAATCACAAGTTTAAAAGCTGACCCTATTTGCTTTCTACATACAGAGCGCTGGTCATATTGTGAGTGATTCGTAAGTGCGTGTTAGTTGAGAATAAGGATGTTTGTCTTCCTAATTTTTCATGAAAATGTAATAAACAGTAGCCTTTGAGTTTAGCAGCATCATGCAAAACCAAAACCAAAAGAAGTTACCAATGTGATAGTAGAAACAGTTTTTCAAAGGCACATTTTTCTTATAGACAGATTCGACTATTAAATCTAGATGACTTTAAAAGAAGATCAAATGATGTATGCAAAGAGGATTCCTGTATTTAGAATGAGTGTTTAACGCTTTAAATCCTGAAGGCCTAATGTCGGTTTGATGAGTTTATAGTGGTTTGTGCCGTAAGAACCAGCACTGCAGCAGCTGAAGGTGTTTGGCGGAGCAGGGTGGTCTGTGTCCTGCAGTTCAAATGAAATCACCCGAGACTCATTTCCTCTCTATCCTGTTATGGACTCTTCATTTAGTGGACCTACTGAAGAGCTTCTCTGCCACGTGTCAGAACATCTGGGACACGTCAAAGCCATTTACAAAAAAATGCAAGCATATGGAAGATGATAAATTAACTTCCATTAAATGATTTTTGTTGTCGTCTGACCTCAGTGGCGTCTTGTTGAGGTTACATATTTTGACATTGTGAAGATTTGGGCAAACCTAAAAGAGTTCATATTATATATTTGTTTTTTAGGCTCTACTAGAATAGGTTTTAATGCTTGAATGTAAAAAAACAACAACTTATTTTCCCCATATTTGTCATTGTTGCGGCTCCTCTCTTCCCAGTCTGTCAGTAACGCTCTGTTTAGTTCCTGTCTCTATGAAGCCCCTCCTTCTGAAAAACACAATGTGCTCTGATTGGTTGGCTGGACGCAGTGTGTTGTGACTGGTCAATGGCTTTGAGCGTGTTTGGGAAATGTCCCGCCCCTTACTATAACTGCCAGTTTCAACACACTACTAACTAACTCAACCAAGCCCCGCCCCTTTATTCTGTGTATGAATTACTTAAATGAGGAATATTGTGAGGTGTTCGTTCACAGAAGAAAACTCAAGACTGCAATGGAGTTGAGAAACAGTGACACTGATATAGAGAAGAACTCCAGCTGGAGGGACTTAGTGCTTGAACTCTTTGCAGAGCTTTTTCATGCTCAAACAGCAACAATACACACTAAAGAAAGATGAACATGGAACAAAAAAGTATAATAGGCACTCTTTAAATCTAAGTGTGTAACTTTTGTTGAGGACAGGTTTGGTTTTACTTAATCAGGCTTAGATTAGTAAAACTTGGCAAATGTTGGGAAAGTTGTCTGGCCAACTTATTTTTACACGACTCACATTTAAACACATTAAATCTAGTTATTCAATGTAATTAGTGGCATAATTTGCTGAAGCGTTTATTGAATTAGCAGACATTATGAGTTTAGCTTCAATATATTCTAATAGCCTGGGTTTCATTTAAACTGAAGCTTTCCCTGAAAATGTCCTAATGATGGTCTGATGCCATTAAAATCTGCCTGAAGTGCATCTTTTTAACCTGTTAAATATGTTGAACTGGTTAGGGCCCATAAATGCTGCCATTTGTTTAAATCAAAAACAATGATTTTTAAAACTCCTAATCTCACATTAAAATCCTTTTGCACGGATGTTGGACAGTGTGTCTGTCCATTTACTGTGAAATATGATTGGGATGAGATGTCGTCTCCCATATGTGAATAAACAACTGGCTCTCTCCGACTGACTCATAATAAAGCCCATGTGTCAGTCTGATTTGATATGACACTGGCAAACAATTTCTTGAAAGAAAAAGAGGCAAGATCGAGCCAAATAATTGCCTGTCACTTTCCCTAAATGTCACAGCGTAATGTTTTTATGCATTTGTTTACTCTTGTTATGTGGAGATGTATGCTTGACATCTTGCAGTTTGACTGATTAGGCTGCCATGAAACTTCTCTCAGTCTGATGCAAGTCTGTTATTAGTGCAAGTGGTTCTCAGACACACACACACACACACACACACACACACACGTTTGTGTCTCTTTTTCTTCAGTCGAAAAGAAATTAAGGTTTTTCTCCACATAATGGACTTCAATGGCAACCAATGGGTTGAAGGTCCAAATCAATGCCTTTTTAAAGGAAGGGCCTCAGAGGCTCTGCACGAGCCCAGATGAGGAATAGGGTCTTATCAAATCTTGGATCTTTTTCAAATGTAAAAAATCTAGCAAAACCAGTAGTCATTTAAAAAAAAATGTTTTATATACTTTTTAACCTCAAATGTTCGACTTTTGGTGTTGTGCTTCTTCACGACGTAGCACTGGGTCGGTACTTCCACCTACGTCACGGGCGTGACCTTTGCTACGTGATGTCATATGTCGTGAAGAAGCAGAACACCGAAATCGAGCATTTGAGGTTAAAAGTATATACAATATATATATATATATATATATATATATATATATATATTTTTTTTTTTTTGAATGGCCGATCATTTCACTAGAAAAGACCCTATTCCTCAGCTGGGATCATGCAGAGCCTCTGAAGCCCTTCAAAGCCTTTGTAACGGCATTGATTTGGACCTTCAACCATTGGTTGCCATTGAAGCCCATTATGGTGGAGAAAAATCCTGGAATATTTTCCTCATTTCTTTTCGACTGAAGAAAGAAAGACATTAACATCTTGGATGAGATGGGGGTAAGTAAATAATCAGGAAATTTTCATTTTGAAGTGAACTAATCCTTTAAGAACGGGTCTGCACGATCTTAAAATGTAAATATCCACCATGTTGGATGCGTACGCACTGCAGATTTTCACGTGGATCGAAACGATACCCAATCAGAAAGCAAGCTGACAGAACGCTCACCTTCAGCTCGCGCTGTAATATGTAAAGCTGCCATTGACTTCATTCAAACTGCAAATTTTCTGTAAAAGCAGTCACATTTGACCGCAAGAGATTTTGAGAGATGTTCACAGTCGGGTCTCTGGCTGTTTGTGAATGGAATTTGTTAGTGTGTGGTGTCTTGGTCACAACTGTCAAATCTATAACTTTAATATGGTCATGTTTGTGGTCTCTCACATTTTGAAAATCTGAAAGATTTTTTAAAAATCTTTAAAGTGGGCCAGCCTTAAGGTAAGCATTTCTACATTATATTTACCTAAAAAGTAGCTTCAATCTTCAGCTTCAATCTTCAGCTTCAGCTTCAATTTGCATCAATCCAACTAACAAATATATACATATATATATATATATATATATATATACATATATATATATATATATATATATATATATATATATATATATATATATATATATATATATATATATATATATATATATATATATATATTATAATAACGCTTTGCTAAGGTTCCCATTAAATTACTCTCTGAACATTAAAAACATCCATTTTTTAAATGTTTTAAAAATGTTATTTCTTGGTTATGCAAATGTTAAGGAAACATTCCATTTTATCATTCTGGGAACATTATGGGAATGTTACTTTTGAATGTGACCTAACGTTTTGAGATAATTATTAAAGACCAGATCATTTTGAACAAATATTTTGTTAATGTTACTGGAAGAACGTTTGTTCATAACTATGAGAGAACCGTGCCAGAACGTTAGCCAAAGTTCTAAGATCATTCCCAATGTTCTAGCAACCACTTTAATATTTGTTTGCATGGGCAAACATCAGTTTATGTTCTTATGAAAATGTAAAGATCAAGTTTAGTCCACTTTCCGAATTACAGTCTTTTAGATGTCGACTACAGCACTTTAAACTGACATCAAGCACTGAGTGTTTGCCCATCAGAATCACATTGATCTGACCGGTGTCCTCCTAGCCAACTCAAACAGCATTTAATAAGTGATCTACGGTATAATAGACTTTCCATGATTGTCCCCAAAGAATTATTCTTAGTTTGGCATGAGAACGGCCATCTGTCAGAAATCAGCGAGGTCACTGGGATGATTTCACTCAGCTGTAATTAGACGCATGTGCCTACCAAAACACCTGCTTGATTTTTACTAGTGATTGTCGATAAATTCTATTCAAACAAGCGATGGTGCTGCAGGGAATGCTGAGTAATTCTCTCTCCATTCCACAGTGATTATTCATGTTACACAAGACTCTCCAAAGTGTCATTATCCAGCATTAATGTTCATCATTTGACTTTAATCGGCTGGATTTCCTGGTGCACAGACACAGCTGTGCAGGTGTACTGTGGGAAGGGGTTTCTCTTAGGACAGTCGTAAAACACTTTTTACAAGTTGGATCTGTGTTGTTTTTAAGTTGCACCACAGAAAAGGGCTTTTCTTTCCTTATGATGCTTCATTTTCTTTGTTCAAAGTTGTTTGTTTCTTCAACCTTTGGGCAAAGTTGACACTGTGTGTGTGTTGTCCAGCTCAACCCTACATTACGGGGACAAAATGTCCCAATATCCAAAATCCTTGTGGGGACTTGTTTTTGGACCCCATGAGGAAAACAGCTTATAAATCATACTAAGTGATGTTTGTTGAAAATGTAAACGTACAGAGTTTTCTGTGATGGGTGGGTTTAGGGGATAGAAGATACAGATTGTACAATATAAAAATCATTATGTCTATGGAAAGTCCCTATAAAACATGGACACCAGACGTTTGGACACAAGAGGGTTCTACAAATTTGCATCTTAAAAGATATTTGAAATGTAGCAAACATTTAATGATGAAGGCATGGTTTCTGAGGCAATCAAATAATAAAAAGAAAAGTATTTGAGCTGTTAGATTTAATAAATATGATCCCCTGGGACATGCAAGTGCCTACAGTTGAAGCAACACCCAATTACATAAGCGTGTGCCTCATAGAACTGTGATGTTGACTTGACTTGGACCAAAGGGACTTGAAACTTGACTTGACTTGGACCAAAGGGACTTGAAACTTGACTTGACTTGGACCACAGGGACTTGTGAACATGTCTGGTAATTTCAGTCAAAACGCTGTCAATAGAAAACCATTTTGAAAAGGCACCACACTGCAAATAAAATGCGTTCTGTCCGATTGGGGCCTTACACTTGGAAATTTCTAGCTGGTTTTTAGAAAATGCAATGCTAAGCAAGCAACCAAACAGGCATGAAAAACTGCAAATAATAATAATAAATTGTATAATATATATATACATATACACAACCATACAAAATCAAATGTATCACATAAAACCAATAATAATTGCATTTAGTCTAGCAGCATGAATTGGATTCATACCACCAGACCAAAGATGCATGTGAGATGCTAATGTGTTTAAACTCAACCCACTCATTTTCCCAAATACGATTTGGTGTGTCTCTCAACAGTTAGTAATAAATCAAGGGTAGTTGAGCACAAGAGTGAAAGAACTCTCAAACCGCAATTAAGTGTACTTTACAGCAGTGGACTGAGAACGACAGCCAGTTATCAGGACCTCAAGTCCACAAAATCAGTAGCAGTGCTCGATGTTCTGACGAGGCCTGAGGAGAGATTAATGATCCCTGGAGTTCTGTTGACTTTGGAGACGAACTGCAGACCCAGTCTGATGGAGAAAACTCCACTGATTAATGGCAGGAAAAGTGCCTTCCTCATAACGCTGAATCATTCATACTTGGGTCAGACTTTGGCAACTTTTGAACTTTCAAAAGGTTACACATATCTGACATTCATTTTTCATCAAGTCTTGGGCGGATTCGGGTTTTGGGTTCATTTTAACGTTGAGTAAGCGCTTTGTCAGATATGTATATTTGACTCTCGCTGATCCAAAGAAATTTCTCCGGGAGCGAGAGAGGGATTTCATTGTGCAAGAAAAACAGTTTAAGTCTTTAGCACTTAAGTTTCCTAAACAACATTTAAATTGTCATTTCTTCTACTGATTGGAATGGGATTTGGATCATGGAAGTGTCTATGGCCTGGAAAGTTGGCAAAAAGGTCTGAAGGCGAAAGGATCTCACACAATGTGAAAATCAGGGTATTTGACAAAGGTCAAAATTAATGAGGAGAAATGTTGTCAAAATACGATATCCGTGATTAGATTTCTCAGGGTTTGCCGTGTTAGCAGACAAACGGTAAATAATTAGCTTCATCATTTTTATGGAGGTTTAGATTTAGATTCCGATGGGATTGAAATCATAAAGAACGTGCGTCAGCGCAATGCAATTTTACGCAACTAGTTCTCTCTGAATAGGGCTATAGTCATACTTTCCATTATAGTGTTCGTGCTACAGTACAATTATATTTAATAGCAATGAAAAACAATGAATAATATGCAACTGTTTGTAATGAGCCTGTGATTACATAGGCTATTATTTTTTATAATAATTAATTATATTAATATGACCATTTGTGGCATGAACACTGTAATAGAAAATATTACTGATGTCAAAGAATGTGAAATAAATAAAAGAAATCAGATTATCAATCATTATCACAAAGTGGTGTTTCCTAAGGCAAACCATACAATTACCATTGCTCATTTTAATGAACAGACTTTTCTTTTCACTTGGTGGATGATAAAATAGGTGAACAACTACAATATCAGAACGAGTTGTTCAACCACCCAAACAACCACCCAAACATGTGTAAAAAAAAAAAAAACTAGAATCCTCACTGGAGTTCAACGTTTCAGGCTGAATTCGGCTGCATGTGGTGACAGAGTAAAGTGAGCTAAGAAACTAAACTGAAGGTCATGAGAAGATGAAGTTTGGATTTTGTAGTCACAGAAAAGGATGAACTGTACAGTGTCTCCTGGCAGGGGAAAAAACTCGTATTCTTTGGTAACCACCTTATTGAATGAAGCAAAGCTCTCTTTCTTAAGAGAAATACTGTGAGAAACAGTGGAGGCATGGATTTCTATTCTACACTTACAGCCCCGCCCCCCATCCACCATTGGTCAGACAAACAGCCAAAACTTCACACCACTGGTGGACATGTCAAACCACTCAAAAAAACTAGAGAAATGTTTGAAAGCAGCTTCTCTTTCCGGCACTATGGTCACTGTGAGAAACCACCTGTTTTTCCTTAGCTCTCAGTTTGCTTTCAAGAAGGAATATTTCCATTTTGATTACTTTTTAGGAAAAATGTTTTTGGGTGTCAGGGGCTTCCGAAAAAAATCAATGTATCACTATTTGTATTTCGACTGTAAAATGGGGCAAAATCACTAAAACATCCTGCCAGCTTTGCACATGGTATTTCAGAACTGCATCATAAACCTACAATCCAGTTTAACCAAGCACTACATAAATAAACACTGTGCTTTAAAGAGATGCTTATTTTCCTTTGATCATTGTAGCAGTAATTAATCTAAATACGGATGACTTGTGGTGTTGATGTGCGCACTTTCATCATATAATGGAGTGATGCTGTAATCTCATGTGATTATTTGAAAATGATATATTTTTACACATGCACAATGGTCACTATAGGAAAAACCACTTCAAAAATCACCCTCGACCTCTAGTTTGTGATATCGAACCCAGCATGGTTTGTTATCTATTCAAGCTATTAAAATGGAAAGTTTAAAAGAAGTTCTGTGCCTGAAAGTTATACGCACACAAAGACTGCCAGACCTCAACACACATGCTTTAGTCATTATAACATCACAGCATAGTGTATAGATCCCTGGATCCCCATATATATTACTGAAGGAACACCAAAGACCTTTATGGACTGGAACAGCAAAGGTCTCGGGCGACGCAAAGCGTTTGGTTGCGTCCTAACATTTCCTGTGGAAAATATTATGTTAATGCGCAAACAGGGCAGATTTTAAAAGCTTAGAAAGTGATTGTGATCAGGCACTGTCTGGGACAGGCATTACGATTCGAGGTCACTTTGATCTTTTTAAACCATTTGAAAAATGTTCCAGATACAAACACAAATCAAAGCTTCACATTCCTTTATGAGTGCTGAGGCTGAGCAGACATGCTTTCCAACGTAACATATCTGTTTTTTCTTCAATGGCACATTAATTGGTTCATATTTGTGCTCCTTATCCCTCTAATGCATGAAATAGTAAATCACGGAGATAACACTATTGTTAACTTTAGATAATGCATTGGGGTATTGTGGACTAATAGTGATCAATGCTAGCCTTTATTAGGATATTCATTCATGCACACTATATTTAAATTACTTTATGCATTATTTTAAAAACAAACATTAATTTAAAGTGATAAATGTTGTAAAATTATGATTAGTACATGATGCCCAAAGCATACGGTAACACATTGAAACTTGTTGTGAAGTAGTTATGTAATAAATAAAAAACATATTTTTGTTCGTGCAATAACGTGATTTTGTAAATATGAACACATGGGAAGTATGATTGGTCACATTTTATAACCTGTATATGTGATGTGAGCACATTGAAATGTAAGCCAATCTGATGTGATTACAGCTCAAGGCTAATGAGTGTGTCTGACAATTGTCTGGTTTCATGGTGAATGAAGTCAGAGAACAGGATATATCATCCGTCTCCATCAGGGTAGTGTGTGTTGCGCTAACATAAACAGTCAATGCTGGAAAACAGCCTTTCAAAAAAAACAAAAAAAAATCCACAGGAAAAGAATGGTAGAAAGAGATCAAAGAGCAAACGAGCAGAGGAATGATCAATCTGTCTTTTCACAAATCAAGAAAACGCATGATCTTCTGTCTGAATTGTTGCAGAAGAAACAAACATTGCAACGGGCTTGTTTTCTCGCAGATGTAAATGAAGAGGTGACTCATGTTCAGCACATTCATGAAACGGTTCAAGATTCCTGGCGTGACTAAGATGTCCTTTAAATAATGACACAATCATCTCGTTTGGCCCCGGGGTCAGAAGAACAGACCATGGGTAAAGGAGAGCCCATGATTACATAACAAAAGAAGATGGAGATTCAGGAACCTCTGGGAAAACCTGAAGCTGAGACTATTTTCCAGATGATCTACTCTGGGTCCCATGTTTTAGGAAAACACTTCAAAATTAAATGTTGAGGGCAACATAAACTACAACATTATTTTTTTTATTTAATTAAAGATGCTGAAGTACTGTTGTTATATGTTTGGTCTAAAACGCAACTGCTCTCATGCAGCCGCTCTCAGCAACAATCCTCACTGCTTTTAGCGCAGCAAATGCGAGTACATTTTCTGTCATCTTTGCAGGACTGTGATATGAAGAGTGTACAAAGTAACATATTTTAGCAACTGTGAATAGCACATAACAGGCTATAAACATGAATATCAATTAGTTCAATATGCGTCACATGACTAAACTTACATCATCGTTTTCCAATACCTCCGTTTTCGCAGTCCACACTAAAAAGCGAAACCGATGTTTTCAAATTGATCCACTTTGGAGAGAATTTTCAGAAAGCTTAGGCACCGTTCACACAGAGACACGTTTAGCTGTATATGTAAAAATGTTGTATTCAATCAGTGTTTCGTCCAGACGTATCCAGCATTTTGGGAGCCTGAAACCAGTATTTTTTCAAACCCCGTCCCAGAGTGGATAAATCTGAAACCAGCCAATCTGTATATTTTGTGAAACGGTGATTTCATTACACCACGTCTCGCACATACTCCAAGTCTTCTTCTCCATTTTAAGTGTATTTATGTGTTACAGAGCCACATACTGGTCGGGCATGCATACTACATCAGTTTCAGTGGATTTGTGTGTACGCAGATATCTCTTGAGACGAGGGAAAAAAATCGGATGGGGAAAGCTCTGGCTTCGTGTGGATGTGGCCTTAGTTTTTGCTGCCAAAAATGCTGTCTCAGTATATACGGAAAGCCAAAACTTTGTGAAAAGATGCGTTTTCAAACAAAAACATAGTGTGGACAAGGCCTTAATTTTTTAGGGAAATTAATTATTTATGTCTTCTATGCACTCGAAAGCTGTGCGACTTCCGCGGAAAATTGTAGCAGCGAGATCTTCTGCGTCTATGGTTGTGCATTTTTGATGTTTGTGAAAAAACGGAATACATGCAGCCAATAGGAATGCTTCTCTGTCAACACGCAACACGTCCACAACACAACACAGGCCGAGTTATTTTGGGTAAGTTAATTTTTGGATGCAGCTAAATTTCATTGAATATATGATCAGAAAGCATTACTTTAACAGACCCATTAACATAAAATGTGACATGGAGAAAGCTGTATGTACGGGCCAAGTCCAAAATAGCTAAAAAATTAAGCTTTTAATTGTTTTAAGTTACTCTTAACCACAAGCTAGTAAGCACATTTACTACTTAAAAGGCCATTGCTGTCTCAGCACATACATGTTTTTTTTTGCAGAATATGGGAAGTTTGATTCAGAGTGGTTCGGCAGAGTTGTGTGGATGAATCACAGTGAAACACGAGTTGCATGGGGATGCTCCAGAGAAATATAATAATAAATGCATCTCTAGCACACTGGACATGGAGGAAGAGACTCTTGGCTCATGTTTTGGCCTGGTCAGAGAGTCCACATCTGAATAGTGAATATTTGGTCTCGCATTAAACTCACCTGGGAGATAATTTTAAACTACTCATGAAGCCATCAACATTGAGTGGTAGTGTTGTAGTACAGTCTTAAGACCATTTTTTGAAATTCTTGTCTCAGTCTTGACATCAACATCATTAATGTGATTTGATGTAAAATGTACTGTTTAAAATGCAATCAATAACTAATGTGGTTTATTTTGTTACTGTGGTTGGTGCCGGGTTCAAAATTAATACAAATGCCCACAAAATTTTATTGCAAAAAAGTATTTGAGATTTGTATATTACAACATGGATATAATTAAGCAATATCACAAGAGCAGGAGAGCATGTTTTCACAAATATGAGCACGATTGCAAATGTGAGTGATTTTATACAAATGTTTAATAAACAAGAAGTTAATATTACGTGACATAGATACACCTTTTTACTATTTTGGCAATGTGTTTGGTTACTGGATGAATCAGCTGCTGTGAACAAATCGGACGAATAAATGCTTGTGACTCACTCATTAAGCGTTTTGATTTTAGTTTCATATTTAAAAGTAGACCTATCATTTTATTTTCCTATCATATTTCTATATTTTAAATGTTATTTTTTAAGCATTAAATCTCAACATTATTTATGCTGGTGTAATTGTACCAATTCAGATGCAACTTCTGTGCCACAAAGATTAATTTTATTGTTAGTGATTTGATTGATATCAGCTCTATTTGTTCCAATTGTAGTTATTGATTAAATATAAGACCTTTCTCAGACATTAGATATGGTCTCAACTTGGTCTCGGTGTAGGTGGTCTCGACTACAACACTCTTGAATGGAACAACACTGACTCTTCTTCCTGTGAAAAGCTCTTTGAAAGTTTACCCACACATTTAAAGTGGAAGGATATTCCATGCTAAGTTACTTCATCTACATTATTTGTGCAATTCTTGCTATTTTCCTGACCTGTGATTTGTGATTAACATGGTTCAGACCATTAAAAGACCACTATATATTTTTGGATTGGTAATTCACATGCACTCAATTCACAAATCCACACACCGGAACAATTCACAAGAGTTTACTATGTTCACCATATAAACACACGCTGAACTGTTTACATTGGTTTTCTTCCTCACGAATGTCTCGTTTTGAAGTGGTTTAGCGTGACTGACAGCAAATGTTGTGAACCATAGTTACCCAACATGAAAAGAGGAGAAATATCCAGTAAATTTGGCTATTGGGAATCATGGAAAATTTCATAATTTCAACTATTTTGCCAGAATTAGATAAGGTGCAATTCGTTAAGTCTTAAAGTCTTTAAAAAAATGTATGAAACTGCTTGGTGTGTGTAGTTTTCTTGTGTTGACCTTTTGAAACAGGATGTTGACACAGGATATACAGTATTTAATCCCCGTTTTGTTTTGTAAATACAGTGTTGCAGGTATTAAATATTTTTGTATGTCATGGAAAGAGTTAGTGTCCTGAAGTCAGTGACTTTTTGACTTCCCAGGCGCCGTACTAACTCACAAAAATTATATTTTAATAAAGACCAAAAGAGTTGCCGATTGTACTTTTACAGTATGAAGATTGTCATGATGAACAAAATGTGTAAGAATCAAACTTTTGTTGGAGACTTATTTTCTGCAGTGATCTGAAAGCCTATGGAAAACAACTATTCGGTTTTTGTCTGAACCAGGGTGATGCAAATTTACGGGTTGTTATAAAAAATGACCTCATCACTGCAGCTCTATAGCCTTAACTTTTCACCACAGCCATGAATCAGGACTTTGCTATTTGCTATTGCTTAAGGAGCTGTGAAGGTTACATTCCAGAAAGCATTTGATTAGATAAAACTTTACATTTGCCCTCGAATGAAAATTATGTTTGGTCTTTCGTTCAGTCCTTATTTTATGAGGCCTTACATTATTGAATTGGTCAAAGAAGTGCAACATCTGTAGAATTGTTTTGGGGGAGGATTACTGACTCTAAAACGCAAAACACAAGGACAAACACAACACCAGACACAACATGTGCTGCATGTCTGGCTTTATAGATGCAGACTTGCACGTGAACTGGGTGCTGGGATCAGTCATCCCTCTTTATGTTCCTTCTCAAAAAACAAAACTAAAATCCTCTTTTGGCTTTCGGCTCCTTTGGTTTTCATTCTTCCTTCACCATTCTTGGTTCACTGGCCCCAGTCGATTCGCATCTGCCAGCTATTCAAGAGCGAGGCGAGACGCTGTCCGTGTCCAGAGAAGAGTGCGTCTAATAAGGGTAAGGCAGTCTTCCACTTAAATGAGACGTCTGTGTCATTCCTTTGAGAGATGCTGTTTTTCCTCAAGGGTTTTTGTCTGTCCAAGTGTTACAATCTTCCAGTTGGAAGTGAAAGTCTATCCATTAATCTAAAGTATAAAGTAATGTCGGCTATACACGTCATCTGGCATCCACGGTCCTCGGGAGAGAATGTTCTCATCCTCTCATAGCTGGGGCAAAGATTGGAGAGGACTAACTGAATGGAAAAAGACGTTTCATATTATATGTACGTTTTATATTTTGTGCAGGCCATCAGACCAGTAGCACTGATCCCAAAGCCATGCTGTGTTTCCACCGCTGGGCCAGAAACTCCACAGCGCTTCAGTAGAACCCGCCCGTAACACGCCTCTCAACGTCACACAAACCCATCATTTCACCAACAAATGGAAGTATTATCAGAAAACTATCAGAAAGAAATCACTGGAAACTAGCAAGGTCGCAAAACAAACATTTAAAGATTTAAGACCCAAGCATCGATGTTTTACCACAGTTTTACAATAATAAGTGATACCTAAATAAATTGCACATTAGTCCCACAGAAATAAAATTTTTATTTACAGTTATTTCCCAAAAGAAAGAGAGCACACACACTTGTTTAGTCGCTTCTGTTTATTTGTAGTCACAAGACAGAATGTTTAACATTTAGAAGAATTATTATTTCTAAAAAAATTCCACCAAAAATACGACCCGAGGAGTCCCATTATATTTTCAGTCAGAGAAACAGAGGAAGCTTTATTATTATTTATTTTATGACAAATGCAGAGCTAAATATGGATATCAGACAGTCTGATAAAGAGACGAGATGTACTGACAAATAAATTAAATAAACGCCTATATTTGTCTGATTTCTTTAAGCAGTCTATAGTAATGCTTACTATAGTAATGGTTAGCGTGCATAAATTTTGCGTCGCATATAAACATTTTTGCCTTATACGTAATCAGAATACCCATCACATTTCAAAAACAGGCTGTTGTCTGAACGCGAGTTGAGCTAAAATGATTTTGAAAATTTTTAATGCTGATGTTAGCTAATATATAAAATTACCCGCGGCGCTGCTGTCTCCAGTCTCACAAACTCCACCTTTGTTCGTAGCCACTCCTCAAGCCTGAGCTGGCTCGCTTTGGAACAAGGTATTCGGGGGCTAAAAAACCCAGGTCTTTGACCCAGAGGAAACCCGATCAAGTCCCGGAAGTGACAGTGGAAACGTGACTGGCCCTGGCACGCCCGTGTTTGGCCCGACAGTGGAAACGGATGCAGAAACAGATAAGGGCCTCATAACAAAAATGTTTGTCTAAGAAGATTGCATGACTGTATACACTTGATTTTATGCACCTGCTAGGGCTGAATCTGCCAAACCGCTGAAACTATCCGTGCAGTGTGGATATAGTATGTTAGTAGCATAGTATGTTGTATCTGATTGGATCAGCAGTTCAATTACTTATTAATGCAACAATTTGTGAGATTGGTTGGCAACCATGAAGTAAACGATGACTGCATAAACACCCATTCTGAGCTTGTTTGGGACACATTCTGACATTTGTTTTCACATTACTGAATGTTTCTTAACTCTTTGTTTTGCATGTTAATTCGATAAAGCAAATATACAGAAATCACAGAAAATCTGAGATTTTATTAATTGCAACAATAAATTATAATTTTTTTTAGACTGTGCATGATTTTTAGATGAAATGTAGAATGGCAGATGTAAGTAAAATACGTGATATTGGTCATGCGACTCTTCAATCAAACTTTTTTTCACTTCCACAGAAGCTCAGATGCACTTTGGACCATTTAAAGTCGTGCTGGACAGCATGATCGTCAGGATTTTATCCCCATGTAGCTCCAGTGGTGCAAATCATGCACACTAAATACTGAGACATTCTCAAATTCAAATATGCTGATGTTTCTAATTTGTAGGCCTAATGAAACATTTGTGTCACATTATAAAAAAATGCAACAGGGAAGCATTTTCACTAGTTGTCTCAGATTTTTGTATATACTGTGGTGTAAATTGTATATCAGAATCTCTTCTGGTTGACACATTTCTACTTTCACCCAGTTTGCCATCATATGTCCAGAGGTGCTACGTTTAAAATTATTGTCATCAAAGATAGACATCTCTCTTTGTTTATGTACATTTGCTTGTGCTTTCTGTGGAAAAGCAGGTCAACCAATAAGACGAGGCAGATGGTTCTATTTGCAAAACCATATGGTGAAGATCATCTGTCTTTTTTACCAATTAAATAAACACCCTTGATTTCTCCATATGCAGCCATTGAATCAGCTGAGAGGGACGGACATGCAGAGAAATGATGGGATGATTTCCGCTGTGCACGTCTTTAAGTCCACGTTAAAGGATTAGTTCACTTCAAAATGAACATTTCCTTATATTTAACTCACCCACATCTCATCCCCAAGGTGTTTGTGTCTTTCTTTTTGATGTTTTTAGATGAAAACATTCCAGGATTTTTCTCCACATTCTGGACTTTGATGGCAACCAACAGGTTGAAGGTCCAAATCAATGCAGTTTCAAAGGGCTTTGAAGGGCATCAGAGGCTCTGCACGAGCCCAGACGAGGAATAGGGTCTCAACTCGCTGGATGCCATAGACCTTCAACCCACTGGTTGCCATAGAAGTCCATTATATAGAGAAACATCCTGGAATGTTAATTTCTTTTCGACTGAAGAAAGAAAGACACGAACATCTTGGATGAGATGGAAATGAGTAAATTATCAGAACATTTTCATTTTTAAAGTGACCTAATCCTTTAAGATCCTTTTGGTCATAGTTGCAGGTTAGTTTTACTAACCCTGTTGCAGAGTGACTGATTTATTGTTTTTAAAAGATGCATTATTTTAAGAAAACTGCTGTTGAAGAATACCACCTTTCACATGAAAAACAGCAAGAGAAACTCAAGTTTAGAAAATCTAGATAGTGTTACAGTGTTCAGAGGAAATAACACTAACCATATCCCTCGATTATAACCCACAAGTCAAATCAAGTCAGTTTCGTCTCAGACATGAGTTTCCATCTCTGTTGTGTGAGTTTTCTGTTTGCATAGAATAACCAGATGACCTCTTACATTTGTCAACGTGGATTATACAACTGAAACACAGAAAGAAAAAAAATGCAATGCATAAGACACTTCAAGTGTGACAAACGAACCACAAGTAACATCAACAGTTATTTTAAGATGACTCATTGATCAGTTGGACTGCCATAATGTAGCATAATGAGGTCATGTGACTCCAACGTGACAATATTATAGTTATGCTTTGCGTACTGCATACTGTTTTCCATACTAAAAAAAAATAATAGGCAGTACATTATACATCATGCAGTATTCAGTATGACGAAACCAGCCATACTCTCACACTGTGCATTGACGACATTGTCCCTGTTTTGTGTAATTTTGTTTCTAAAGTTTGCAGTAAACACCTATCACAAGTTACAGAGTCCAGACGTCAGTGTGAGCGAGTTACTGCCGCTTTCAGCCATTTGTGAGACTGAATGAGGTGACATTTGTGAGGCGGCATGCAGTTTTACAGGCTTCCCATGCTGTTCAGATAATTTTATCAGCCCAAAAAAGGCTGTGTTGGCCAGTGTCTAGGTAGAGGATTCAGTTTAACCAACAGATTATAAATAACGGCACCAGGTTCGAAGGAAAAGCTCAAACAGAAGCATTTACCAGCAGCGGTTAGGGCATGTTTCCATCAGAGTCACTGACCGATGCAAAGTTTTCCTCTGAGACCTGGCGTCTGCAGTCAGAGCTTTGATTGGATAAATCGTCTTGGCAGTGTCAAGAGTGTTTTTTGTTTTTTTGTTTGCCTCCATGAACCAGTGAGCCTCTCAATCTGCCAGTAGAGCTCCGCTGTCAGTAAAGTATTTCGGCATTTAGACTAATTTCATAGGAACTCTTTGAATCCAACTACCGGTAAACTCTCAGTAAACCAGCAGATCCTGCAGATAGAAACTGTCAAACAGCAGAACAACACCACATTGTTATTTACAAACTAAGAGTGTTTACCACACAATTACAGTTGTGCAATATGCAACAATGACATTTGAAGGTCAGGAGCAGACGTCTGCATGACCCGATTTTATTTTTATTTTTATCGATTTCGATCTGATTTAGTATCAGTTCATATGTATATAGTCTACTGTATAAGGTCAAATAAGTCACCTAGTGGATGATGGCATTACAAATGGCAATGGCAATAAAAATAATTCCAGCCACAAAATAATTTTAATTTGCCTCTTTGCATTGGAATGATCTATTTTAACCTTAATTACTACACTAATTGTAATATAAATAATCAAAATATTAGAGGAAAAATATTTTAAGTGGTCTTTAATGGACCATGATTTTTGCACAAATAGTGTTTAGTACCAAAAGATCTCCACAAAATATTCAATAAATATTACTGAACTAAAATATAAAACATTTATTTAATTGAAAAATAGTTAAGGTGTATGGTCAATGTATATGAGTATGAGTGTGACCAATTAGTAAGGAATACCTGAGGGCTAAATACAACAACAAAAAAACCTTAACAATGTTGACAATATTGCATCTCCATTATTCTCCATAATAAAATGATACTGTAAATGTGTTTGACGTAATAATCAATGCACTCTATGCTGTGCTGTTCACCAAAAATTGCTGCAAATACCTGCATAGTGAAGCTGTTGTATATCCGCTTAAGCCATTCAAATGTATTGACAACGCTGGTTTGTTTGGAACTATTGAGAGCGCCGTGAGATGAACGCATGTCACAGCTCTGGCTTTAACTGTTATGCCAAATTAAGTTCGCCAAAATGTTATTTATTGTTATAATTTTGTATTAAAACTTTAAAAATGTAAAAGCTTAGACTTTGCTTCATTTCAAAAGCAGGTTTGGTAATTTGGCGTGAGATTTACTTGGCCAGCGTGAGAGCGTGAGACAGAGTCCGAAAGCGTGTGAGTTGGCAACCCAGCCGAACTACAGCACGGGCCTGTTAATGTTCGTTCTGTTTCTATCCACGAATATTTAAATCACCTCTCAAAAGAAGAAAAACAAAAATATGTCAACAAAATCCAAGTTTTGAGCACTTTTGATCCATATACAGCACCTGCTGCAGTATTTCAATCACTGTGGGACATTCTAAAACGCTTAACGTGAAAGACACAGAACGTTTTAAAACAGTGATAATGAAAGATCAGATACAGTATATACCTTATTGACGATGCATACTACATACAGGCCCAGAATATGAATGCAGTGTGCTAATTGGTTAAGCATTTTCTTTATAATGGTTTTCTATGAAAAACGAGAAACTGCGTGTTGCATTTATATCCTGGATGCATCTGCATAATCAGTAATGTGTATATTGAATTTGGTCTGTTAATATCACTGTCTTACTACATTAGTAGCCTACTTAGTACAGACATGGTAAAAATAACTGACGGGCAATGAAGGAAAGCCTTGTTTTCAGGTGAACGTTCCTATAAGGATGTGACATCACGTGGAAATTAGGAGTAGAGTTCAATGGTTTCTGCCCCCCTTTTCAGCAGCACTGGTTCTGAAAGTAGTTTTTCCATTCATAGTTTTAAAATAAATACACCATTTTGTTTCAGTGTGTTTTTTGCTTTTTGGTTTTGCTTTAAGTAGGGCTAAAAGCAAGCAAAGAAAAATCTCCCAGTGAAATAAGGAAACATACTATTATTAAAAGATTTATTCTACTGTACTGAAAAAAGTTTTAATGTATATATATATATATATATATATATATATATATATATATATATATATATATATATATATATATATATATATATATATATATATATATATATATATATATATATATATATATATATATAAAAGGCTCCAAAAGGAAGTCAAATATGCATCTCTCCCATGATAAAATGCTCAACTTTACAGCACAAAGAATATATAACTCATCCGTTTAAATTATATTAAGCCTTAAAGTTCTGGATAATTAAGGGCATGGCCACTTGAGTGACAGGTGAATTGCCACTATTGTCGAGCTAGACGGGCGTGGTTTCAGCCACCAGCTCCACCCATGTTCCACCTCTTTGCCCACTTTCAGTTACCCGGGCGTGATGCGCTGCCAAGATGGCAACGGCCAACTTCAAAAATGCTCTTCAGAAACCTACGGGTGACGTCATGGAAGTTACGTACATATTTTTTTTTTTACAGTCCATGTTGTGTACCGTGGGTCCTGCCATCCATGTGGATGTTACTTTGACACGTCCCATACCTAAGCATTGTTGCAGTCCATGCACACCCTTTCATGGAAACAGAATTCCCTGGTGGCTATGGCTCTTCCAGCAGGATAATGCTCCTGCCACAAAGCAAAAATGGATCTGCTGCTAACATCTAGTGGAGTCAATGCCAGGGCTGTTTTGGCAGCAAAAGGGGGACCAACACAATGTTATGCCTGATCAATGTTTATATGTGTGAGCATATTTATACACACACACACACACACACACACACACACACACACACACACACACACACACACACACACACACACACACACACACACACACACACACACACACACACACACACACACACACACACACACACACACGTTGGGTTTTCATGTTTTTATGGGGACATTCCATAGGCGTAATGCATTTTATACTGTACAAACCGTATTGTCTATTCCCCTACACTGCCCCTGCCCCTAAACCTACCCATCACAGGAGACATGCTGCATTATTACATTTTCAAAAAACATAACTTAGTGTGATTTATAACATGTTTTCCTCATGGGGACCAAAAAATGTCCCCACAAGGACAAGGATTTCGGATATTGCCATCTTTGTGGGGACATTTTGTCCCCATACCGTAGGGATTACCAGTCCACACACACACACACACACACACAGGTCTTTTATATCACCTGCCAGATTTTAGTTCAATTGTTGGACTACAACAAGACACCTCCTCTCAACAATATGCAAGATTGGAAACATCATTTATACCCTTTGCACAAACGGTTACGCACCAAAGTTTAATGCTTACGGGTTTGTTTTAGTCCCTAACCTTTAATGTAATAGTGAAGTTTGCCAGAGCACATTAGAAAAAGCAAAATTCGTAAGTGTTCTGAACGTAGACCAAATAAGACTTAGAGTACCGTTGAAAGGCCACCATACTGGAGAAATCATCACAGTGCTGGTCTAATAATTCATAATGTAAACTTCATCCTCAAGAGTTCGATAATGAGTTTTTATTCACCAATTTACAGCGTTACAGGTAAGACTACGGCCAAACATGCTGCCCGAATGGAAATTTAGTCGAGGCAGTCATCCCTCTTCACCCAATAAAACTTTTATGACAAACGTCTGATGTTAACCTACAGTTAAAAGTTTAAAAAGGAAGTATCTGGCTTCGTAAACGTATCTGACTCGCATACGTGCTAAATGTGTTCGATGAAAGGACAAGGACATCCGTACAGTGAGTTCAACCGCATGCGTATATGTGTATTTGTGAACGTCGTGCTCATAAAGAATCCATAATCTTAAATGAAAGCAGCTTCGGGTTTATGGTTTAACGTTTGAGTGTTAAGGCTGGAAAAAGCAACGCTGGGGTTTTCTCATATGCCGGGAGACCAGCAGCTGATGTTAATTAAGTCCGTAAGCGATCCTGATCCGACGGAATCTCTGTGCCATGGAGCAGAAGTAAATCCATCGACTCCAACGTTTTCCGCTCTGGATATGGCCATGATGTCAGTGGAAATATTTACGGTTTCTCTCAATAAGCTGCTCTGGGAGTCATATATGCCCACCCTCGTGGTTTGCCTGGATCTCCTTGTCAGATTTGACAAACAAAAATTATTTCAGATTCTGTTTGTCAACCAGGTCTGATTAGATTTCTTTGTTTAATATCAAAACTGTCAACACTTTCCCTATATTGATTGTATTGCTTCAGTCAGCCAGTAAATTCAGCAATGCAAATTTTATTAAAATAGTCAAAAAGTATAAACTGTGTCAAAAGGGTCATGAAAATTATGATTGAGTCTGTTAATAGATTAGCATAACCTTAGCCGTCAACCTACTAAACTGTAAAAAACTAAACAAAATACTACTTCACTACTTCAAAAAACGGCAAATGTGAATATGCACAAGTATGAATGAAATTTGAGAGCCATGACGGAGGGAAGATTTTCAGCAAACAGCATTAAAAGTTTCAAAGGCAAAGTTTCATGGTAATTCGTAACTATTTTACGCTTTGGCAAATGTATGGCTCATATGAACTTGTCGATTTGGTCTAACCCAAAGCATATTGCATAAACCGTATGACTTGGAATATACAGTTTTGATTACTTTAATGATAATTGTATGGTGTCTTTTTAGTGGCTTGGCAGTGTAAATCACATCAACTTTTCTTATATGTGAAACCGAAAGGTCTGACAATTTGCATAATATCTCCTTTTGTGTAGTGTCTACAGTAAGATCTTGGTCAGATCGCACAGGAAGAGAGAACAAGATCCCTGTAGTTCAGATTTTTCCTGTCCAAAGCTGTTTTTCAACCACATTGACCTTAGCAGCAGAGCATCTTTCCATAGATCAGCGTTCATGGCAGGAACAGCGTATCACTCTCTCCGCCTCAATGGAAAAAGAAATCAGATACGTCATGCCTCTTAAACCCCCATGTTCTGTCCTTGTTCATACAATTATAACTTTTAAGACTATGTCTAATATTGATGTCGTTTTACAGCCTTCTTTTATGAGAACTGCACTTTTGAGGGAGTTCTATAGGATGAAGCATGTCTGGATTAGAAATCCTGTGCGTTTAATGTGTTGGACGTAAATTACATCTGTTCATTCATCTCTAGTTTTCAACACCTTACATTTTTTGGACACATTAAGCAGAGAAACATGATGGCTTAGTGTTATGTTTCATTTCAGTCAACATCAAAGTCAGTTTACTATGAAATATGGAAGCAGCTGATATTAATATCAGTATCATTCACTTGAATAAATAAACTCAGATGATAAGGTACAATAGTTGAGATCTGCTTAATTCTTCTCAACTCTTAACTTACTGTTACTTCATCTTTAAATAAATAGATGCGTTTATCTTCTTTAGTAAGAGCAATTCTCTGAAAATCTTGACACAATTGTCTTTGTTATCCTTTAGATGAAGACCATTTGGTGTCATATACGAAGCAATTATTAGTTAGAGTCATTTGCTGATTACATTTACTAGCACTGGTAAAGTCATTTATCAGCATTTCAAATAGTTTTGGGTGAACTGGGGTTTGTGATTTCACTTCTGAAAGTATATTTTTATAGCACACTCAAACTATTTCAGAAGAGCAAGGAAAATCTGGTTTTCCATGATATGACCCCTTGAAGGCAGGATTTGACCCTAAGCAGATTGAGAAAACTGAAGTTCTCTATAAATCCAGACACTGAAACAGGGCACTATCCCTAATGTCCACTTTGGACAAAAACACACCATAAAAAATAAAATAAAAAAAAACTTTCCATGCAGACAAAAGTAAAAAAATAACAACAATTTTAAACTCTTGTTATGTGTGAAACATTGTAGTTTCACATGTTCAGTTTACACTAACTTAGCCATGTACAGTAGCTAATCAACAATGAATCAATACAATTTGATTATTGTATGAGTGGGTCTTTGCACCGCACACAGAGAACTGATTTGTCCATACAGTGAAAGCCAATGGGGACCAAAAGAACAGATGATGGACTGGATTTAAAAAAACAGACATTTTTCAAAATATTATTCCTTGTCTAAAATATATATATATAAACATGTGTGGTTTTAGCATGTTGCTATGCAGTTCCTATAGTGTTTTGACCCAGCAAGCAATATTGCATTTTAAAGACACCTAATAGCCATCCACATAAAAAGTGAAGTATATTTTGGTCTTTAGTCACAACATCTAGCTACTGGGGTGCCTCAGGGCTCAGTGCTGGGACCGTTTCTCTTCTCCATCTACATGTCATCACTAGGATCTATCCTTCAGAAACAACGTTTTTCCTATCACTGCTATGCTGATGACACACAACTTTACCTCTCATTCCAGCCAGATAATTGTACATAGCTACAAGTACAATATTGAATTCCTAAATCTTACACCATTTTATCATGATAAAAAATACATAATGACTGAAACTATTTTATCATCATAGAATACACTTGTTTGTTCACCTTGAGAACAATACATTAAATTTGTCATAGTCTGCATGTTGTTTCAGCCACAACACCACAGAAAAACTGTTTGTAAAATAGAATCGCCATTGAAGCTGGTTAGTACAAAAAAACTCTGATAAACATGAAAATATATTTTTTCCCTCACATGTTGCATTTGAGCAGTAAACTTGCTAAACTTGAGCAGTAAACACTGCTAGAACTGTTCCTGCAGATTTGCCTTATACAACATTAGGATGTTTAGGCAATTTCTATTGGATCATGCTACACAACTCCTTGTCCAAACTCTTGTTCTATCCAGACTGGACTATTGTAATGCTCTCTTGGCAGCTCTTCCAGAATTTACTGTCAAACCTCTCCAACTGATCCAGAATGATCCAGAATGATCAAGAGTGATCTTTAACGAGCCAAAGAGAGAGCACGTCACACCTCTCTTCATAAACTTACACTGGTTGCTAGTTGCCACTCGCATCAAATTCAAGGAACTGATGTTTACCTACAGAACAAACACTGGCTCTGCACCTCTGTCCCTAAACTCACTCCTTCAGTCGTATGTGCCCTCCAGAAGCGTGCATTCTGAAAGTGAACGGGACCTTGTGGTGCCACCCCAAAGAGGCACAAAATCACTTTACCATGACTGTTCCCTGCTGGTGGAATGACATGCCTATGCTGTGGTTTTAACATGTTGCTATGCAGTTGGTACAGTGTTAAAAAAAAAAAAAGAAAAGAGTATTGGAGCCCACCGACTCGTTGTATGGACAATATCATTATGTTATTTGTTTATAATATATATATTTATTAAGGTACTTGACATGTGATGACATGATATACGGAACCTTCCAAATGAATTCGTTTTTCATCTGTAAATTCAAGAAGTCAGACACCAGAGCTTTGTTCGGGGGAAACCATTATAGCAACCAAAAATTTTGTTTTGGGTAGTTTACTATGACAACTACCTAAACCTCATAATGGTTTATTGTACCATTTTTCCTTTATAAAAGAGAAAAAGTTGAGTTTGATGTAAACCCTTTACAGCCTTAGAGAACACAGATTTTCCACTTAGATCTGTCAGTAAAGGACGAGAGGAACGCTGACTGCCTGTATGTATCAGGAAAATTCCAGATCGGAGATATCGCCACTAATTCCAACCATATGTGGAATATACGGGAAAGGGCAGAATGACTGTTCAACAGAACAGAGCAGCAATTAAGAGACTTGTGCTGACAAATTAGAGCTTCAGCAAACAGTCAGTGATCTTGTTTTCCCATGATGCTCTATTGGTGGCTGCAGTGCTAACTGGGTGATTTTACCATGCAGTTGTTAAAGTCGCTATGAAATCAAAATTTTAGTTTTTTGGTTTTTAGTATGAATATGTTAGCCTTACTAGGGCTGGGTGATATGGCTGAAAACTGTATCATGATAGAAGTGTTTAATTTCGGTCGATATCGATCATTTTTTTTTTAATGACCTATTTAAAATAAGGACCAGGAGAGCCTTTGTTCATGCAACCAAACTTGCTTTGCAAAATATGGTTTCTTCTGACGAAGAAAACTAATAATTATTGAAAGTTTTATCGAACACATTTTTTATTGTTATTGGTTACAATGATTTTGATGATATCACTCTGCACTTCAGCTTTTCATCATATTTTCTGTCGTATCAAATGCTCTCTAGAATCTTAAGCCCCGCCCACTACATTATAAACAGACGCTGAAGCTGTGGCTGAAATCGGTCACTTGTTAACACATTTACCATTTTCTACACGGTGAATGGCAGATAGTGCTATATAGGGGATAGGGAATGATTCAGACAGTGTAAATATGCTTTCCATTGGGGTGAATGAAGTGTGGTTTCACGTTAGAGTCACGCGAACAGCCACATATGATCAATGCAGACCACAAAACATATCGGACCCATTTGAATTCTGCACAGAATGCTGTATTTTAAAGCGATAATGGAGGATATTAGGAGGAGAAACAGTTATAGATTAGAGGAAACTGCGGCTTACTCTGCTCTGGACAAGCTGTGATATAAACTAAATGCTATTGGCTATTTAAAAAAAGGGGAGTGGCTGATCAATGTGTCCTGCTCTATCTTCCTTTTTCAGTGGAAATTACATCAACACATTGAATAATGCGGTGTGTTTCAAGGTACTTCAGTGGGGATTTAAGGTGTTCTGGATGGTTGTTCACTGGCTCAAGTCAAAGCATTCAAGTCTCAAGTCTCTGTGATATTCTGGTCTCTAGATATGGCTTAGATACCTCCTTCAATTATTTAGCTCTCACTCAAGTCCAGACCTTGAATGAACAAGCCTGTTCAAGCCCTTTTTACTGGCTTTTCCTCATCTGTTAATTACTTTATTTGGCTTCACTATTCAAACACCTCTACAGTCAAAATATAATCAGGATGTAGCCTGACTTGTCACCTCCAAAACACCCCTTAAAAGAATGTTTTGAAGAGTTTGAAGCCAGCTGGACTTCCCAGCTGTCAGTTCCAAAATCAGCCTCTGTGCTCCACAGCCAATGCAAGGTCCAAAAAAACACACATTGTGCTCATGCAAGACATGTGACAGATAGGATTTCTCCTGACTAAATAACTTGCATTTCTGCTGCCTTAAGAAAAATAGCCTCATTCTTTATAATAAATGTGCATGCATATATGCATTTATGCCTATTATGGAATGACGATTACTTTATACTCCACATTATCCTATACTAGACATTTTTCCGTTGTTTTAATTCCAAGCTTCTGGATGCCTTTAATCTGATTGGAAAGTGAAGTAGTAACAGGAGTCCATGGGGAGAAAGGAGCGGGTCTATGGATTCAGATGCATAACATAAGCGCCACCAGGCAACATGTCAGAGCATGTGTAGAGCCCACCAGGCCACGTCTCCTACTCTTTTGAGGCAGTTTGGTAAGAAAACGCCTGCCAAGAACATTAAAGTATGGTAACATAACAGACAGGATAGACCACAGGAGTGGTTTATGTGTCTTAGTGAGACCCGGAAAATGTGATGTGGCTTCCGCTATACTGCTCGCCTCCACTGAATAGCTCAGTAACTTACATAATAATATACAGCTGGTTTATGGCGCAGTGAACATTATTAAACAGTTAGCGCATGTGCATTTGAGTTATGCATTGATGTGTGGTTTATGCCATTGCATAATAATGTTGGAGTTATTTTACCCGTCTACACACTTCCACATGCTTCCTTTTACCTACAGATTCAAATATGTTTGGAGTAATGGATATGTGCTGAAAGACTGTCGGCCATAAATGTCATTTTCAATGTATCTTGAGTTCTCCCATAAATAATAAACCACAGATCAAACGATTCTCCAGGTGAGATAGATGAGCCGACTCTACAGGTGTGATTCATGTTTGCCTATGATCTTCCCAGGTTTCATATACAGTTCAAGTGATATTTACAGCATGTGGACCATATGGACGCAATACTACAAAGACACTGCTGTACATTTTACACATACCAGTGGTTTTAGACAGACTTAACAATAAGGGTCATGCCCTATTCCGATTTGAATTGAGAATTCTTTTTAAATTCCAGATGACGTGCTGAATTTTAAATGAGCTGGTAAACATAAGGCAGATTTTTTTTTCGTTCAAATTTGAATTAGATTTTCTAGTTAAAAATTGATATTTGAATTTCTAAATTTCAAAGTTTGTCAATACATACTTGGTTGAAAAAAACTATCTTTGAATGTTTTGAAAAAAGTTTAAAAAGCCTCAAAGTTTGAAGGTTTATAGGCCCTATAAGAGAGACGGACGGGCGGAAGGATGGATAGATAGATGGTCGAAAGGATGGACAGACTGATAGATAAATGGACGGACAGATGGATGAAAGGATAGATAGATAAATAGACAGATTGACAGATAAATGGGTGGATAGATACAGACTGACGGATGGATGGATGGATGGATGGATGGATAGATAGATGGATTGACAGGAAAAAGGATGGGCGGACGGGTGGATGGACAGACAGACAGATGGAAGGATGGATGGAGGAATATAGATAGACGGGGAGACGGACGGACAGATACATGGATGATAGATGGACAGCTGGATGGGAAAAAGGAATGGCGGACGGATGAAATTATAGACAGATAAATGGATGGAAGATAGATTAAAATAATTAAATTAAAAGAAAGTCAATTCTGAATTTTGTTAACAAATGCCAAGTAATCTCCCAACTCTTAAAAATATTCTGTCACTGGTAAAACATTTTTTAAGCAATATATATACAGAATGTTGCTTATGAAAAAAAACATTTTGCCAGAAACCTTGGCTATTTTTGAATGGCAAAGAATGGAGAAAGATGCCTTTGGAATCAGATGGTGTAATTGTGACAGTTACCAACAGTGATAATGCTCATGGCAGATCATTCAAATAGCAGTCAGCGCAGATAACACTGAACTCTGGGAATCTCTTGCTCTAGTCTTGTGATGTTGCTGATAAAGTATCTCTGCTGTGTGTGGCAGGTAATGGCTGGCACCTGTGTGTGTTCTGCCGCGCACCTGCTGTGTTTGTTTGCTGCAGCTGCTTTGTGTTGCTTGTGTTTTTTTGTTGGTTTTATGTGGAAATACCACATAAATTAGGGGTCATCCTAATTTAAGGTGGAACTTAGTAACTTAGTTTTTCTGCTTGCTTTTATTCACAGTTAAGAAGACTATGATTGTTGCAATCAACAAAACCAAAATGACTATTACTTTCCTTTTGGTTCTAACCATCAGTGCAAATTTATTCAATATAAAAATGTATTTGTTTTTAATGAAAACCTATAAAAGACTTTTCTTTTACATTATTTGGTATTATAACCCAGTTAGTAAGACTAATAAGAAATCTTACAAATATTAACCAATAAATAAATAAATAAGCCTTGAAAAACTTTGCAAAATACATTTCATGTATTTAGTATTTTGATAGATATACTAAATTCAACATGCTATAAAAAGTGATTTGATATCATGGCATGCACAGAAACATTTGTAAAATAACATTTTAAAGGTAGTTTGGAGGGTAAATAGTGAAGTTGTGGTGAATAATAGAGTGAGAAGCCTTCATCACAGCACATTCATCATTAAGTTCATTTCATGGATTCATCTTTTTGCCTTTCATCAGCAGGTCAGATCTAAAGAAAGGACGTCGTACCAAACGGATAAAGAGAAAATGCGATGACGGGTGGAGCAGAAAGATGAATGTTTTTGTGGGAGATGTTACAGTTTTGATTTGGGATCCAGTTTTCTCGTCTTTATTTTCTTTTCATTATGGTAAGTGATTTCTTTCAGTTCCTCAGATGGTTTCCTCTCGACTAGAACACCTTTGACGTTCACAAAGGATTAAAGTTGCACATTAAGTTTTCATGCTCTTTCTGTTGCTCCTCTACAAAAAAATGTCTGTTAATTTGGCATTCAGCTTTAATTATGTACCTGCATTTAGTCGCTCAGAGAGGGCCTAAACTATTGTAAAAAATATATATAAAAATAAAAGTAATTTTTTAAAAATATTTTTAAAAGTATTTTATTAGTATTTTAAGTCATCAGTTCTAATGCTATTTTAGGAATTTATAATTTGACAATAAATATCTAAATCTTTTTGAGGAAATAAAACCTTCAAATCCCGTGTGTGTTGTGTTGAGTAGATGTCCGTTTTCAGCTCTATGATTGGTGGTTCAGATGTGAAATTACAAATTATAACTTTTTAAACTTTTAATCTGCAAAGGAAGACTTACACCAGATCTTAATTTTGTGCAGAAAGCCAAAGCTTTTTAAAGCATTTCAACGCCAGCAATGTACCAATATGAGGACAGCATGAAGCTAAAGATTTACTTCTGGAATTATTTGCTATTTGGGTAAGTTTAAAATTCGATTTAAGATCGAATAGGTTACTAAGATTAATAGGACTGATTTTATTCTGGCCGCTGCTACTAATGTTTAAAATGTTAAGCTTTATTTGAGAAAACAGTTATTTTGCAGAATTACCAGTCAGACTGTAAATTTACTAATTTAGCAACCAAGCACATTTGCTGTAATTCTGCATAATAGTTACATTTTTCCCAAATCGTACGTTTAATACATTTAATTGGCTGCTGTGCCAGTCGAATGATTCACTATATTGTCAAAAGTATTAGGTACTTGCCTGAAGCTGCATTCACACAGGGCGTCGGCGTTAATGCTTCCCATTTACTTTGAATGGGTGATGTCATGCGTTGCCGAACTGAATTGTGGGTTCCGTTGCGTAGCTTTAATCGCGTTGTAAGCATCAGAAGTTAAAGGATTTCTCAACTTTTCAAGCGCCAATGCAGGCGTCATCCAATCAGACCACCCTATGCAAATACCCTAGAGAAGACGCTAGCCAATTGCGGTCATGTAAACCTAGAGTAGACGTGTGATTGGCTGCGGTCTCATCAGTGCCAAGCTTCAGCCATGCAATGCCGAAGCCCCGTGTGAATGCAGCCTGACTGCATTGTGCCAAGTGTAAAGTTTGGTGGAGGGGGGACTATGGTGTGGGGTTGTTTCTCAGAGGTTGGGCTTAGCCCCTTAGTTCCAGTGAAAGAAACTCTTAATGCTTCAGCATACCAAGACATTTTGGTTGATTTCATGCCCCCCATTTGCATTAAAAGGGACAGATGACACCTAAAAAAGGTGACAGTTTCAACATGCTATAAAAAGTGATTTGTGGGGTATTTTGAGCTAAAACTCAGATCAGATACTTATTTTAGATTTTTTTAAAAGGGTCATTATAGGCCCCCTTAGGAGATTTAAATATTGGTTGATTTTTTGTTTTATTAAGAGGTCAGTAGCTATTGTTCTAAGTGAGATTAACCGATTCTCAAAAAGTAGAAAATTGTGATTGAAATGTTGTAATCCACATTACAATGTTGTAGGTGTTGCTAGGATTAGCTACAGAACTAAGTTTTCACACTCTGCATATCCATGACTCTCAAAGCAGTAAAGTTACAAAATCAGCAGAATCCCTGAAGTGTGACAATGGGCCAAGACATTTAGTCTCCATTTAATCCATCAGTGTCTCTGCTCTTCAAACACTCTTGGCTCCGGGGGCCATCGAAACACGACTCCTGTGGTGTGATGTAGGGCAGAGTTTGTGGCCTCTGTGTTTCTGAGGGCATGACCTCTCTGAGGGAGAGCCTTTGCATGGGAATGCCTGGAATACTGATGTGGATGGACTGAGAAAAGCATTCGGGAGGCAAGCAAACTGCAGATGTTCAGGATCCCTTATTTACATGTCCTTCCTGGTGGCCTGCAGGCGTCCTTTCTTTTTTGTTCGATGAAAATCTCTTTGTTTTGGAGGTACATCCAGTTGCTCACAGATTTATGTAGACAGGGTTTTGATAGCATAAAGTTTGTTCCATTTTGCTTTTGTTAAGATATTTAAATACTGGTCGATTTTGTCTATTAAGATAATTAAATATTAGTCCGTTTGTTTTGGAGTTACAACAAGTTACTCATGAGAAATGGAGATTTATGTAGACAGGCTTATAGATCACAAGCATAAAGTTCAATCCATTTTGTTTCTTATTTTGGCAAAGAACCACTTGGAAAAGAGTCTGGCGGACTTAGACATAACTAACCTCAGAGATTTTAATATTGGTCTTTTTGTTGTTAAGTATGGAAGCATGTTTCTGCCACAGAATAAAATATTTTTTAAAGATAATTGTGACTTTTTATTGCACAATTTACACCTTTTTACTTTCAGAATTGTGATATAAACTCATATAAAGTCAGAATTGTGAGATATAAAGTTGTAATTGCGAGTTATAAAGTCAGAATTATGAGATATGAAGTCGCAATTGTGAGATATGAAGTCAGAATTGTGAGATATAAAGTTGTAATTGCGAGTTATAAAATCAGACTTATGTGATATAAAGGCAAGGCAAGGCAAATTTATTTATATAGCACATTCCATACACAATGGCAATTCAAAGTGCTTTACATAAGAAATAAGAAAACCATGTGTAAGAATTAAAAATAAAAACAAGGATAATTAAAACAGTTGTAAAGAGAATTTGAAAAATAAAAATAAAATGCGGATAAATAGATCCCTATCTGCCTGATTCTCTAAATGCGGTCACCCCTATCTGAGATGGAAGAGATGGAGCAGGTTCGCAATGTCTCCTGGACCTTACAAGTCGGTCCAAGACGGGCTCCTGTAGGGGACGTTACCCATGCCCCGCAGGGCCTCCCCTTTCTTGAGTCCGCTTCTCTTCACTGTCTACTACCACAGAATGAAGCGAAGCACACTGCTCTCCTTTTCCAATCTCCTCCAGTCAGACAGCCCTAACCAACAATGATAATCAACAGATACATAAGAAATAAAAATATACAGTAGTAAAGAGAATTAAATAGAATAAGATTATATATAGATAAAACCAAAGATAAGAACAAAGGGAAACTCAAACAGTTATAAAAAGAAAAAAGAATACAAAGATAATGCATAAAGCCGCAATTGTGAGATATAAAGTTGTAATTGCGAGTTATAAAGTCAGAATTGTGTAATACAAAGTCAGAATTGTGAGATATAAAGTCGCAATTGAGTGTTAGAAAGTTACAATTTCTAAATAAACTTGAAATTCTGACTTTATAACTCGCAATACTGACTTTTTCCTCACAATTGTGAGATATAAACGTGCGATGAGTTCAATTTTGAGGAAAAAAAGACGTGTTTATATCTCACAATTCTGACTTTATAACTTGCAATTGCGCGTTAAAAAGTCAGAATTGTGAGTTAAGTCAAAATTGCAAGATATAAACTCGCAAAAAAAAGTCTTTGGTTTATCTTTGCGAGTTTATGTATATTATATCTTTATACCACACAATTCTGACTTTATTCCTCACAATTCTGATGTAAATGTAAACTTGAGATGTAAACTCACAATTGCGAGAAAAGAAAAAAGTCAGAATTGTGAGAAGTCGTAATTCGCTTTTTTATTTTTTATTCTGTGGCGGAAACAAGCTTCCATAGTTTATTTAAAATGAAACATTTAAATGATAAATGAGATGTTTCGACTCAGCTGTAAAGTACTGATAAATGCACATTACCTACCAGCCAATAGAGTCATAAATGTATTACTTGGCAGAATTTGTTCAGAAATTTTTTATTATACATTGATGCATTTTATCAACTGGTGATTTATTGTGGTCGGCAAATCCAGCGACTACAGTTTTCCCTTCAAGCGCTCATTGTACTGTAGCAGTTTGGGGATCTTGGGAACACAAAAATCGCATGCACCTCAGCATCCGGAAATCCTGCATAAACCTGGTGTTCAGATTAGAGCTTGCCATCTTTGTATACAATATGCACCAGATGGTACTTGAACAGTTGACTGCAGATTTCACTTTGGCTCGAGATAGTGAAACGACATAAAAATGTGACGTATCTCATGTAGATATAGTACAGTCCAGAGGTTTGAGCTCTGACCAGGTGTTTTTTGTTGAAGTTTGTTGGCAGAATCAAAGGTTCTCATGAACTTAATGTCTTAATAAAGTCACTTTGGATAAAAGCTTTGACTAAATGACACGTAATGTAATCAGGCAGCTGTTGAGTCTGCAGGGAACTGATTTCAACATGCCATCTGTGACAGTTTTAAGAAAACCCTGATAATTATTGAAGGCTGAAGTATTTTTTCCAACATCTGAGTTACATTTTCCCTTTGTTTACGTTCTTTTATCACTAATCTTTGTCAGCCAGCCAGATGCTTCGTCCATCCCCTGCAGACTTTCGCTTTTGACCACATGCAACTTTTGACGATGATCAATTATAGTGAACACTTTCCTCCACTTTGTTTAAAAGCAAGAATTTGTTTGCTCATGAAAAAATAGCCATTTTTAATTTATCGTGACCAGAGAAACATTTACACACACATTTCTAAGACCATGTGTTTCAACACACACATTGTTATTGTCACAAGATGAGACTCACATGTGGCTGGAGTTACAGTCGAAAGGGGCGAAATTCACTAAAACTAGAACTAGGATTCATTTTCATGATGCCTCACATTGTTCTTTTAATTTTATTTGTGTGTGAGAGTGATCTAAACACCCAAAGCTGTAGTAGAGAATACAATTATAAAGATTAATTCATTCATGTGCTCTTAATATCTGAATATGCTCAAAATAACATCTTATCCATCTTAAAATGTGTGTGATATTTCCTGTGTGGAGATAAAACACATTCTGTACTGGCAGACGCTCTCTGGAAATTTAATAATTACAAAAAAAAAAACACATCTTTCCAAGGAAACCTCTAATCCATTAGCAGAAGAAAGGCCTTGCAGAGCTTCTGTAATTGTGATGCTTTCAAATCCCAGATGAGCCGAAAAATGAATCATCTTGCTCCCTTTAAATAGACTTTTATGAAAAATAAATTTAGTGTATTATTTATTTATTTAAAGTGAGGATATTAGTGATTTATAGAGTGATATTTTTCTCCATTCCTAACTCATTAGTTGGAAATATGTGGATTGGAAAGACGTGGTTGAGATGCTTTATCAAACAACATACGATAACATGGAAAAGGTCTATTTCATTAATAACATTTGGAAACTTCACTTTATAGGTTTGGATCCAATGCAACTGCAATTCCTTCAGTAGCTAGTTGTAGTTTTTGCCAAGGTTTAGGCTGGACCAAATTAGGAAATATACTTTAGCTGTGTAAGCATTGTGTAAGTTTTATTTATTCATTCATTCATTGTATATGGGGATTATTAGGAGGCCATTAAGGACAGAGGCCAATGGGCAAATTTGCCCATTACACCTCTACTCTTTTTCCAAAGGACATCCTGGGATTTTTAATGACCACAGAGAGCCAGGACTTTGGTTTAACATCTTATCCGAAGGACGGTGCTTATTGACAGTATAGTGTCCCCATCACTATACTGGGGCATTAGGACTCACACAGACCACAGGATGAGCGCCCCCTGCTGGCCTCACTAACACCTCTACCAGCAGAAACCTGGTTCTCCCAGGACTCTGACCAGGTACTGACCAGGTTCAGCCCTGCTCAGCTTCACTGGGAAACCAGTCTTGACATGTCTTATGTGTTTTATTAGACAGGTGAGCAACTGTTTGGATCATTCATTGACAGAAAACTAATCATTGTTCTCCAGCTCAACACAGTTAGTCTTATTGTTTGGTGTTCTTGATTTACCGTGAGTACCATGTTTTACCGCCTAATATCGCTCCCACTGCAGTGTGAACAAGTGTCTCATAGTAGCCGCTGAGTGAACACACAGAGAAGCATTTTAACATAACGTTCAACACACTCAATGTATCTAATATGATAAAATACACATGAGCGGAAGAAGCGGAAGCACTCGTCTGCGGCAGAATAAAAGCTCTGGGAAATCCAGGCGTCATCAAGATACACCTTTGTTTTGAATAAGCAAACTATAGCGGCGAAACATTACATATTGTGGCTTTAACAAGCTTTGAACATGGTTTGTTCATAAGAAAAGTCATGACAACTAGTTTATTTGTTTTCTCTATCACTCTCTAAAAGCTTTTGTTCCTTTTAGGAAAGAAATGGTACCTGCAAAGATCTCAGTCAGGACTTAGACCATATCATAGGACGGAGACGGCTCTCTTTAAAGTTACAAATGATTTTCTCTTATCATCCGACCGTGGTTTTATCTCTCGACTTGTGTCACGCGATCTTAATGCTGCATTTGATAATATCTACCACAACATTCTTTTGAATAGACTCGAAAATGATGTTGGCATTAGTGAAATTGCATTCACATGGCTCAAATCATACTTATCTGACCAGTATCAATTTTTAGCAGTAAATGAAGAGGTGGCATAGCAATCACAAGTATGGTGTATCACAAGGCTCAGTGCTAGGACCGTTGCCTTTCACCCTGTACATGTTACCCTTGTGAGATATCATTAGGAAGCATGACATGAAATTAACTAATTTAATAATTGATGATCTTTACAACAGAACAGAATCAACATTAAACTGACTTCAACAGCCGAAATGCATACATTTCCTCTTATCACTGTAAAGCTGCTTTGTATCAAGCACAGTGCTATATAAGTAAAAGTGACTTGACACTAATGGTTTTACTAATAGACCACTGATGAAGTAGCCTATTACACATGTCATGTAAATACATTATCATGTGGCCTCAAGGGATATGCATATTTGAATGAAGAAAAATTATTAAACTTTGGTCCATAACTCAAATGATGCTGCTTTTTGAGGAGGTGAGCTGTTACTTTAAGAGATCGCATGAATGGCGAGTTCTACACATGCAAGCATCACTCACGTTTTAGAAAATGATGAATCAAGTTGTTTAATGTTAAAGCCCAATGGATGAACTGCATCCATTATAGTTGGGAATAAGTGATTCTCCGTACTGACAGATGCTCTCCAGGACCGCAGTTTAGAAATAATACTCCAAAATCACACCGTCCATGTCAAACTAGAGCAAGATGTGTGAACACATGCAATGTAATCATTGAAATAAACAAACTTCATTACATTGTGATGCATTCTCTACATCTCATCTGACCAGTGAATAAAAATGTTTAATATAGGAAATTATGACATTTAATATGAGATTTAACACGAATGTTGTTGCATTTGCCCACGAGCATCATAACAGCCAAGTAGCAGCCTAATCTCACTTAGGCCCCGTTTACACATCTGTCCCGGGTGATCCGATCACATGTCAGTCAAGACAGATGGCTGTTTACACCTGGCACTAACATGTCTCAGATGTTTAGATATTTGTAGACTGAGTGGTTGCTTTCATTTGAAATGGCAAAGTTTGATTGCATGTGAGGGGAGTCGATGCATCAGTGTTTACAACCTCTATGGTACGGCGTTGCCTCCAGGCAACAGTCTATTTTATTTTATTTTTAATAAAATGAAACACTAATTTATTAACCTATCTCATGGGAGAAGAACTCAAATACTAATCAATGAACGTGCTAAAAGGTGGCCATATGACCCACAGGGGTCCATTTTGTGTCCAGGTTCAGCATATGTGCACTGGTCACATGGCTCCAGATTTTCTCCAATGAAAAGTGCTTTTTCACTAATTTGCGTCCAGTTAATCACCAACAGTGAGTCACCTTCACTGGTAAGTAAAGTATTTTCAAGAACTTTAAAGTATATCATTAAATGTTTTAGAGTAAATAAAAACCATTGTACCATAATTGAATCGCATAAGGCCTTACCAGGCATACTAGGTTGGATACAAATATATTACTAAGGAAAAGAGATGATCTAAATATATTTGCATTTTTGCATGATTTTGTAATGCACTTATAAGATTAGTAATTCACATACTATAACTGCACATTATGTTTTCTACAGCACTTTAAAAAAATGTATGTAAGACTGGAGAAAACCATAGGAACTGGCAACTCTCTGAGAAAACAAAGGAAATGAACATCTGAACTCTTTCTTGTGAAATTTCCATCCCCATCCAAGACAAAATCCCACTGAGTTGATCACCCAAGGATTGTCTTAATTTACATTTCATTTCCCTCAACCTCATCTCTCATCTCCATATGTTGAAATGCACCCAAAATCTATATGGGTTAATGTGAACAAGTACGATACAGTTTTATACATGTTTGAAACGTCTCAGTGTGACTGGCACAAAGGTCTCATTCCCACAGAAATAAAACAAATCATTCCCACAGAAATAAAACAAAAGGTGACAATGATTTTAAGGGATTAGAGATATTTTGCTTATTGTGTGTGGGTGTGTCCTCTGCCAACTGGTCTTTACCTCCTGTCCTCAATAAGGTGTAAACTACAGGTCTGGAGCCATGATTAATGCAAATTTCCATTGTGAACTCATGTGTACATTTGAAAGAGGTGTCTGTCTATTTAATGACATGTTGCAGGAGGTTCGGTGTGATTCTGTAGACAGATCAGCCCGTAATGCCCTTGAGATCAGGAATGCATTTCTTATTCTTTACTCCAGAGCATTTAATTTTATGTATGGATTATCAATTAATTGATTATGTAATTTGCATGATACATTTACCTGATAATATTAAATTATTATTATTATTTATTAACAGGAATGATTAACTCTAGTAAATTACGTTAAGTCAATAACACCGCAAATCTACGCTCAGGTTAGTGAAGAAGAGCGGCGCACCAGACTGATGTTTTAGAGCGCCGACTAACACATTGGCATTAGCTACTTATACTTTGACCGTAAAGGCTAGACCAAATGGGTCTTCCGAGAGCAACAAAAAGTTGTTAGAGCAATGTAAATAGGGTGAGCCTCAACTCCTGGTTATTACAGTATTATTCTAATTACTTGTACGTGGGAAACCATGGCATGATTACCATTAGAGGAAGTTAAGTTGGTTGCTTGGTTCTATGGTAATGGTCATGGCCTCTGATTAGATATAGTCTTCATTAATTAAGTGGGTTCAGATCTAAGGGGACTGAAGAAAAATACTCTAGAATAATCGGCGTGGAGCACGGGCGTCTAGGATATCAGTTAACCACCTCTGTCCAGTGACCAAGACTGATGGGCTTGTGATAAGGAGATCGTAATATCCTTATAACGTAATGACAATGCGAATTGGCGAAAATAATTTACAACTATCCAGTTGATCTGCCACATCCCGTAGCAAACTTGAATCTCTTTCACTAAGATCTGATGTTTTTATACAGAAAAACAAATAAATATAAAATAAATAAATACAAGTTAAAAAAAATTAAATAAAAATACAGACAATATTAAATGGGAAAAAAAGCAATGCAAAAACTCAGCATTAAAAAGTAATTGTCATTTATTTTCCTATTGTAACATTTATTCATCTGTTTATTTATTTTTAATATACAAAATGGTGTGAAAGTAACTTTCACAAATTATTACAAAGACACAGTAAGAAAAACATTGAATTAAAGCATTTTCAATTCCACTTTATATTAGGCGTTTTTAAATACTTAAAATTAAAATGTATAATATGATACAATGCACTTATTGTGTACACGTTTTTACATTGTACTTATTTGTAGTTAAGGACACCTATAAAGTGTGATTGTATTTTTTTGTAAAACATATTCCGATAATCTTAATTTACAACTATAATGCACCGCATGTTTATTACGTCCTATTCTCAGCATTGTTGCAAGAAACTCTATTATCATAAATGTTCTTCGTATTTCTCTTTCAGATCAGCTACTGATGAAACAGCAGTTTGGAAAGACTTAGAAACCTTTGACTTCATTTCAGAGGAACAGCAGTTGAAAATATCTGACAACCTCTTCACATCTAAGTACTCGTATGTTTCTTGCCAAAAACACAACAGCTTTCTTGTTTATTTGCTGAAATCATTTTTTAAATGCTAAAATAATGATGCCGTTTTATATCAACTTGTTGAATGTTTAACTTTGTTTTTAATCCAGATACAGAAGTTAATGTTTATTAAAAAAGAAATGTAAATGTCATTTTCCCTACTTGTGGAAAACTACAGATGATCCCAGAGAAGCAGCCAGGGTGGATTTTTCCTTTTGGGGAAAAAATAAAAAAAGTGAAGCCGTGGTCAGTGAGGAAAGAGCGTTTATACTTCATTTCCTGTGCACCATAGTCAAAGTGGAACAGTGAAACTGACTTCATAGTGGGACACGTCCAATAAACAAGCCAACAGGGGATCCAGCAACATTCAGTTCCCATGTTCACTGCATTTCATCAATGAAAGAGAAAAAGATTCATTTGTACTGTATGTGGAATTTCCTAATTCTGCTGGCAGAAGCACGGCAGCCGTTTTTGGGATGTGCTGGAGGCTTGTTTTAACCCCTCGTGTCTTCTTGGTTCGTGCAAAGGCAGTTTGGTTTATTCTGGTTCATTTCACAATTTGTTTAAAATCAATCATCCTCATTTGCAGTGAAGTGAACCACTATTTTTGCATGCTAACAGTCATGCCTATTATATGGTGCATTCTTCATAGCTGCTTGTCTCTGAATAAACTGCGTTTGGAGAGCATGTATATTCAATGCATGTATCAAATTATATTTGCTGAATAAATACATATTTTAATAAACAGAGCAATTCCAATGGTGGAAGTGAACCACTATTTTTACATGCTAACAGTCATGCCTATTATATCGCACCGATGGTGCTCGGGCCCTAATTTAAAAAAAAAATTATATACATGAAAATATATAAATATATTTTTATCATTTTATATAATTAAAATGTATAATTCATATTTTAATTAAAAAAACATACAAATTAAAAATCACATACAAATAGAAATGTAGTAATATTTTATATTAAGATTTATAATTCATATTTTAATTAAATGTTATAAACATGAAAAAGTACATAAAATAATCTAGTAATTCTGTATATTAAGAATTATAATTCATATTTTAATTAACATTTATAAACAAAGTACATAAAATAGAAATGTAGTAATGTTTTATATTAAGATTTATAATTAATCTTTTAATTAAAATGTATAAACGTGAAAGAACATAAAATAGAAATGTAGTAATATTATATATTAAGATTTAAAATAATTGTAATAAAAAATTAAACATGAAAAAGTACATACTATAGTAATATTTTATCTTAATATTTTAATTAATAAATTCTAACCATGAAAAATTACATAATTTAGTCATATTTTATCTTAGTAAAGATTTTTAAATAATATTTTAATTTAAAATGTGTAAACATGAAAGGAAATAGAAATGTAGTAAGATTTATAATTAATATTTGAATAGAAAAATTATAAACTACATAAGATACATAATGTAGCATTAATATAAAGTATCAAGTAATTATCTTTAGTATATTCAGTATTTAACGACTATCAAAATTAGCCACACACACAAAAAAAAAGGTAATTTTCCATGTCATTTTACAGAGATTGTATGAGAACTAGATTAAAATCTCAACTAGGGCTGTGAAGTCCCAGCACACCCCCTCACAGCATAACATTTGGCGTGCAGATCAAAGGTTCTTCTCTTGCTGAACTGTCCCATGTGCTAGAGGCGGGAAACAGTTGGGATGGTGTGAATCAGAATGATGATTTTACAACTGATCCAAGACTACAAGCCTGTGATGTGCTAAACCAACACAAAGCACACATGCAGACACTCGGTTACACATTCACGTGCATACATACCTCTGAACAAATCCTCTTAATCCCTCCATTGCTCAGGTATATGCTTGTCTGTTGGCTTTGACACAAAGAGAAGTATTCCTTCTTTCATCAGTGTGTTGTCATGTAATATAAAGGGGATTTACTCTGTTGAGTGCTGATAGTGATCTGTGATTGCCAACATGACAGGGAGGAGTGTGTTAGCAAGTTACTCTCCAACAGAAAATATTTCTTCAGGAATATGCTATTTTGTCCCACAAGTAGTGATGAAACTTAATAAAAACACTAATTTGGGCGACAGTAACACATGTACTTACTTTAGTAATAAGAGTAAATTATGCATATTTAGAAGTAACTAACCCTAAACTAAACCCTCACCTTTACCCTATAGTGTAGTTAATATCAATAATTTAGCGATACTCAGTATTTATTAGTGTAATTTCACTGTAACGACGTCACTTAAAATAAAGGGTTACATTTTATTTTAAGGTGTCATTGTTACAGTTTAATTATATACTGAGTAATATTGATTAACTACATGTACTTAGTGTAGGATTACTTAGGATTGGTTTAGGGTTAGTTGCATGTAATTATGCATAATTTACTGTTATGGTAAGTACATGTAACATTTGTAACAAGGACACTGTAAAATAAAGTGCAACCCTACAATGTCTGTCAGATAGCATTGAGAAACTGATTTCTTTTTGTGAATCAGTTCATTCTGAAAAAAAGGAAAAAAAGAGTCACACATGAGTTCATGAGTCACTGTAGTTTTCACAAAATAGGCCTCATGTGACATTTTTGTCTGTATCTGACTTTTTCCAAGTTATTTCACTTTACATGAGTAGCTTGATTCAATACAACAATGCAAGAGTCCAGCACTCTGTGAAATCTCCTCCAGCACATCCCAAAGCCTTTCAGTGAGTTTTAGCTCTGGACTCAGAGGAGCCGATTCATGTGTGGAAATGATTCTTCATGATCCCTCACAACCATTCTCTCACAATCTGAGTCTGAGCAATCTTGACATTGTCATCCTGGAATATGGCCATGATGTGTCTTCCTACATGGTTGTTTATGAAATGAAATATACACACTCCATCAATCAGGGTTAGAAGAACTGTTGCCAAATATATAACATGCTAGAAACAATTATGATCCAGTCATAGACTCTTAAGCATTTGCCTATATAAATCCAAACAGCAACTTTTTTCTTTTTTTTTGGTCATGCCAGTGGAGTTGCCAAGTTTCATCTCCAGAATGTGTCCACAAAGTCTTAGCAGTTGTCAAAGCTTAATGTGTTTTATTGCCAAAACTGTTGCATGCATTGAGAGGAATTTACACTAAGCAGATGTTACTAAAATGACTTTACCACAAAATGTCTCAAGAGCCTTAAAAGTCTTATTTACTAATTCGGCCCACTGTAGATTGAAACAAGGAAGGCACGGAATCATGCACAAAAGAGCATTTTAATTTAGTCAAACTTCACAAATGACATTTGTGACAGTCCATCCAGATTGCATGGAGATCAAAGTGTGTCTTTAGAGTTTCAATAATGTCTCAAACTGTACTCAGATTAGATAACGCTAATCAAAAGTCAATGAACTACCAACAGCAAATGATCTAAGCTGCTATCTGAAATAATTTTATAACTCTGCACTTCTACTGTATGTCAATGATCTTGTTTATGTTAGGAGCAATGAAGCTAGGGCTGTGACGGTCGCCATGACCACCGTGCCACCGCGGTGGTAGCACGTGACGTGACACACTATATGAAATGCAAAAAAAGTTTTGTATAGAATATAACATTTGCAATAGCAGTTGCTATTTATAACCTGTACCTTTTAGCTGTATGAGTTTTATAGACTAGTGTATAAAATAGCTAATTCACTAATACTTCACACGCCATATATGGCGTTTCCTTTAGATTAGCGAGTTTGAGCGCGACAAAATCCAGTTTTTTCTGCATTCCGCAAATTAATATCGTGTGGACCTGCAATGGACCTGGTTGGGAAACCAAATACTACATCGCCGATCTGGGATCATTTTGGATTTGTGCCTAACGAAAAAGGTGAACCTTTAAATAAGGATGAAGCCATTTGCCGGATTTGTAAAAACAAAATAAGTGTTAAATGGGGGAACACATCAAATCTCAAGAGCCATCTCCAATCATGTCATCCATCAAGTTATGTCCCGTGAACGCAAACGCCCAGCTGGCGGTCAGGTTGGTTTTGGAGAGGCTTTCGCCAAACAGGCCAAATACAAACGAGAGAGTGACAAGTGGAAAACGCTGACAAGAGACATGGCAACGCATTTGGTTGTGGAGAATGCGCCGCTCCGCACTGAGGAGAAACCAGCCTATAGTGCTGTAATAAACACGCACGTTTGTTAACCGATGTTTGAGCCTCAATTTTTAAATCTCACAACATATATATTTTTAAATGTGAATTGTTTTATTTAAAAGCAGACATTCAAGCTTTCTTTAAACATATGTTTCATGTTTGTGTGATAAGTAGGCTATAGCGCAGTATTTAGTTCATTGTTTCAGTTTTTGATCCCCCACCCCGAACCCCACAAACACTGTGCCACCGCCGGTGGTTGATCAATAACCACCGCGGTGGTAAAAAACTGCCACCGTCACAGCCCTCTGATACTTAATTGAACCCCATACATTTCTAAAACAGGATGTGGGGTTTTCCTTGGAATCTCTGACGTCTGACCATAAAGGCTGTCCATTCCACAACGCTTGGAATAGAGAATAAAAAACGAATGGCTTTTCATGTGCATGATTATCAACAAAGAATCCTTCAGGCAACTAAACTGCAGAGGATGAAAGTTGTTGTGCAATGCTGGCGTTTGTTTTGCAGGTGGAAAAAGGATCAACAGAAAAATCTCAAAAAATGCAGGAACTTTGACTCACTGATGCATTTTATTTGGTTAAAAGTGAATGTTTATCATCAGGTGTAGATATTGGGGATTTCCGCAGGACTTTCGTTGGAGAAAGTTGGAAATTCCAACATTCCAAATAGAAAGAAATGCAGCATATACATCTCCTGAATTATAAAAGAGAAATCTCTGGTGCATTAAAGGTAGGGTAGGTGATTTTCTGAGAGGCTAGCAATAGAGAAGTGAAATCCGCGGAAAACACAAAACAAATCTAAAATGGGACAGAGCTTTGAGATTGACTGTACAAATAGATTTGGCGGGAAATCTGTGGTATATGTATAAAGACTGCTACAGAAAAGAGAAGCAAATGGATTGTGGATTTGCAGATAACCCCTTTGGGTCTGAGCCCTTTTTGGGGCCCTTTAGAAGTTTTAGCCTCATTCAGACTGTCAGTCCAAACCTGATTGAAGTCTGAACAGCCAAAAATCACATGAAATCCGTTTCGAGCTATAGTCATATGGTTTGAAAATTCCTATTCAAATTGCATTTCTGGAAATCCGTTTCAGTCTGACTGATTGGATTCTGTGCGGTTTATGTGACTTTCTCACACCACGTAAAACGTAAGCACCAGACGTTGTCATAGAAAACATGCTGAAAGTCGCTTCAGAAACAAGGCTGTACCAGTCAAGCAGAAAATGACTATAACGGAGACATGTTTTGAAACCGGCAGAAACGACAGCGCGGAATAAAGCCGCACACACCAGCCTCCTACAGTTCTGCCGCTACCTCAGAAGACGCAGTCGTCCTGCTTGCGGCGCAACACAGTGTCATGCTGTAAAAAAGAAAACATCTGTATTGCAAATATTGCGTGTGTTGTTGCTGCTTTTGGCTTATGCCTACCAATGCAACACCGTTGCCATAGAACGAAAGAGCTGCATGGACACAAACTTCGGATCCGAACAGTTGCGATACACAGTTGCGGACAGTCAAACATTAGATCAGATTTCAGTCGGATTTGCATAAAAATCGGATTTGGACTGACAGTCTGAACAAGGATTTTGACATGCTCTGACATTTGTGTTTTTTTCAGTAGCTTATAAAACATATTAATAGCAAAAGTGTATTTACACTGTATTCAGCACAAACTGGGTCCCCAAACCATGTGAGCAACAGGTATGTACATTGTATTTTTGAGAGAATAATGTTTATGCATGGTTTTTGAAAAAACTAAAGATTTAAGTCACTGAAATATTTTGTCAATATTGAATTTTTGGGTAAAATTACATCCTATATATTCAATTAATATATATTGTATTGACAACTCATCAATTAAATATTTACCATTTTATATTCTGCATAATTGGATGTCTTCAAATAAACACTGACTAAAACAAGGTTTAGGGCTTGACGATATGACAATATATACAGCATTGATATAAGTGATCACCTGGATTTAGATCTACCTATATTGTATTTATATAAAGCGTTCACAGGCAAATTTGCATTATATATTACCCAGGAATCAGGCTCATATAAATGTCAGGAAACACGATTCATGGCTGCCTGTCACTGATCACCGGATTTCTGGTAAGTTGTAAGGAACATTATATTGTGTCCAAACCTTAGTTTAAACTGATAATAATTTTTCCCTATTACCTCCTGTCATGCAGCAGCTCTTCTGCCACTCAGTCCGGCTGAGGTTGCGTGTTCTGGTGGGAAAGTGACATCAATGCATACACTCATATGAACGCACAAAGCAGGGAGCAAACAAAAGCATCACAAGAGACGGCGTCATCTACCTCATGTCTCAAAGCACATAACATTATAATAACAGCTCTGACCTGTACCACCTGACTGCTGCAGATTCATTTCGCTATTGATAGTGTTGCCATTGAAACGCATAAATTCGAGTCACGAACCACTCCATGTATAATGTCATGGGTTTTTCTTCCAAATGGCAGTAGTTATGGTGTGAATGCAGCATAAGTTGGTTGTTTTGGTTCAGGAGGAACTGTAAAAGGCGGCTGCTGTCTAACTCTGCATAGAATGAAACGCTGATGACGTGTGATGTCTGTGCAAAGGCTATGTAAAAACATATGTTGACAGGCAGGTAGGACGAGGTCTATGATTGGACATTTTATTGTCCTACGCCTTTCACAGACGATATAAAATCATATAAAAACATTTAGACCACTTAACTTAGTGATTGCTGTAAAGAGACTTTCAACCTGCATAACAAAAAAAAGTTTTTAAAGCATATCGCCTACCCTGCCTTTAAAGTTATTTTAATCAAAAATGTTTTAAATGTGCCCATTTGCCCACAGTTGCTGATAAATTGTTCCATACATTAGGCTATTTATATTACCGGAGCGATCAGAAAGTAGTTTACAGTAAACATTTACGAATAAGATACTGAATCTAAAGCTGAAGTTGAGACAGGCTCTCCATGTTGTTTACAAATGTGTCTACATAACCGTCCCAGCTTTTACCGCGCAGAGGACTGTGGGTTAAGTGTTGAAAGTGACAGCGCAGTAAATCAAGCTAATTAATGTCAGAGACAGAGAGAGAGAGAGGGGGTTCATGTGGTTGCCACTGCTCTCCATACTTCACATTTATACCCTCACATGATTTCTTTTGTTTAATTTAGATGACAGCTGCCGTGCTAATTTAGATAAACGGCAGTTGGATTAATCAAAAACATGTTCTTGATAACTAGCTCAGTAACCGCCTCTCATCTCAGAAACACGGATAGAGATTTCCCGTTTGTTCTTGTATCAGACAGTCTGAGATCAGTTGAATATGGAGCTCCTTTGGAAAAGTTGTTGACATTTTTTTTTGGTGAGAAATTTAGGCCTGGTTTCACAGACAGGTTTTAGATTAAGCCAGGATTAGGCCATCATTTTATATCTTTTAAAAGCGTGCCTTAGAAAAATAACATTACTGGTGTGCATTTTGAGATAAAACATTGGCACTGATTAAGATATGTCTGTGCAAGTTGCTTTCATTTAAAACAGCTCAAACATGCATTTTAGTCTTAATTATCTTAAACCTGGTCTGTGGAACCTGGTCAGGCACATAAACAGTACCTGAGATTATCATTGTCATATTTTGTATGTTGTTGTTCTAGCCACGATGTCGCAAAAACAGAAACCATTTCTAAAATAGACTTGTTGTGCATCACTGCCGCGGCTGGTTAAGATAAAAACTAAAATGGAAAGGCCTACCTTTTATCGTGTTGTGGCGTTGCTTTGTGTCTGGTTAGGACACTGTTTAAGTATTCAAATTTCAAATAGCCACACTTTCATTGTACTAAAGACATGAATGATATCTCAAGTCATGCAGCTTGTTGAGGAAAGATATGCTATATTTCAAAAGCAAACAATCCCATAAACATACATTGAAGGAGGCACCCAAGCCATACAGACTTGAACCAGTAAGAAACCACCTAGCAACACTTTAGCATGGGCAAACATCTACCTTGTTTAAATCTGTTATAATTGGTGGAGTCTCACTACATCAGTAATTAGGTTGGAAACATGAGCATCTGGCTCCAGTAAAGGATTCTTGCTCTGCATGTTGTTTCCGTGTTAGTAAACCGATGCCAGCACACGAGCGTTTAAAAGCGGCATAATTGCTCCTGGTATTGTGACATCATTCACTAATGGGAAGCTTAAAGAATTAAGAAGAACTATTTCTGGCCGTTTACCCCTCATGACTTCATAAATGCTGCATTTTTATAACTCCTTCTGCAGCCTTAGGAAACGGCATTTTATTGTTGCAGTTTACCAACAAGTATTTATATGAGACTTCATGGAAAATGAGAACGCCAAGTGGTTCACAGTTGTGTAACACCATTGCTTTCATACCAGCACAGGGTGTCACCGATCCATCCATCCACCCCAATCCATCCATCCATCCACCCACCCCAATCCATCCACCCACCTCAATCCATCCACCCCAGTCCATCCATCCATCCATCCATCCATCCATCCATCCATCCATCCATCCATCCATCTATCTATCTATCTATCTATCTATCTATCTATCTATCTATCTATCCATCTATCTATCTTGAACAAAATTATAAACACTTTTACCACAAAAGGCCTTTTTCTCTCAAATATTGTTTACAAATCGGTCTAAATCTGTGTTAGTGAGCACTTCTCCTTTGCCGAGATAATCAATCCACCTCACAAAAATACGACAGGTGCTGATTAGACAGCATCAGGTGTGCCTTAAGGCTGATTGAAACTTCTGCGTCGAACAACGCCGTATCCGCTACGGCGCAAGTTACGCGTTGGTTTTATCATTTATACTTCTGCGTTGTTGTCTGCGTCAATGTGCAATTCCACATGCAGACCGCTATTTGGCAGTGTCCATGGGCATGTTGATGGTAACCCACAGTTATCAAGGCAAAAGCCGAAGAAGAAGCGGCTTGTTTACATTGTCGGAGTATCAGCAGCCGTCATGGCGTCAGATGGCGGCTTTTCTTGCAGCTTGAGTTGATGTATGTAATAAAAATTAAGCATCTCTAGTTGATTAGTAGAGTTACTTAAGAGGGGATCTTGCGCTGGAATGTGTTTGTGAAATCATGCAGAGCGTGTGGCGCTGTTTTCAGTATCGGTAGCTTGTGCACAGGCTATAGAGCTTCAATCAATTGCTGTTGCGGAGATTATTCATTTAGTTGAAATCACAAAACGAAATGCACCATAATGTGTCCCTGTTCTTGATATACAATCACTGATTAACATATTTGGTTTTAATGAGAAAATTATTAAACTATACAGCAGCTCTATGTATTTATTCACTAACATAAAGAATCTCTGCACTACAAAATATTGTGTTATATAGCAGATGTAAGAATGAAACTATCGTCCCATTTCTGGACACACACACTCCTATCGTAGAAGTTTATTATTTATTTATTTATTGAGGAGGGATTCTGGCAGACCAATCATAGCGCTTGCGATCCGCGTAGAATTGACACGTTGTTACATTTTTGGAGAGGTGCGCGTCAGGGTACATCGTAGGGTATGCGCGCATCACACAGCCTACGGCGTAGCTACGGCGTACACTCGACGCAGAAGTATAAATTGGGCTTTAGGCTGACCAAAATAAAAGGCTACTCTAAAATGTGCAGTTTTATCACAGCACAACGCCACAGACGTCGCATATTTAATCAATTATGAAACAACTGCTATACAAAAGGCAATAGCGTCATTATTCAGCTCAATTTAGTTCCGTGTTGATTCAACTCAGTTCAATAACAGTGTCATTGTTGAAAATTTCAGACAGTAAGATAGATAGATGAACACTGTAAAGGAAACTTTGATCATTCAATGAATACTTTGTCTGCTTTTTGTTTCAGAGATGTTTTCAAGAGAGGACAGCTAATTCAGAAAAATTGTCAAAAATCAAGCCAAATGCAAGAATGTGCGCAGACGTCTGAGCTAATGTCTAGGATTAGGAGCCTTTTCTGTATGGTAATAAAAGGAAATTGCGCCCCCTACTGATCTGAACGTTGCTTTCTGATTCTGTTCTGAGCCAGAGGCTTTTTTCCATCAACATGAACGTGTGCCAGCATGCTGCTCTTAAATCAGATGGCCTCGGCACCGGGCCGCAGCCGACGGTCTCAGAGAAAGAGTCATCCATCACACCACAGACAGACTGCCTGTCACTCTGTTATCATGTACCTGAAAACTCAGACGGATTTCTCAGAGCCATATGGAGATGAGATTGAGTATTTACTCCATGATTCATGGTGAAGTGATGCGAGTTAATGAGTCCTGAATGAGACAGACCTCCTGTATCGCGGTCGTCCTTGTCATTGAGTGTTTTTGTGATGGATTCTAGGTCTGTCTGAGAGCGCGAAATGTCCTCTGTGATTGTTTGAAGGTGCTTGAGGTGTCTGTCGGCTCTGTGCAAACTAGAGGGAAGTGAACACATTCCATAGTGGTGAAACAAAGCTGTTTTCCCAACCACTGAAAGTGTTTACAGATGTGCCGTCAAATTTTACATCTCAAAAGTCATCTCAGCATAGAGGACTCTTAAATATATAACATTAAAAAAACTGTTGCAAATCTGTCACCGGTTACAAAATGCTTTCAGTGAGAAACACACACTCTTAACTTAACTTGATGAAATGTAAAGTTCCGTGACACAGCGATCTTCATTTGTGCCGTTTTCTTAGGCGCTGAGAGGGGGGTGGAAACTAATCGTTGCACATGTCCTCAGACTCACAGACTTGTGTATGGAGACCAGATGCTGCTCTAGTGGGACTGTGTCTGGGATCATCCTGCTGGGAATCGGTTAGTCGATCCGAGAAGCAGAGGCCTCGTTTACACCTGGTACTAACACTGGATCCGAACACAACTGGACGGTGCTACAGGTGTAAACTCAGTCAAACATGCTTTCTGATCTGATTGCGCAAACCACATTCATAAGTGCACATGCATATGTTGCATTTATAGTATAAACACTAATGCATCCCGGACAGTAGCTTAAAGGGACATTTTATTGTTTTGGAAAAATTGAAATAACTTTCCGCATGAGCTTTTTTTTTTAAAGTTGTCAGCGATATTAATATTCATTTTATAAATATAACTGAACATGACATACATCAAAAGAAAGAACAAAACAAGAGCAAAACAAAACAAAAATGATTCTAGCTTCATGCATTCTTTTTTATTAACACTTGAAGGTGGGCAAGTTTCATAAAAAAGCTAAATTTTGAACAAAAAGCTGAGAAAATTGCATTTTTGTCAAAGACTTCATCCGGATCAGATTCAGATGATGATCAAAACATAGCTGGGGTACATCGAGTCCATCAACACCCCCAAAGCTTCACAGTCCTATAGCTAATCCTGGGTCGACATTTGAAGAGTTCAGATGCAAAAACCTCTAAGTCCATCTCACATGCTTTCTTTTAAATTAGCTTTTTTTTTTATCAAGCTCCTATGTTTAGGTACAGTCATTTAACTTTAATGGCAATGAAAAGGTTATTAGTCAGTTACTGAAATAGCTTATTATCAAAAAAGTCACTTTAGTCAATTAAACCTGCTAAGTCCATGTGTGCTTTTTTTTGCAAAAACCTCTAAGTCAACCTCTTTATTCAACAAGAGCAACATCACTAAAGATGCAACTGGAAACATTGCAAACTGATCCACAAGGAACACTGATGTGTTTACTTGCTACTTGCAAAATCCTGTCATTGCCACTGTAACGATGGACAAAACATGATAAAAACTTGCAGCTCGGTAATCGAAAGCCGGCTCATACACACACCGTCATTAATTTCGAAATCATAAGATTTGATTTGCATCTTCTGATTGGTTTCTGTGGTCTTGGAGGATTTTGCTGACAAAGGGAAGTGGCGTTTAGCAGTTTCTGCAAACAAACGAGTATTTATGAATGGGCTGACGCTGGGATTTAGCGAATTTGAAGTAAAAAAAATTTCTGAACGTATAGTATGTGGGGAGATGACGGAGATGGCATTTAGAAGATTTTGCATCTGAACTCCTCATTTCATTCGGTAACATTAGGCCATTTTGATTTATATGCTGTTTAATGTTTGATGATCGCATTCTTTTACACTTCCATAAGCAATGCTTATATCACTGGTTTCTGCTGCTTCACCTGTGGTTTTATCTGGAAATTCTGTACTCTTTTCAAATATGCGTAATAGCGCCCCTTATAACACCATATAACAGTGAAAAAATTTGCCGGAAAAACCAAACTCTGGTCAGGCCAATCACAGCATGTTTAGAGTCGGTGGGCGGGCTTAACATAATGATGGTACGTCACTTCAGAGTTGCTGAGATTCTGCATGCTACTCGTAAACAAAGAAGCTGACGAACAGCGGTCTTTTGAATCTGCTTTGGCCGCGACTCTGGAAGACTTGGAGTTAAGCTTTTCTTTGAGAAAAGAACAAAGAATGGCACTGAAGTCATTCTTAAGAAGGGAAGATGTGTTCAGAGTTTTGCCAACCGGATACGGCGAAAGTCTATCAACTAACGTTAGCTCGGCTTCACCTTCTTCGCTCTGGTTGGTTGTGGCGCTCATGGCGCTATCCAATTGCATGCAGAGGGAATTTGAAAGACAACTGTTTATCCCGCCCCTCGGATTGAGCCCTGTCAATGGTGAGTTTCCAGACCTGACATCTTGATGTGGGTCTGGCTTGTCAGGCTATGAAAACATGTATTGCCGGAAAATTCTGTCAATTGCGGTGAAATAGTTAAAGCCCATCTGGTAACACTGGTTTCACTCTTTGCATTATAAAAGCATTTTCATGCATTAATTATGTCTTGTAATGCACCTTCATTGTATGATATCATGAATAATTGTAACAACAACTATAAATGCATTATAATCTTTCACCTACATTTAAACAGCACTTTGTTATTTCACGTGTCAAACTGCATGTGCACATCCCTCATGAAAATGGTCACGATTTATCATGCAATAATTCTTGAGGACACATTAAACCAAAGAATGTAAACTAGAAATGTGGATGTGCTTGTACAATTACAGTACATAATGTCTGAGATACAATAACAAATCAATCGTTTAAGAATGTAAATGCATTATTCTCATAGAGTCTGAAGGCTAGGTAAATATTAGGCTAGACAAAGTAAACATAATACTAAATTGATTTTGTATTTCATCGTGATTTTGCAAAGTCTGGCACGAGTGAATTGATTCATGCCAGATCAACTGAAGGACTGCTGCAACATAGTAGCAGAATATTGATGATGACAAAATCAAAAATTGGAGGTTAATGGTTGATGGAGCAGCTGAAAGACTGAATAAATGAACAGCTGATGGGCCGTGACTGTTAAACGGGAGAGAAAATACGCTCAGTAAAGAACAAGTGGTTATGAAGTGCTTGCTAGACATGATGGTTCAGATGTTTGTACAAAATTGATATACGGACAACAGAGAATAGTCCCTGTGGGAAGATATTGAGAATTGTATTTCTGCCATGATTAGTTTAATTGTATGTGTTGATATGTGGCTTATAATCAGCGAAATGGCGAAACCCAAACGATTAAGTTGTTGTGTCAGCCAAAAGCATTACATGGACAAAAAGTGGCTTTAGAAGGAAATATATTCTTTATGTCCTTCTTGCATTTCACTGAACATAACCCTGTGAGTTTGTCAAACTGTCTTTGGGGCCAATCACACAGACTATGTTCTTGCATTCTGTTTTTTTAATTGTAAGTATATCTATTTTTTCAGCATTCTATACTTAAAACTGCATCTCATGACCCTCCATCTTGCTATTTTGTTTAGTTTTTTTACACACAACCTCAGGCAAACAGATTTCATGTTTCATGCAGATTTGACAAATAGTAAATGAAGGCCAAAAACCAGGAGAGACTAGACTAAAATGACTCCATCAGGTAAAACAAACAGATGTCTTTAGTCTTTCGGCACATCAGAAACAATTTCTATTGAAGAAGACTACAGGGGTTAAAGTGAAAAAGAACTCTGTGCCTGAAACACAGTGTTCAGCGATAAATGTGCACAAACATATTTTTAAGTCGCAGACACGGTCAGTCATAAGCCACGTTTCCATTACTCTTCAAATTAGCCTGCATATTTTTTCCACTCAATTATGTTTTTTTCGTAAAAACAAGATGTTATGACGTAAAAACTGCATATTATTCTTGTTAAAACGACATATTCTCTCATAATAAGGATATGTTGTATAGTGATGTGTACAAAAATAAGCCTTTATCCACATTAAATATAAAAAAAGTATAAACGTAGGCCTATAAAGTAGCCTATATTAGTCTGGCGACTAAACCCAAAAAAAAAAAAGACTAGCCAATGGCGATTCTATTGCCAAGGTTTGCGTAGAAAGTTGTGCTCACGTTTCATAATCAACATATGAAATTAAAAAAATGATAATATTATAGGCTAATAGTTAAACATAACTAACTACGAAACAATATAGGCTATGTTTTCTATAACCCTCTGTCTGAAGAAAGTGCCAGCGCAACGCTTTCTGATGGATTTTTTCCTTTATGACAGAGGAAACAACTCAGAATGCTCCATCATTTTTATCCATACAGAGAAGTGCAAGACATAATTATAAACTATATAAACTATAATTATATAACTGTCTACTTTTATTTCTGTAGGCCTAGACTCTCAATAACAAGGGCCGTGGATTAAGGGGACAGATTATTTTGCATGCGCTGCACTCCAAGTCCAAACAGTCTTCATTTCAAAAATTTATTTTGTTTATTAAACGCAAAGTTTTTCATTTAAAAAAGCATTTCTAAATTCAGGTTATATTTTCAACAAACGAAATTTCAAGCCAAAATAACGAAATGGTTAAAAAAACCTTGAGTTACCACCATGAAAATTCACACATTTCGTTCTTTTATGCTTGAATAACACACCTCCTTCCATTAAATAATGGCTAGTGCGGTGGCTGTGATATACATAAACCTACCAACGTACGTGGCATAATTTTTTTAATGACTTATCAGAAAAACAAAAAAACAAAAAAAAAAAAAAAAAAAACGCGCTCCCCTACAGTTGGGAAACAGTAGTCGTCTGCTACTGTCGTAAACTGTCATCCTATGTCAGGGGATGCACGTGCATTTGTTGACATGACAACCATGATAGCCATGAACACTGCAGGAGGAGTTCACATGCAAGTGTTCTGCATGCGTCGCGTGTGAAATGTCTTCATCCCAGGTACAGTGGCATGTTTCAGCATGTCATTTGAAAATAATTTCATGGGTTTTTTTGGGGTTTTCAAACGTGATCGCGATGCTCACGTTTACAAGCCAGCGTCATTATAGTAGTCTAGTCTATTGGTTACCGTTTTACAGAATCTATTTGATACTTCAATTAAATGCTTGAGTGGTAGGTAATAACCATATATCGTCAATATTATAATACCAAGCTACCATAGAAGAATCTGCAAATTTGAAAAAAATTGCATTATAGCTTGAGGCAAGACAAATAAACAAATATCACAGACATCTTAGGTATCCTCAAAAATGATTTTGTGCGCATGACAGCCAAGTCAGCATCGGTCGGGCACCCCTCCTCCTCCTTCAGCTCACGCCATCGAGCAAACGCTGGCCCAATGTTGATCCTCGTCCTGCCTTTAATACGATCACTTTCTCGTTTCCTCTTTTTTGCATTTCACCGACAAAACCTTTGCTTTCTTCTTTTTTTGTGCTGCCTCGGCCATGACTATAGCATTCGGCAAACAAAGGATAGCTGGGCTTGCACGTCCGATTTTAAGGAAGTGGGGGTGATGGTGGAAGTGACGTATATGCCCGTGAAGCAGTCAAATTTTGTAGTTCTTTCTCGGGTTACTACCCGAAACCCGAAGTTTAAAAGTACAATTAAAAATTATGCAAACCCTGTCAGGCTATGGCAGACGTGTCATTCAACCTATTGTAAGTCGATGTATCATCACAAGAGTCTTGAAAATATATTTTGAAGGTTGAAAAGTTACCTAATGCTGCTTTAATGGAAACGCGATAATTTCGCAATAGTTTTTTTAATCGAGATTTAGAAAATATTGTAAAAGTTTTGCGCAAATATGTAATGGAAATGCGGCTATAGACAACGGTGTGTCAGCTGTAACAACTTTCCTACCATGGTAAGTTTGAGTGCACGACTGCACGGGCAGCGGCTCTATGACCGGGGTCTAATTCATGCACTTTCTAATCCGCAAGCACTTTCTTACCACTGCTGGCATATAGTAGCTTCCTCGAGCAAAACATGCAGAAACAAGCGCCAGGCTCTCTTGCCAAAAGGCTCGTCGTCTCTACCTTTTTCTATAATCCACGCCCAGCGCCATTTATTTTTGAGTCCTTTATCTATGGGTAGGACATCATCCCCAGGCTTCATGAAATTTCAATTATTTTCATTTACACTTTCATAGATTTAAGGTTTTAACGTAGCTACTACATTTAAACAACGTTTTATTCAATTCATTAATTCATATTTATATAGCCTTTACTTTAGATTTAGCTCACACAAGTGGCAAAACATTTAAACATAGGTTATCTAAAATAACAAACATTTTAAATTAGAAACTTAGGCTATTCAAAAAATAGACTCAGTACAGAAACGATCGCCGCTCTGCTGCAGACGCAACGCACCTGGAACGGACTGACGGACAGCGTCCGCGTGCAGTGTGAAAGCTGCAATCCGTTAACATGGGTACGGAAAAAAACGCACCGCATAAGCACAGCAAACGGAGTATGTGTGAAACGGCCGTTACATGACGTATGGACCTCACAGTGTTGCCAGGACCCGCCCTGCACTACTTCTGATAGGTTTATAACGTTAGTTAGAGCTGCGTTCCTTTCATATGATTGGTAGGTGAAATAAATTGACTCGAAAATATTAAAATGCATTAAACTAATATTAAATAATTTTTTAAAATCCTCACAACCGCACGCAGGAGATCCGGCACAGTGCCGGACTACTTTAAGCCCTGAGACGGTCATATTTTAACTTTATTTTTGGTTGTCCATGTTCTTGGAAATAAACTCAACTTTGGACTCTTGAATGCAAATTTTCCTCAGACGTTGAAAGTACACAGGCGTTAATGGTGAAATGTATAATTTGGGGTTTGGGGGGTATTAAGTCTTTTATGCTCACCAAGGCTCCATCTATTAAATAAAAAAATACAATAAAAACAGTAATATTGTGAAATATTATTACTATTTATGACAAGTGTTTTCTATTTGAATACGTTTTAAAATGCAATTTATTCCAGTGATCAAAGCTGAATTTTCAGCATCATTACTCTAGTCTTCAGTGTCACATGATCCTTCAGAAATCACTCTAATATGCTGGTTTGCTGCTAGAGGAACATTTATGATTATTATCAATGTTGAAAACAGTTGTGCTGCTCCATATGTTTGTGGATACATACATTTTTAAGGATTTTTTGATGAATAGAAAGTTCAAAAGAACAGTATTTATTTCAGTACATTTAGTGGATAGTGATGCACAAGAAGTGCAACCTTAGTAGTGAATTCATGCCTAATAATGAACACAATGATTTGTTTATTTGATTAGTTGTTTAGCAAACAGATTTTTTCGATAACTAGCAACTAGAAAAGTCCTGATCGGTTAGTACCACAGACGTTACGTTCTACGCATCACACAGCTGACTTCTGTTTTGACTGACATCTTAAATTGCTCTCTTTCTCTAGCTGCTTTTCTCTGTTTGTTGTGATCTTTAGAGGAGTGGCCCTGTGGAAATCAAAGACATCGAGTGAAAATGACTCCCATCTTGATGCACTAACACCAGTGATGGGATACAGCCACATTTCACTTCACTTTCCAAAACAAAGCAGCAGATTAGTAAAGGAAGTGATACCTTCTCCCTTTCATACTCTTTTTGATTGCGTGAGGTAGTGTGGTTAAACTTACGACTGCAAACTGGCTTGATTTACTGAAGGATTGTGGTTTGATTGAGACACTTAGTTCAGGTTGCCCGAGGAGATGCAAGATGTTGAACGGCATGCTTTTTCAATAAAATTGTGTAATAAAATTAAAATTTTTGGACGTTGATTATTCATCAATTATCAAAATAGTTACAGCAATTCTGGTTGCTGAGGCAAAATAATTATCCAGCAGAAAGGTAGCAAACAAACTTGAAAGCAGGTGAATGACTGCAGAGGAAAGTGTGATCTGTTTCGAATTCAGCAGAAACTCAAAGACAGACCTTCAAGTTTACAAGCTGTTACAAAAGGAAATGCATTCTCCCTTTAAATGCATTCACTGAGACTGACTAGAAACAGGCGGGTGAAGAAATTAATGCTTCGCAGGCAATGGTTAAGCAACAAACAGGATTTCAGATCTGATTATAGCTCAACAGGCATGGATTGGTCAATTTTAATATGTTGGGCTATTTTGCTTAAATTGTCTTCTTTCAGACTAGTGGAAAGAATCTATCCAACCATCCATTCGATTCAACTGTCGACCATCCATCCATACGGTTCTACTGTCGACCATCCATCCATTCATCCCCCCAGTTGACCTGTAGACCATTCAGTCATCCATCCGATTCAACTGTCGACCATCCATCGATCCGATTCAACTGTCTAACATCCATCCATTTGTCCCTCCGGTTGACCTGTAGACCAGCCATCCATCCATCTGATTGAACTGTCGACCATCAATCCTCCCATCCATCGATTGAACTATCAACCATTCATCCATCCGATTGAACTGTCGACCATCCATCCACCCATCCATCCAATTGAACTGTCAACCATCCATCCACCCATCCGATAGAACTGCTGACCATCTATCAATCCACCCATCCAATTGAACTGTTGACCATCTATCCATCCACCCACCCATCCATCTGACCATCCACCCATCCGATTGAACTTTCGACCATCTATCCATCCATCCACCCATCCATCTGACCATCCACCCATCTGATTGAACTGTCGACCATCTATCCATCCACCCACCCATCCATCTGACCATCCACCCATCCGATTAAACTGTTGACCATCTATCCATCCACCCATCCAATTGAACTGTTGACCATCTATCCATCCATCCACCCATCCATCTGACCATCCACCCATCCGATTAAACTGTCGACCATCTATCCATCCACCCATCCGATTAAACTGTCGACCATCTATCCATCCACCCACCCATCCATCTGACCATCCACCCATCCGATTAAACTGTCGACCATCTATCCATCCACCCACCCATCAACTATCCATCCACCCACCCACCCATCCGATTGAACTGTCGACCATCCATCCATTCAATTGAACCGTCGACCATCCATCCGATTGAACTGTCAACCAATTCCTTCATCCACCCATCCATAACTTTTAATTCAAGACTTTTTAAACCTGGCTTTATCCAGTTCAGGTTTAAGTTCAGATTTCGGTTCTGGAAATGTATGCACATTAGTACATATTTAATTAGAGAATGCTTCACTTGCATATCTAAATTAACACAGGGTTCCTACAGAATTTTCATTTCAAAATTCCATACTTTTCCAGACTCAAATTTTTAGACTTTCCAACATATTTTTCCGACCATATTTAACTTGTTCTGATAAATTGTTTTAAAATTCAACTGCTAACAAGTATGTTACATTCTAAAGATTTAGATTGGCGTTTTTGTCTTCTATTAGGATAGGAAAGTAGCTAGACAGGAAGTAAAATGGTGGGAGAGAGGGGGGCGGGATTGGGAAAAGTCCATGAGGCAGGACTCGATCTCGCGTCTCCCGAAGCACAACAGCACTTCATGGCGACGCACTCAACCACAATGCTATCGGCACCGTCAAGTATGTTACACTCTGAGTCAAAACCTCTATGTAGGCTATCATGTTAAATTTTAGCTACTGTTGCTTGTAGAAGTCAATTTAACACCAAACCCAGTCAAGTTCAAACCACAGCATTTTATCAAAACTGCAATGCTAAATCAGTGCAATGTTATTCATATTTGTAATTTTGAACATTTAAATAACTGTAAACCCCTACAGAAACAGAAGGGACGTTCATGTACAATTAACCAGAAAATAATAAAATAGAGCTAAAGTCAATTGGCAATGCTTAATTGGCTGTTAGGTACAGAAAACTAGTAAAGAGACTTTAACCAATAGGCTAATTATAAATAAAATATTTAGAAATCCTATATTAAACTTTTGCCTTTTGTGATCTTAATGATCAAAATGCTAAATCAGGCACAGTTTTTTAAAAGGGTTATTCATTTACCCCAAAATGAATTTTCTATCATCATTTACTTACCCTCATGTCATTCTGAACTAATGAGACTTTTGTTAATCTTGGAAATCTTGGAAACATGAAGATATTTAAAGGACTAGTTCACCCGAAAATGACAATGTTCTAATCATTTACTCACCCCAATGCCATCCAAACTCATGCCAACTCAATTGGTTGTTCGGGAAAAAACAATTTCACTGAAGAAAGTAAGGCATGGACATCTTGGATGGCATTGAGGTGAGTAAATGATTAGGACATTTTAATTTTGGGGTGAACTAATCCTTTAATAAAGGATCTGAAATCTCTCAGATTAAAAAAAATATATATAATTTGTGTTATTATAATAAAGTCTGGTTTTGAAAGACATGGTGGTTTTTAGTCAAGCAGTTTGAGGTAGGGGCGCTGAGATGGCATATAATGACATGCTATAATGAAAATGCTTTCTATTTCTGAATAAAATTTAATTTTGCGATTTCAATTGATCATTTTGTGAGACTTAAAGTAAAAAAAAAAAAGTGCACTTAGTGTAACTGTTACCTCGTCTGCAACCCATTTACTTGTGTAATATATCATATTTTCATGTTTTGAAATTCCGAAAACCACTCAAAAGGTTAATAACTTCTCCAGTCCCAGACTGGATTCCTCTCTGCTGTCCAATGACTTCTGTAACCGAACACAAAGCAGGAGTTAATGGTGGGAATGAAGTCAGTGATGGTTTGTGGTAGTGCCGTACCCTGTAAATCATCTCATTACTGCCACTGTGCATCAGCAAAAGCACTAAACGTTTGGAAACGGCAGGGAGGAAGAACAGGAACATCTTTCATTTACAAGCAGACTCTAATACATGCCTAAAATTCTTCTGTTTGTACCCACGATCGAGTCTTATAAACAAACACATAAAATGTATTGCTTCCTGGGTAAATGTTAGCTTGACTGCTGTGTGATCGACATCCCTGCTGATATAAGCCATATTTCCATGACCCATCATGCCCGCGGCACATGCTGGGATGCAAACGGCCATTACACAACTCCAGTATTGGGGGTAATGTGTTATGTAATCAGATAATTTTTTTCAATAAGCTAGTAATGCATTGCCTTTAAATTTACAACAAAATATCTGAGTTATTTTTTTTAAATAAGTGATGCAAGTTACTTTGTTTTCCCATGACTGAAAGCTCTCTCGTAAATGCAGAGGCGTTGTGTGTAAACAAGATGGTTATTGTAGACCTAGACTAATGTGAGCATGCATTTATTCATCTCAATTGCACAAAAACAGATTCAATGTTCCTCAAAATGAACGCATTTAGAATATTACGCAAACCTGCAGGTTAATTAACTCAAACAGTATTTAATCTCACTTTATTAAGCAATGTCTTTGCTGCTGACCTTCGATGATCCAATTCAAGCATACGAAAAAGCTTTGCTGAATGTTTGTATTGCTGAAGAAAGTGTTGATTTCAAATTTTAAAAGTTCAAAGGCTGTTGCAAAAGTTCCTGCATGACCTCTGTGACCCTGTGTGTTTTCAGTGGAATAGATTGTTACTTGGAGATGAATAATTATGCTCCTTTGTGTTCTTATTTAGAATGCGGTGTTTGTGCACATGCTGTGTCGATCAGCCGTGTCTCACCCTGCTCGATCGTTCACATCTGTGGAGATGAAAAGCGAAGCCGAGAATGCTTTCATATGCCAAAGGAAGCATTTCACTGCATGCTGTGCAATAACAGCAAGACGGTCTGTGTGTGTGTGTGTGTGTGTGTGTGTGTGTGTGTGTGTACACATCACACTCCATTACTTGAGCCACCCAAATACTGAAAAATTGTGATTCAAGACAGAAAAGGTTACATCACAGTCCACATTCTAAATATATGTCATATGGGTAATTACAGGTGCATTTTCATTTATGCAGTAACGCTCCAACATTTGGGCCAGTCATTTTTTTAGTAATTTTTGTATTACATTTTTTATTTCGTTTACGCAAGGACGGTAAATGCATGTATAGTGTTACAGAAGATTTCCTTTTCAAATAAATGCTAACTTAACTTTTGAAATGCTAACTTAACTTTTGAACAATCAGAAATGTTTTCTGAGCAGCATATCATAATAGAATGATTTCTGAAGGATCATGTGACACTGAAGACTGGAGTAATGATGATGAAAATTCAGCTTTGATCACAGGAATAAATTATATTTTACAATATATTAAATATAGAATACAGTTATCTCAAATGGTAATAATATTTCACAATATTCCTGTTTTTACTGTATTTTTGATCAAATAAATGCAGCCTTTGTGAGCAGAAGTAATGTGCAAAAACATTTAAAAAAATCTTACAGACTCTAGACTTTTGAACTGAAATATAAAGGTCTTAAAATATTACGATACAAGATATAGAACTTACAATTAAAAGATGGAAATCATATCAGTGATTTCTACTATTTCATTATTTGAAAAAGCTGTTTATTCATACATATTTCAGTTTCTATATATATATAAAAGAAAACTATATATATATAAAAACAATGTATTGATCAATTTACAATTTTTTAACAATACAGTTAATCTTGTTATCATCCGGTCTTATTATGGTAGCAAAAGCCAATGGCAGAATCAGAATAGCATACTGCTCTTACTGTCTCTTTATCTGAATATTTTTGCCAAATACTGAAAAAAAATTAACTATAAAATAGTACTAGTATGCTAGAACGCTTTTCCAAATTCAGTATATTCAATATCCAGTTCCAGTTTATGTTCAGATTTCGTTTTTTCAGATTTAATTAGAGAATGCTTCACTTGCAAATCTAAAATAACATTTCAGAAAACTCATAAGCTAATTTTTACCCTGTTCAATGCATATAATGACTTGCTATAATGAACATGCTTGCAATTTCTGAATTAAATTTAATTTTGCTATTTTATCTGATCATTTTTTGAGACTTAAAGTAAAAAAAGTGTACTTGGTGTAAATGTTGTTTTCCAAATTCAGCCAATTACATCATTTTCAATGGTTAAACCATATGGTCTTGCTTGTTTAGCATGACACTGTTTATCTGCTGTAGATGTTGGAACTATTCAAAGGTTGTTGTTTTTTTTAACAAAAATGTCATTTTATTATCCTAGTCTTTTTAGGATGCAGTGGAAATGCAAAAGTGTATTTTTCAAGTAGGCTTATTTGAGTTTGTAAGTGAATCATCAAGAATTTTTATGTGGGAATAATTTTGTCTGTGTGTATTTTAACTGTTGTATAAAATATCTTCCGCAACTAAGTTAAACTCAACCTGCACTGTGATGGAAACTTGGCTAAAACAGCCAGTGTCTAGTGTATAAAGAGAGACAGAGCACTAGAAACAGAAGTTATTGATATAAACCGTGGTAATATTTATTTTGTAACTATCTGACCGTGAAACAAGGCAAGCTGTCTGCTGTGAGATAACTATCCTGCAATTGCTTTGGAGAAACATGCGTTTGTCAGCATCTGACGCAAGTGCAAAGTGTTTCTGTCGGAAGATAACAGAAGATCAGCTCTAAAAGTGCTCCAAATGCATCATCATGGCATGTTTGTGCTTCTGTTGAAATGCTTATGTTCAGGTCCAGTGTAACTATGTGCTTGACTGTGCATATTCTTGGAAATGTGCTGGATTTCTAAGTTAAAATTAACTCAGTATCTGGCCATCACTGTGTTGCAAGCAGACCAAAACTTAAAGCACTTATAGAATGAACAAAGAAATATACAGTAGTGGCCAAAAGTGATGTCCAGAGGGGATTCGTACAAGTTTAATTAAACTTAAGACATGAAACAATCGGTCTGTGTAAAAATCCGAACAGTATACATAAAAATGTTTTACCTTGAATGCAATCTATGTACAACAGCCTTCTCTGTGCGATCACTTCCGGCAAGTGAGGTCAAAATACACAATATAGCCTAGAGATACGCGCGAGAGATCATTGTATCCCATTGATATACGCCATATTGTGTACATTTGAACTCACTTACGGATAGTGATCGGCTGTTGTACATAGATCGCGTTCGAGGTAAAACATTTTTATATATACTCTCACACAAACCGATCGTTTTGTGTCTTAAGACATCAATGTGTTGTCAATATGGATTCGTATGTGTATGTTTTTTTACTCTCATAGCTCTCATCTGTTACCATTGACACGCATTATACGACTGGCACACTGCAACGGTTGGAGTTAAAAATCTTCACTTGTGTTCAACTGAAGAAACAAAGACACCTACATCTTGGATGCCCTGGGAGTAAAATATTCATTTTTGGGTGAACTATCCTTTAAGGTATTTATCTGACAAAATTGCTTGACAAAAAAAAAAGGCAAACTACAGCTACAGGTTCCCTTTCAAGGGAACTCGTGCTGCGCCAACGCTTTAGGAACGCCTCTGCGTGATTGCGTCGTGAAGCACGTATGGAACCAGTCCAATGGAGTGACGAAACGTCATAGGCGGGTGACATGATCTACCAGGAAACTGTAAAGCACACCTGCACCAAACACATTCAGCTTCTGTGTCTTCAGCAAGCGCTCTGTGTGAATCGCCTGACAAAACTTGGTGTTTTAGTCCATCTTTAGTCTGAGCTAGGCAGGAGTATTCACCACATAAACACACACACAAAAAAAAGACAATATGGCAAGTGAACAACAGTTCAGAAAGTGTTCATCCTGGCCCTCGTTTCATTAGGGGTGAGTAGGGCTGCGCATTATATCGAAATTATCAAAATATCGCAAATGTACATATCGCAATATGTATATCGCAACTGCACGGAATATCAGAATGATTTAAATAGGCTACTTCAACATTGTGAAAATATTTTAGGTCGACGCAGAGAATAGACTGGGCACACGACTGTTAATTATGTGACTTGCTTGACGTTAAAAATAGTTATTAAATGCAATAACTTGCGAAAAACAACTTGCAGACAGTCTCGAGCTGTCTGCTGTCTGACACACACCGAAACATGCGCATAAGCCATCTCTCAGAAAGCATGAGATCCCTTCAGTTCTGTTTTGTGTCTTGTTACAGACACAAACTGTCAAATACACACACAGTTTTGTCAAAATGGTTGTCTTGATGAATATTCATGTAAACACAGTCGGTTATGCTTTAAGTAAATGATATCAGTTGGGGAAAGAAACCGAATGTGTGTCAATAGGATCAGTGCATTAGGTCTATTTGTGACATTCATTTTTGCTACAGCACTGCTGGTCACTTTCAGAAGTTGTAGCGATCCTTTCTTTTCCTAGAAAAATGTGAAACACATAAATGGTATCATTCTCAGTTTTAATTTTTTTAAATATAATTTTAAATAGATTTTACACACTAATAGCAATATCGTATCGCATATTGAATAACGCATTATTTAACAAGATATTGCATATCGCATTTTTCTTCAATATCGCACAGCCCTACGTGTGAGGATACACAATCTATGTGTGTTGTTTGCATGGGAGTGCAGCATGCACAGGCACCTCACACAGGGCTCAACAGAAGCAGAGCGGGGTTAGGGTTAGGTTATAAAACTATTTACTCCAAGCACAAATTTACACGATTGCAAAAACTTTAACATTTTGTTTTAAAATAATATCTGAATAAAGGGTGATAATGTAAATTTTCTTAACTTTCCACTTCTGTAAGTGTTATAATGCTTTGCTGCATTGATTGTGCTGTCAGAAACCACATTTTTTTATTACTAATTATGTCAAGGTATTTATTAAATATTTGGGGTATTTTTTAAGTTATTATATTATTTAGAAAATTGTGAATATTTATTTTTCTTAAGCTATCAGAAAACATTTTGTGAGGCTGTACAACAAAATTAACAGCTGTTTTGACAGCTGTATTAATTGTTTTAAAAACACTGGGCTTAGTTCAGACGAATATGTATAATCAGTTGATAAAAAACATGTTGCAAATTTAGGGTTAGAGCCTAGATATGATTTAAATGCTTCTGTGAGCTTACACATAAAAAATCTAAATCCATACACACCTCAACAAAGAATAACTTCAGCCTGTGATGCATGTCTGAATCATTCAGCACAGCTGTAGATGAGCAGAAGAACATGTGGACAGATCCATATGTGTACTACATGATTAAGAGTGTGCATGCTGTTATCAATAAAATATTTGATAAACATGGTGTAAACAACAGCATCAGTTTTAGATTTTGTTTCCTTGCCAACGTCTTTCATCCCCTGCCAAATTTCTGCACAGAAATGTTCAGTTTAACCTTTCCATGCAATGCATTTGTCCATTTTTAGTTGTTCAAAAGAAAAACAAAAAAACATACATAGAGCGAACTCAATGGGCTTTGCTTAAAATACAGGGAGACTTTGGATGTGGAGGCAGAGTAAATTTAACTATAAAACCATTTTGTGAAGTGGAGTCCCAATAACATCTGAAAATAACAAAAGCTTAAAGCAGAAAGTTTATGGTGACCATCTTAAGCTATGTTTACTGTAGTTACAGAGGACTGGACTTTATTTCTGTGCTATACTTAAAATGCAAATTACACAAATGCCTCTATGAAACATCATGACTTGATTTAGAATTGCATATTACCAATTACAACTGCAGTTTTTGACCGGAAAACATTATCCCTGTAAAGCCTGACGTGAAATAATAGTCACATTTAAAAAAAGGAACCATTTATTGAACTTTTAGACAAAATCTAAAAGAGAAAAAATCTAAAAAGAAAAGTTTGCATGTGTTTTTGTTGAGTATCATATTTTATCAGTATCATATTTTTCCACAAGCAGGCCATAGCAATGCTGCATGTCAGCCAAGAGTAAAGCAAATAAACCGCAGCTGTAACTTATCTGGGCCACAAAATCTGTATATATTATATAGAGTATAATCTCAGCCTTAATAAGGCAGGTAAGAAGCAGAATCAATAAAGGAAAGAAGAGAACAGAGAAAAAAAGAGGTGAGCAGGGCTGTGTTTCTGAAAAGCATCATTAGCCAACTATGGTCGTAAGTTCCACTGAATTGACCTATTGGTAATCCCGCCCCCTTAGTTACAGTTGCTAACTTGGACAAACAAACGGAGTTGCTATGTCTTACAATGACAGCTGTCAGTGTGAAAACCTTCTCCCAAGATGTTTTTGGACACAGAATGTAGCGCATAGCCCGTCCGAATGATGGCCAAGTTAATAAGTTAATTACATAGTTTTTCACTCCAAAAAAAATCACCGTAAGAGCTGAACAAGCAAAGCATAAGAAGTGTGCATTAATGTCTCATTCACAAACTCTCACTCTCCGTTGCATTATCCTAACATGCACAGCAAATTACACAAAAACACTCATACAACTAACAGTAAACAAACATATACAGACCTTATGCCTTTTCGGGGGTGTAGTTAATAACAGGTAAACTTTTTATCTGCAAAACAACTGCGTGCAAGGTCTTACTTTTACTATAATACCCATCAAAATAGGAGTCCTCCTTAGTAAGCAGATAATACAGACCTTTAACATATCTAAACTCACAGAAATATCAAACATTTATACAAAAACAAATTAAACGATAAAATCACAATACATATGTGACACAGAACAGATGTTCCGGCCAAGCCTCATGTTACGACCATCGCGCAGATGATCCAGGATAAACACTTACCGCAGGGTAAATTTTTAAATTTACATTTAACCAGTTTAATATGGAGAGGCACTGAAATATAGACGTGTATGTGTTTTTGACCTACACCGTTACATGACGTGAGAACAACTATTTATTTTGGTTTGTACATTAGCAGGGACTCGTAACTTAATGAGAGTATGACTACCAGAAAATACTCTCTGGATACATGGAGTCAGTGTTACAGAACCTCAGGCACAACGTTTTACCATTTTTGTAGCATAAACACAATCAAACCGATGAAAGCTTTCGGATTTTCCAATGTTTCTCTATGGCGCTGAAACCTAAAGATGTCCAAGTTCCGGTCCCAGCGCCAGCTGTCATTGGCTCATCTGCGTTTGAGGGGCGTGGCTTACCGATAGGTCAATTGTGTTGGTTACAACAGAACTTTCGAGCATAGTTGGCTTTGGGAAACTACAACTGCAACTCCAATTAAGGGGGTCAGTTCTAATGTTTTTCAACAATGGTAATCAGTGTTTTCTTTAGTTGGGCTCTTGAACGTTGACTTTTTATTTTTGTCATCTCTGGCTGCTGTAACAGTGTTTATAAAAACTGATCCGATTCATCTCATTATGTTTGTTGACACAAACATCAGCAAACAGAATCTCAACAATGGTGACGATAAACATAAACCTTCATGCTGCAATGCATGCTGGGTGCCGGAATAATACAAAACTCCCAGCATGCATTGAAGTATGAATAAATAAATACAGCTCAATTATCCAATTTTCTTTATTACTGTTTTCTTTTATTTTTGCCATTGTTTTTGTTGTGAATAGCTTGTTTAGTGATGTTCATAGTTGATCTGTTTATCTTTATTGATTGTCACCATTGTTGCAGTTTGTATGATGAGTGTTGATGTCAAAAGCCGGGCATACAGGTTGTGATTTTTGCTTTCGTACGAGCTCTCAGAAGTTTTTTCTCCTCTCGGGAGAAATCGCATGGACATCGTGGCTGCTCGTATGGTCGCGGCTCACAGCGTGTGAGAGGAATTACGAGACGAGCACCTTACAAACACCTCCCGACCTCATGGACATTTTTAAACATGTTTAAAAAAAATTGTAGTGAGCCCGATTTTCACCAGCGTATAGATTGTCCCCTATTGCTAAATCATACACAACCACGTCACATAGGCTAAATCGATTAGTTTTATTAGTATAATTATTATATCTCTGGTTGTTTCTGTTGAAAGTGTAATGCTTGGTTGTAATGCAAGTGCAAAGGGGATTGCGATTCCATTTGAGTTTTGTGAGGGTTGTGGCAGGACACGGAGAAAATGAAATTGCAATTGCATTTAAAAAGACTTATGAGTTATTTGCTAAGAGACTTTGCATTTTCATTTGAAATTTGGCAGACACAGAAAAGAAAATCCAAACGCAATTGCAAATCACGCAATTGTGTTTCCATTACGTCCCAACATATGCGTGCACAAGTTAAATACAACTACAATGCAATTCCTTTTGAATATCGTCTGGAACATCATTCCATAGTGTACATTGAGTCTCACCCACAGGTGATAAAAACTAACACTGGAGCGGTGTTGAATCTATCAATGCGGGTAATTAATCAATTACCTTCACTTTACATGTGATGATTGGCCATTAGTGATGACATCTGCTGTTAATGAGTCTACTGAAGGAAAGAGGGAGAACAATAACAGAATATAATGCACACGACTGAAGCAGATACAAGAGAAGTCCTACTGTGAAATTATTGTGAAAATAATACTGTAATTTCACACTAATCCTAACAACCAATCTACTCTCCAAGCAAAATGCACAGCACGGCACAAACATAAAACACTTCCATTGTAATCAACAAAGCTGCAATGGCGCAAAAAACCCAACATCAAATTTAAATGATGCATTTGATGCTCTAATTTTAGGCATATGTTCTAAGCGAGAGTAATGACATGACAGATGTAGTTAAATACTGTGTAAATAATTGTGAAATCTGTGAAACAGCAGGATTACTGTATGCTATTTTAATGCGTTTCCTCCTTAATGTGTGAACGTTTGGGCAAATTAGACTTCGGAGCGCTAACAGTAACACAAAGCTCCACGTTATAATCCGCATAATTTTCACGTCCGATGGGCTTTTGAGAATTTGCTTCTCATAAAAGTGATATGTTAGACGCAAACAAATAAATCAGTCATTTAATACTTGCTATGTGACCTAGTAAACATTAGAAAAGGCCAAAGCCAGCTTAAGAGAAACAGTGGCATTTGCAGTATTCAAGTGTGTATAATGTGTGCGTCTGCATCTTTTATGCTCCAGAACTCATAAAACCATACATCTGCTGCATAAATTTTAATGAGTACATGGCTTGAAATACGCTTATTATCATGTTTTATTTCCTGGCTAAGGGATATTTGTGGAGAATGCACAGTTTGCCTTTAAGCTACTGGCACACCTTTACCATAACTGGAAAAAAGGAAAACACTAAACTGAGGATATAGGTAGTTTCCCAGGGTATCACTCATGTTAGAAGGGAACAATTGTGCATCCAAACCGTGAGCCGTTCATGAACTCAAAAGACATTTATTACTGCCGACTGTGTGGAAAGAATGTAAGTCCTGTTTCACACTGCAAACTATAGTATGAATTTATTTCAGGCACAACAATAATAATTCCTAATAGCTCACTCCTTGTCAATCACTTGATCAAATCACTTAATTCGCTGTAAGGGGTCAGGCATTAATATTGTCTGCGCAAAAAGACAGTATTTGAACAAAATTTAGACCAAAAAAAAACGATGCTTTGTTGAACGACTTTAAAGGCTTACTTCAGCGATTAGCATTAAGCTTTGTATCAGTAGAAACCCGGGAGTATATTCGAATTATCGTACTTTCCCCCCTCATATCACCCTGAGACGAGAGAATTATGTATTTTATTTCTGAAAAAATCCTCTGATGACGCAAATATTATCATTTTGCGTCATCTGAGGATTTTTTGTCCAGAGGCTAAAGACTACAGCCAGCAGTGGGCGCTATTTCCACATGTTTTCAACATCACTCCCAGCACTGCTCAGCAGCCGTGCCTAGAGTAGGGCAGTAAAGTGTATTCTGGGAATTGTTGTCTTTCATCCCCATGAGACAAAAATACATTTTCTGTGTTTTCTCAGTCTAGAAGGCACCAAACTCAAAAATAATTTCACATTTCTACTACATTAATGACCCAGTTTAAATACAGATTCATCTTCCCAGTGCTGAAGTACCCCTTGATTGTGTCAGATTACTATTAGCTAGTAATAGTGCATGGCAGATTGGTAAACATAATTTCACCATTGTTTTGTCTCAAGATGCACACCAGTAATGTTTTTTTTTTCTAAGCCACGTTTATAAGCGCTTCTTAAATGTCCTGAATGAATGGCCAAAACACATAAAATGTTTTCTGTTTTTAGTAGGATGACCACCTGGTTATTGCTCTGTTGCAGGACAGTAGATGTAATTTTGCGGGACAAAGCAGGACATGTGTGTAAGATACATTTACTACTATTATACTATGTAAATATTGATTTACATTAGTTGGAAAGCCTATTTGCCATCATGATAGCATTTTAAATAGTCAATAAGCTTTGTTAAATGAGACCGGCTCTGTGACTGCCTGGCACTCAAGTTGCCCAGGTTTGAAAGATATAATGCAACTCTACTGGACCCATTCAGTCTGTTAAATATAATTTGTACCGGTTTCAGTGCATCTTGAACATGTATGTTTCTGTTTCCTGGCTGGTGTAGCTATATTTAATGACTTTTGATGAGGTCCAAATGTCCGTAGCTTCATCAATGCAGTCGACATAAGTAGAAAAATCCCTCTTTACAAATACATTGGTTGGTTATTTAGCTATAACATGACGACAGTGCAAATGGATTTTTAAACGCCAAACACATTTTTTTGTATTATATTTCTTATTGAGGCATTGTGATTTTAGGGAAGAAATAAATACATACATAATTTAAATGTGGGACACTGATTATGTCTTCCAATTTCAGGAAGGTCCCGTGGTCACCCTAGTTGAAAATAGTGTTGTGTTAACGGCCCCTAAAAGCTCTGGTGACTATCAAAAGAAAAGCTTCATGTTACATAGTACAAAAATCATCCATGACTCTCAGCATACATCACACCTTGAATAAACTATGCAGATGTATTGTGTGACTTATTTTTGCAGTTGTTTTGTTGTGGTTCTCGTGGTGTGAGTTTTGTTAAACAAAGGAGAAAAATAGTATATGGGTGATGATCTTACTCAAAACTCGTAGGATGTTTGTGGTTGCCAAGTTTCATCTATGGAAGCACGCAACATCCGGTTGGTGTAGCCTGCTCGCTCTCATTGGCTATTGCAGGTATCATGTCAGAGGCAGCCCGATCAAGAGTTGAAAAAATCAAACATGTTTGATATTTATGATTTGGGATTGTGTGGCCCCAACATGATCATAAGCAGTAAAAATAAAATGACAAGCCTCCAATCGGACAACCCCCCTCGATCGCTTGGGGGTGCAAATTGTGCTCAAAATAGGGCTTAAAATCTTGTGTGGCCAGCCTTAGTTGCTTGTGTGGATGTTCAGAGTTTGTTGATTGTCATCATTGAGATTCATACGCTGACTGTTGATGTCAAGTCAAGTCACCTTTATTTATATAGCACTTTTTACGGTGCCGATTGTTTCGAAGCAGCTTCACAGAGTTAAACAGGAAAATAATGCAACAGAATTTGATTCGGCTGGAGAAAACAGTGATGTCATCCAGCTCAGTTCAATTATCAAATAGTGACAATGCGGGCATAGTGTAGTGTCACCAACTAAGCAAGCCAAAGGCGACACAGCGACGGTGGCAAGGAACCAAAACTCCATCAGGTTACAGAATGGAGAAAAAGACATTGGGAGAAACCAGGCTCAGTCTCCAGTTCTCCTCTGGCCAATGAACAAACTTCCGTGTTTGTGGCGATCCGCCACCTAACACAGTTGGGTTCAGCAGTCAAATAGGAACGAAACCAACAGCATAGCCACTAGGAATACCCCTTCCTATTATAAAACAGCAAGAAAAACGGCCCCAGTAAGGGAAGTAGGAGGTTAAGGAGACAGACAGACAGGATTTGTGTGCTGGACTGATTAAAGTGCTCAGATAATCCACCTCAAAGCATGTAAAAGTGCTCAGCGTCAGAACACAGCCAGATGTGAGGCTTCACTTGATGAATAACAGGGAGTTTATACTCTCTTAAGTAAATGTAAATCTTTCTACCCTCCCACCTAAGATCCTTTCAAAAGTTTTTATATAATAGCAGTGATTGAATTTGCATCTGGTGGGCGAGATGCATCATTTTTTGACCCGGACCAATTCATTTATCACACTGTTGACAGATGCAAACGGCTGAAACAAACAGAATATAATTCTGAAGTGACACGCTGCACTTTTAAATTTAAAAGCCCACTAACTGATTTTGATATAATGACTAACAATAATCCAGGGCTCGGCATTATGTCTTTTCATGTGCTTGTTCTTCGGACAAGTAAATCGGTCATTCACTTGTCAGAGTAAAAAAAAAATTGTGTGTCCAGAAAAAAATAGGTTTTTTTTGTGTTGTAAATATAATTTATTCTAAAGCAATATTTTCATCAGTGTTCAGTCAGCTTTGACATATCTGCATATTTATTATATTTTAATCTTTATAAAGGGCATTTTTTCCCTAAGCGTTTCAGATATATGCTTTTTCTTTCATTTTAAGTTCTTAAATTTGATCAATATATTAAATAAGAATAAGACACTACAGGGCTGTTTCCAATCAAATTAAATAAATGTACACTGAAAAACTACAATTGCATTAAATAATGTTATGAGATTGTTTTAAATATTTTTCTGAATTTGCAACAAAAAAATGTTGGAAAGAATAATACTTTTAAACACAAAACTTAACCCCTAGTAGGTGGAGGTAAGTGACCGTCTTAACGAGTGAGTCTTAATCAAAGTCGTTCATTCAAACGATTCATTTAAACGGCTGATTCGTTCAGGAATGAAAACGTGGTTAAAGGGTTAGTTCACGAGCGACGAGAATAGTTTGTGCGCTAAAAAACTAAATAACGACTTATATAGTGATGGACCATAAGTCGTTATTTAGGTTTTTTTAGCGCACAAAAACTATTCCCGTCGCTTCATAAAATGATTGTAGAACCACTGTAGTGAGATTGACTTTGTAACAATGTTTTTTAGTACCTTTTATGGGTCTTGAGAGAGGAAATTATATTACTGTCAGCCATCGGAGCCATCAGATTTCAACAAAAACATCTTAATTTAAGATGAACAAAGGTCTTATGGGTGTCGAACGACATGAGGGTGAGGAATTAATGACAATTTTCATTTTTGAGTGAATTAACTCTTTAAGTGTTGCTGTAAGATGCGCTATGGTTATGCTGTGATCTTTGTTTGGAAACATTTAGAACAAAAATAGAACAAAAATTCAGCAGTATGTTACAATAAATTCACATTTTGAGTTTCTTTGTGTGAGGTGCACTCATATGTTTCGATTTCTCCTCGAGAGGCTGCGCGAGCCTCAACAGCACAACCTTGCTAGCGTCAGTACATTATAAATTATGTTATTATTCACTATCAATCGGCACTTACACTAAATTAATGCAGAATCATTCTTGCATTTTGGTGATTCTCTAGTTAATTTTTGTTATTGGCGTTTTAACCAGACTACTTGTCTGGTCAGGGCAAGTACATTTCTTTTACTTGCCCCTTCAAAAAATCTACTTGTCCCGGACCAGCGGGAGCCCTGAATAATCTAAAGAAATGACAGTCTAAGAAAATTTTTTTGGGTTGTCGTCACACTGATGAAGGTTCTCTCATAACGTGACGTTTAGATGTGGTGGAGTGATTAAAGGCGTTTCTGCAACAACTCTTTACATCATCAGGGAATAGTGTTCATAATGTAGAATGCAGCTGGTCTTATAAAAATGATCTCATATTCATTTGAGGCCATTACACAACCATACACACCAATCATTTGATGTAATGAGAGCTATAAGGTATCTGCCATAACCATACTGAGCGTTTCACAGTTGGCAACACACGTTACGGGCTGAAGGCATCCTTTTGTTTTCCCCAAATATGAACCCAGGCAGATGTAGGAAACGATTCATCACTCAATGTTTCTTTTTTCAAATCGTTGAGGATTTTGTGTTCTTTACTTTTGAATGGTTGTCTAGACATACGATGTGATCTACTCAGAACAGCTTTCCTTTTTAAAACAAGCTGAATTGTGCGTAATAAGGCCAGGAACGTGTACTAAAAACAAAACATTTTGATTTCAGGTTGACTGTTTTACTGATCATACTCTGTGCAACTGCACAACCGCAGATTCAAACTGCTTGATTGCATAGCTCACCGTCCCATTGAACATACTTTGTTTCACCATCTTAAACTGCTCCGCCATGGCAGTAGTTGAGCCGAAAGAGAAAACCATTAAAGACGACGTCTAATACCTCGTGGCAACACTGAGACTGCAACCCACATTGTGTTTCATAATGACAATATTATTTCCACCACTTTTAGAGCTGCTTTAGGGGTATGATTCTCACTTGGATATCCCAGATGAGTCCTCAATTTCATGTTACGCTCCATCTCGGGGTAAAGTACGTGACATGAAATGAGAGCGCATAAGCAGGGAGATATTTTGTTTTTTTAATGATATACAAGATTACAACAACCTAACAAATTAATAGGATATTTTCTTCGGGAGCTGACCAGGCCAAAACAAACAAAAAGGATACAGATTTCAACATGTTACAAGAAAAGAAAAGAACAGATATATATATACAGATAATATACAAACAACTTATTGAACTACCTATCCAAAAACAAATAATAAAGTAGGCAAACAAAATGGCGTCAAATTCCTTACTTTTCCCACGTTTGTATACCATGTATTTACAGTCCAGGCAAACCAAAATCAGTGTCAGTAAGCAGACAATGGAGTCAAAATACCAAACAATTTCTTATCCTTTATAACTCACATTCAGAGAACAAACAATGCTCACAAAAACACTTTTAAACACTGAAACTGTGTCTAATCAAACAGTCAAACTAGGGTTGGGCGATGTTCCCTAAATTGGCAGTTGACGATGTTTACAGTAAAAGATCGCGACGGATGATGATATCTTAGTTTTTTTTTTATTTTTAAATAAAAATATATAATTTACTATATCTGTATTTTACTATCTCTTTACATGAATACTATTTTCTATTTCGTTATTTTGCTAACCCAAATAAGGACTCACCAGCGCTAGGTTGCACGTGAGGGGAAACAAAGTAAAGAGTTGTGCACTTTTTATTTTAATATAGGCTACCTCCTTAAATACTATTTTCTATTTAAAACTATAATTTCGTTATTATCCCCGTGTTTTGTATGTGAATGCTGTTTTACGTGAATATATTACCACAGGACAGAAGCACAAAGAATTGTTTTCAAAGGAAATAAATTCGCAGTTACATCACAGCCATGAAAACATACGGATTCATGCCGAATGAGAGAGGGACGCTGAGCCCAATTAAAGATTTGATAATATCGTCCATCGGCACAACCCTAAGTCAAACCAACAACACTCCTGCCAAAACACAATGGCTGAATCTGAAATTGCATACTTCCCCACTATGCAGTAGGCGTAAAATGGTATGCAACAAAAGAAGTAGATCTAAAGTCACAGTACTTAAACAAGTCTAGGCAAAAAGTCCTTTGCCGACTTCTTCCGGAAAGATTGTGTGCATACGATGGATACTTTACTATCTCATGAGGTCACGGTTTTGTGAATAGCAGTGAAGCGATGCAACTGACGCTGGTAGGTCACATGACAATGAAGAATGTACTACATCCTGATTGCATTCATACCACACACATTCATACTATTTTTACTCAAAATATTTAAAATAAGTACTTACTCAAGAGAGTATGCGTATTTGGACACAGCCAAGGTCTTCCTACTGAAAGTCACATTTAGGAGTCAGGATGGACTCACGCAGGAGCCAATCAGCACCGTACCTGGACACAAACATTTCCAAATGAAAAATAAAACAAAATAATATTCTGTTTTGACCAGGGATGGAAATTAGCACCCGCCACCAGCCAAATGCGGGTGATTTTATGTTTTGGCGGGTAAACTCGCGTCATCTATCAGCCACCGTGGCGGGTAAATAAAAATATCATACTGTTTCACCGGCTGAACGGTGTTGATCAATTCTTAGATGCATCCCGATGCGGACATGGACGATTCTGAATCTATTCACAAATGTAAAAAAAAATCGATTTTCTAAACGTTGATACCGTGAAGTTGACGGAAAGCAAAAGGCACAACTCGGCGCGGAGAGTGCAGCGTCCGGACAGTCTGTTAAAATGATTTGGTTCAAGGGAGTCATTAGGTCACGAATTGGACATTAGCAGACACACTGTGTGAATCCGGTCTGTTAGAACATCGCGGAAGATTTGACAACACAGAAAACACTTCATAACTGGACAGGATTTTTTCCCGTTTATTGAAAATATGGATAATGTCAGCTGCTCAGAGAAGAGCCAACGTTTGAGCGCAATTCACACGCAGCGGTAATTCAAGAAAAAAGTTGTCCGAATGCGCCACGTGCAACATGGATTCGGTCTTTCGGCCGTTTGATTTTGATTAATATGGGAATTTGAGAAAGAGCTAAGACAGTGGTGCTTATTGAAGACAGAAAGTGTGCATGAGGAGCTCTGCTCATCTCACCGTCACTCAGTTATGCGCCCTATCACAAGCGCAGCCGTCGTCTATCATTCATAAATCACAATAACTCATCAAATAAGAAAAAAAAAATGGTAACACTTTATTCTGATGGTCCATTTTGAATATTATGTTGACAATAAGTAACTTAGCATCTTCTCTCATTAGAGAAGCCTAGCCTTGTCTGCTTAATATCTTTATAATGTTGATCCCTAACAGACACTCTACTGACTATAAGTAACTGTGCAACTACATGCCAACTTACTCCAACCATAAGCCTTCCAGTCTACTAATACTCTACTAACACTCCAATGAGAGTTAGACATGTAGGTGCAATGCTACTTATAGTCAACAGAATGTGTTAAAGGGACCATCAAAATAAAGTGAAACCAAAAAATTAAATGCAGGAAAACCCTGTAATAAAAGATATTGGAAGTTAATCCATTATGTACACCATACTATGAAAGTCTGTTGGTGCCTCAGTGACAAATTCACTCAGAGAAGCCATCAATCTCATCTATCAATCATGACGTCACACCCCCCATTTATATAGCATCAAATAACTAACTAAAACTAAAGCATGATAAAAACTGCCTAGAATGACAGTTGTAGAGCTTGTAGTATTAATTTTCACATGCAGTTACACGTTGGTTAAAAACAAGAAAGTGGCTGGTAAAAACATTGAGTGGCTGGTAGAGGTTGAAATCCACCAGCCACAGTGGCCGGTGGACAAAAAAGTTAATTTCAATCCCTGGTTTTGACATTTGTTTTTGGTTTCTTTAAAGCTCTTTTGGTTGCCTCAGATTACTTAAATCAATTTCTAATTGGCAAGTCTCTTTTATAGAGATTGTTTGCAGCTGAATTTTTAAATATAGATTGGTTTATCTGAATTAAATGTTCTTTTGCATGCTGTTGCTTTTTGTTATTCTTACGCTCAATGTCCTGTCCTATTGAAATAGCTGTTTGAGTATTTAAATGCAAATTCACTTCAATTGAGGAATCAATTCTGACCCTGTGTGCCAGTAACAGAATCTGAGGATAAACCACAGTTGAAAAGCTGTTGATACAGTTTCCCCGGTAAACATTAAAGATGCTTTATTTCCTGATTTAACATATCCCAGATTAACTTTAGGTTTCAGTGCTAGGTTTTTCAGTTCTCCTGTTTACAATGCATGTTTTTTGTGCTTATGCAATACCTTATGCAGCTCTATTACAATGAAAAATAATAGTTTTAGGAAAGCAGTAAATCTCATGGGGCACTCATATTCTCCCTCGAAGGGTTTGGGAATAAAAATTACCTCACTTTACATATATTAACGGCTGAATAATGTTTGTTCAGAACACCACATATGACGTATGATCAACAATTCTGCAAACCACAATTATACTCAAATATACAGAGGCTGTAAAATTCTTTAAGATCAATATTCCCACCCTATTGTCTCTGTGGTATAATATATTTAGCCTGTGTCTTTTGCATTAGCCATAAAAGATAATATGACATCATTTTCGGTTCACATTCACAAGTTCATGCTGATGCGCTTGTAATGGTTTAGTGACTTGTTAAATATCTGGTTATTATGACATTGTGTGGCTGATTAAGTGGCTGATTAATTTAACTACAGATTTTGTAAAACCTTAAATACACTTCAAAAAAGCAATACCACAGCAGATCTGCAAAACTACTCTGTAAAGGTGGGAGGTCCAGCGTTACACCACAGAAATTCTCTGCATTCATGTGAATTGTTATTTTATTGTTCCTTCCATGATGTTTGCTTTCATTCCCACCTCGTTTTGTTCTCTGATGTAAAGCTTCTTGGAAAATGCAATTTTACTGCCTCAATGTGATTTTATGTTGCTCTTATGTATCCATTAACAACTGCAAGGCGTGGAAAAAGACAGGCTTGTTAAAGGGGTGATTCATTTTTAGAATTTGATTTGGGATCAAGGTTCCAATTTAGAACTGAGATTCTTTTGTTGCTATACACAATGGAAAACTGGGATTTTCTTTACTGTAATTTATTCCTGTGATCAAAGCTGAATTTTCAGCATTAGTAGTGCAGTCTTCAGTGTCACATGATCCTTCAGAAATCATTCTGATATGATGATGTGCTGCTCAAGGAACATTTATGATTGTTGAAAATGTTGAAAACGGATGTTACGGTTTAATATTTTTGTGGGAACTGTGATTTATTTTTTTCAGGATGAACAAGCCTACTCCGCTCTGATTGGTCAGATATATCTACCACCAGAGCACAAGAGTTGGTCCATGAAGACACGGATGAGCGAGTTTGGTGTGGAGGAACTTGACTGGCCTGCACAGAGTCCTGACCTCAACCCGATAAAACACCTTTGGGATGAATTAGAGCGGAGACTGCGAGCCAGGCCTTCTCATCCAACATCAGTGCCTGACCTCACAAATGCACTTCTAGAAGAATGGTCAAACATTCCCATAAACACACTCCTAAATCTTGTGGAAAGCCTTCCCAAAAGAGTTGAAGCGATTATATCTTAAACCCTTCGGATTAAGAATGGGATGTCAAAGTTTATGTGCATGTAAAGGCTGGCGTCCCAAAACTTTTGGCAATATTGTATATCCGGGTGAAACAGCTTCTGAAACTAGAAAAAAATGTAGGATGGGACGTTTTGTGCAAGGGGAATTCATTGGCTGATTGGATGGCTGTGGTTTGCAATTGGTCGACCTCATTTGAGTGACAGGTTGTGACAGAAGAGGAGATGTTGCTGCAAAATTGATTAAAGATTATGAGGCATATGAATTTAAGAAAAAAAAATGGAGCACACAGATAAATAACTTTCTATAATAATTTTCTATAAAAAAATAAGATTCACCCATTTTGATTTCCTGCTAACTTTTTAAAAATTTATATCAGACACAGAACATATAGCCTATTTGAGGGCGCAATATATTGGGTGCAATAGGTGCAAGACGTACACAAGACCTCATCAATATTGATCAGTCATAGCCTACATTTGAAAAGCAAGAACAGCTGATCATGTCAAATCCTTAACTCACAAATGTGCCATAAAAGTCCTTTGCAGCTCAAGAAGAAAGAGCTAGGGGTCAGAGCTGCAGAAAATCGCTTGCATATGATAGAAACATCCCCAGTAAGGTGAGTTCACACGCCAGTAAGTTGCAAAGAACAATAGATATTATTAACCAGAACTGCTCTACATTAGAAACAGACAGAAGAATAGCCACTGGGTAGATCTCTTAAGGAGTGTTCATAAAGGGGGATTTTATGAAGGGGGACCGCATGCTTTCAACGTGCGGTTGGCGTCTCCGGGGGAGGAGAACTCATTTGGAGAACCCTGAACTCATATGGAGTCACTGTGGCCTTCGGTTCTTTAAGGTCAGCCAATCAGACAGATCTGAGCAAGCGTATGTTATGTCTAGAAGACGACAGCTGAGCCGCAGATATTCTCTTCCTGTCAGAGAGTGATGCCTTCGGCAGACGGCCAATGATGGAAGCCTTCTGAGCTGCTACTAGAAAGCTCGGAGCAGCGCTACGGAAAATATCACTCAATATACTGAAAAGAAAATATTGAACAAACAGATATACACAAGGGAATCCAAGCGAACCGCACAGAATATATTTCAAGTGATGTTCAATTTTGAGTTGTACAATCATATACAATGACCCAGAAACCAGTGTGCTCATATATCACTCCCACAAGGAGGACTAGAGATAAATATTGTGTAATTTCTGCTGTACCGAAGGGATTTGTGAAATTAATGACGGTTTTCAAACAAGGTTTCTCAAGCACTTCCACCATCTTTCTTCCATTGTTTTTACAGGTTTCTACAAAAAAAGTAAATTGGAGGTGAAAACTAGCGTCTGATATGAAATCTGATAATATACTCCATGTAATAATACAAAGGGCCTATAATGCTGTCAGAGGAACTGTAACCTGCATAATTATTTTTGCTTTAACAGGATGATCAGGACCCAAATCAAAGTTGAAATGTTATTACGTAGAAACAAAGATTGCAGAGTGACACAAGAAACATGAATCTTGCACAGCTGACCAAAAAGTGCCATTATTGACCAATCAGAATCAAGTAATATGTAGCAATGCATATGAACTAAAAAAACATGATTGTAACATCATCAAAAACACTGATATTTTCCACAGGATGACTAACATAATACAACCTTTTTTTTAGGGGAATCCATCATTGTACACAGCATTACTAATCACGCCCAAACCTGCTGCTCTCGAGAAAAGACATACCCTCTCTGACATACACTTACACACACTAAACAAGTCTAAACATAAGAGGCTGTTGTGGGAATGAAGTGCCAGTGACACATACTGTATGTTAAGAATGACATAGCCTTCTACTTCTAATGCATTTTCGGTATATATACAATATGCACATTATTTAGAATACCCTGAAATGCATACAACCGAGCACAATGCATGGGATAATGTATCCCAGAATGCAATGCAATCAACATGAGCTTCCATTTCTAGTCTGACTAATGAACTGGAAGAAACAACAAATGTGTTTGTCTTTTTTATCAGACTGCCAGAAGATTAAAATTTGAGGATGTCTGGATGACAATTTGAAATGTAATTTTCATAAATTCCATTTTGTGACTCGTGATGAACAAAAATCCATTCATCTGAAATCACATCTTCACAAACCAAAGAACAGAGTTCACAGAATTCCCATTCAACTGGTTTGTTACCTCCACTGAAGAAAAGCATAAACCTAACACTATCCCATAATACTTTAGTAAAAGAGCATAACTTTTGAAAGAGCTTAAAATATAGAGAACAAAGACAGACGTGGAGAACGTCACTTCGCAGCCAGAATTCCCTTTCTTCCCATTACGGGAAACTCCAGGCATTTGCATAACCCACAAAGCATGCTGATGAACCGACACGCATCCATCCAAAATAGTTTTTCCATGCGCGACAAGACATTTCATATGAGCTGAGATGTAATTCCTCAAAGTTCTCCACTGTCTGTTATTTTTTCCAATAACTCCCTTTTCCATGAGAAATCACGAGGAGCTACTCCGAAGACCTACAAATTACAACGCCGCTGGGTTATACTTAAAGTATAATGTATAAAACAGGCATTATATTAATTTCAGATCATTTTTGTTCATTTTGATAAATGAAGTCATGCAGAAGGGTGAAGTATAATCTTCCCTTGAAGACTGTCGTTATTTTCTGTGAAGGATTCCATTATTTCATCTGAGAATCTGAACTGTGTGGAATATTATAATTGCAATTATTACATATGACAGCTACATTAAATAACTACAGGTGTGTTTAAGTTTCAGTTGTGATGTTGCTAAGGTGTTCTAAGTAGCTTTTGATTCATTGCGGTGTGGTTGCTGGGATATTCTGGGTGGTTGGAAAGGGGTTTCGTACTGGCCCAAATCAAAATAACTCATTCCAAGGTCTCTGTGATATTCTGGTCTTTAGATATGGCATGTCCCTCCTTCAAAAGTAGGCCATGTCTGTGAGAAATGTTGCCTTATCATCATCCACCAGGCCTAAACGGCAGTGTAAATCATATAAAAAAGTAACAGAGCACCTCTAATTGCATCATTTTAGGTCTTAAGCACAAACGAAAACACTAATTAGGGATTGTTGTTAGTTTAGATCACTAACCCAAACTATGATCAATATTAAAAGCAATGCTTGCTTAAGCAAACACCTCTAATAATGGCCATGAATGCAGTGCTGTTTTAGCAGCATAGGTAGCTGTCGGGAGGCATGATTCTAGTTCTCTGACTCACAACCTCTTTATGTGAGTTATTGAGTTTCCAGACGCGGTTGATCTGGGGTGAAATGTGGCAGTGGAAACATATCCTCCTTTCCCTGACGAGCCTGTTAGAATGTTCTAGTGAGAGACCCAGACAGACAAGAAAGAAATGATATTATGAAAGAAACAATATGCTGCCCTGTTCTGTGTCATCTATGGAGAAGCGCAAGGTTTCCTTTGCACAGCAAGCCTGACATCTAGTGGCAGCAAGCACCACAGCGTCTGGTTTGGCGTACGGATCTCATCATATGAAACAGTCTTTCCCTCATAGCTGAGAAATGAGTTCATATTTTTGGGAATCATTTTGGGATGGTTACGCAGCACACTGGAAGAAGATGCCGTGCATAACGGGAACTGACCCGAATATTCAGAATGGAATGTGAAATACACATCATAGACTGTATACAGTGTTTGGCTGTCAGCCAGTAGTTATCTTAAAATAAATCTTTTTTTGTTAATTTAATGTAAAAATATTTTGCAGTTGGAACAAACTATATAGTCATGAAACAGGAGGTGAAACACGGTAAACTTAACTAGTCTTTATTCACAGGTTGGTTATGATCTTTTCTTTGATCAAACAGGTAAGTGAAGAGCATAAGCAACTCAATGAGCAGTCACACTTAACTAACAAGACTTTCTCTTTGCAGGACGGCTGAGTTTGAGGAGGATGAAGAAGGTATAGGTATATCAAGGTGTGTAGTCGGGTAGGTTCACTCTCATGTAGAAAACCGGACCATGAGTAAGTGTGATCTGTGTGCTTATAACGGGTGTTAAATCAGGGTGTGACCGGTTAATATTCTGGCGATCATTGAGTGTGTGCAGGTAACTCACACTGGTAGGTCACATGATAAATGACAATATGGCGAATGTAGTACGTTTATAATGCACACAGTCATACTATATAGAACATACTTTTTTAGTTGCCGTGAAGTAAATACTTATTCAAAATAAATACAAACTCAAGATTTAATTTTGGACCCAACCACACTGTACTAAAGTCAGTACAATGTCTCTAGTGTTTTGTTAATCTCAATAAAAATTATGAAATTGGCATGAAAATGTGTGCTAATGCACTCAACATAGTCATTTTATTGTAAGAACAATTATTTCTAATGTGGAACCTGATCCAAAGAAGACGAGAATGATTTAAACAGGATTTAAAGAACTCAGAATAGGCAGGCAAATAAACAAAACCAAGTGAGGCCGTGTGCTGCGCACAAACAATACCGGACAATTGAAGAGTGCACAAGGAGGAACTTAAATACACAATGGTGATGAGTTAAATGATGAACAGCTGTGATGGAGTTAGTGTCCATGGAGACAGATGAGTGGCGGGAAACTGAACAAAGGAACACATGTGACTGAAAATAAACTAAAAATCCATGAAAACGTAACTAAGAGCAAAATAGCATCCAAACAGAACAGAACTGAGTACGCTCCCTGCCGGAAGGCGTGACCTCGCACAGTAACAGATGAGGTGAAGGAGAAAAGGTGTGGGCTTGGGGGGGTGGATGAGGAGCTGATGATGAAGGGATGTTGAGAGGAGATGGTGAAGGGCTGGCAAAAGCAGGAAGGACAGAACAAAGAGGCAATGGAAGAAGAAGCAAAGGAGGAGATGATGGGTGGAGCAGCTGGGTGGTGATGACCCAGAGCTCAGCCATGAAAAGTCGGTGGAGGGAGGAGCCAAGGTGTTGACATGGCCGACGACATAAGTGGGACAACTGATGTTAGCGGATCCCATGATGCAGACAGAGCGCTGACGGCCTTGAGCGATGCAACTGGCGCTGGAGACCAAAGCAGAGCTCTGGCAACGATTGTCAAAGGGGTCAGGTGGAGCTGGTGCAACCAAGGGCCCAGTTGGAGCCGAAAGGAATGGCAGAGCCTGCTGGAGAGCGGGAGTGCCACGAAAGGCTTGCAAGTCCACATCGCAGGCAGGGTGATGGCTGACCGGAGGGAAGAGAGAGTCTGGTGAAGCCGCAAAGCAGAGGATCTCAGGTGGAGCTGAGGATGGGAGCAGCCAAGGCGATAGTTCTGATGATTATTCTGATGATGGAAGTTCAGGGTGAGAAGCATAACTTTAGAATCCCAATCAATCAGCCTGTCCTCTGTGTCGCGCTCCAACAAAACTCCTATCGGGACTGGGTTTGTCGGCTCACACCCCTGGTCAGACTTACGTTGAGGCTTCGGCTCCGGGCGTTATTAGGCACGGCCATCACAGGCTCAGTGTTCACAATGGGCAGAAGCTCTCCGTGAGCAGGGGGCTCTGGTGTTGTCGTCTCGATGGTTAGGGGTGGTGGTGAGCTGGGCTGTAATTTGGGTCTAGCTGCGGTCTGGGTCGGGGTAGGCACTCACCAGACACCGAACAGTAGTAGTTTGCCCTGACCCAGAAGAGAGACTTTAATGTCTCATCATCGAAGGCAGTCTTTAAAGCGAGCTGACAGAACTTAAGGGCAAAGTCCAATAGAGGAAGCCCTTCTCGGGCTAGGGCGGTGAATTTCGCTGCATAATCCATTCTGGTCCAGTATTCTGTTACGCTGATCCGAAGACGAAGAAGATGATTATGAAATAAAATGTGTTTATTAAGGAACTCAGAATAGGCAGGCAAATAACAACCTAAACAAAACGAGACCATGTGCTACGCACAAACAATACCAGACAACTGAAGAGTGCAGAAGAAGGAACTTAAATATAAAATGGTGATGAGAAAAATTATGAACAGCTGTGATGATAGAGTTAGTGTCCATGGAAACAGATGAGTGGCGGGAAACTGAACAAAGGAATGCATGTGACTGAAAATAAACTAAAAGTCCATGAAAATAAGATCAAAAATAGCATCCAAACAGAACAGAACTGTGATAGAACCACAGTGAACAAATAAATTACGTTAAGCCAAATCATTTAGGGGTAGTTATGTAGCCACCTGTACATATTTCACTTTGATATGAAATTTACAGCCAATGCAGCCTAATATACTTTCATTGTTCTTCAAGATTTTGCAAATAATTACTAAATTGTGTTTTTTTGGCATCAACAACAAATCTGCATATGGATCCATTTTCCATGTCCAAGGACATGAACGGCTAAGAGCTGAAATATGTAATTACGGTAATTCCATCATGCTGTGAATGAAGCATAAATGCAAGATTAGTCTTAATTTAATTCTTCTTGTGAATAAAGTCAAACAGTTTTCCATAAACAGCAGTGTGTAATGTAAGAAGCTAAAATATCACATCTGTGTTTGTTCTCACCCTTACATAATCTCTTTGACTGCAGGGCAAGAATTTGTCATGCTCAAACCTGAATCCTACTCCTGGTTCATCTCCACAGAATGGACATCTCCACAAAATCCCAATATACACAGATGACCATCTTTCACAAAATATTTGTGTTTGTCTATTACATTCAAGAAATTCTTAAGTCAAGATTAAAATATGGTCTAAACCATTTAAATGTGAATCGACATTTTCAAGTTCTCTGCATTATTGTGTAAATTTTTTGTGCGATTTCTGTTTTTATTTTTGGGGTTTCATGCCTCCTCCTGGCAATATTTATTCTCTATGATTGCACAATTCCGACCAGTTCATCCTCCTATTTTACAGTAACCAAAGTTCTGCTGTTGTGCCTAGAAACTCGGCTCAAACAAACACTTGAGGTAAGTCGGAGAGCATCGGTGAATAACAAGGAAAAGGGTTCTGCAAAAAGAGAAATCTACTCCCATCTGTGGTATCAGCAGACTGGAACGTCGGGGCGCCACCATCACACCCAACATTCATGCTGCTTCAAAAATTCCTCTTCCTGATAATAGCTCAGACTCAATTTCAGGATTTGCGTTTGTCTATAATCCGAAAAATAAAAGCAGTTTGCTCACTCAAACCCAGAGGTGTTTTATTCTCAATGTATGATTTATTGAAGTGGGTGACAGTGCCAGAATATAATTAGCAGGAGAAATGGGATCAGGACATGTCTTGAACCTGGACCACCCACGTGAACACCAAGTGTTAATGTATCAGAGGATTTTAACCGGTTATGGGTGTGTTCAAATCCCTATCCTAAGCAGGAGCAATAATATTGATGCTTGTTTTGTCATCTGCTATTGGCTGAATTATAAAAATGGCCTCATTGGGACTCTCAAGACTTTGGGCCTTGTTTTTAAAATGCATGTGTGATCAGATTTGATCCTAAATATCATATATGTCAAAAACATGAGAAACAAATTATAGAATTATATTGTAACTTGATGCTCTAATAGTTACCAGTAATTCAATTCAATTAACATTGTTTATGTAAAGATATATAGGCAAACTATTAATTAATGTGATATGCACAAATGAGCAACATTTTAAGCTAACTTATGTTTTATAAATCATTCACATTTAGGATTATTATATGCACGTCTTTCTAAATGAACCCCCTGATGTCCAACCCTCAACAGCTCCTAAAGAAGAGATGTTGATTTACGAGAAGGATTAAAAAAACACTTATCAAGTGATGCGCGGTCCCGAGGGCATTACGTGAACATGCTTGACACGGACCCGATTAACCTGCTGCTTTAAAGATGCTATGTTTACGGCCAAGTGCTGACCACGTTTCCTGCACCTCCAGAAGTGAGCAGCTCCGAGATGACACTGGATTTATGACGAGCGAGCTCTTGTTTTTTAATAAGTGGAAAAAAGAACCATGGGCCATGTTCACATATCTGGCTCGGAAAGTATTCCAGAGGCCTTCCAGCTGTTGGACACGTCCCATTCGACAAGCAATAAAGATGGTATGAAGAAACGTAAATAGCAATGCCATGTGCACGACCGTGCGTAATAGTCTGCATGTGAGAAAGAGACACAAAAGAATGACAAAAGGCCACAGTGTTTAAAAGTACTGTTTAGTATTAGCAGATAATGGAAAAAGTACCATCAAGAACCATCTGATACTATCATTGTATGTGGTTGTGCCACAGTGATGGTATCAGATATCAATAGTAGGGTATATATTTATGTACCATGGTACTGACATGGAAACTCCATGAATGTGAATAGCGTTGCACGATATACCGGTACTAGAAAAGTATTACACTACTCTGCTATTACAAACGGTTCAATATGGAATTTGATTAGTACCGGTACTTTAAGAAGGACAGTGCGTTAATAAGAGCTGTATTTATTTGTGTGGATGTGTGACAGCAGGAGTCAGGACGTGTGTGCAGAACTCTGCTTCCACCGCTCACTAAACATCGGAAGCAGGAGTTAAATATACACGCACAGCGCATGACAAAGAAAGCAACAGAAACATGCGCATGAGAAAATATAGCGTGGCGCGGGACGTGCTCGCGCAGCCGGACTCTGACCGGAAGCGCACGCATACGCCTTTCAGACAACATGCGATCGCGATTCAGTTCTTTCGGGTTTCAGTGGTCAAACAAATGTAAAAACGCACATCCTGTCAAGTATTCAGGTAAACACAGTCGGGGGTGTCTTTAATGAATGTGTACAGTTGAGGTAATTGGATCCGTGTTAAGCCGGATCTAATATTCTGTGTGATTAATGTTAATCAAACAATGAAAAATAGAAAACCACCCCATGATTGGCTAAACAATTTTAATATATTCATTATGAATCAGTGTATAGTTAATTTATTGAGTGAAGACTAAGCAGTTTTTTTTTTTGGATTATTTAATTTCTTTCTTGACTTGCTAAACTGTTAAATAGACCTACAGCTAAAAATGTCATATTGTTTGTAATTTGAATTTTTTGCTTATTTTTAAAAACAAAGATAAAATAAAAAATTGCTATTAGAAGAAATTGTCAAAACCCAGGGCAGGAACATGCTGGCCAAGTGAGTTTTTAGTTTAAAAATATATAAAACTATGAATAAGTTCTGTTGTCATATTCAATTACATTTTCTGGGTGTTTTTTTGCCCGTGGTATCGATTTAGTATCGGTATCGAGGTATTTTAGTATCATTTTGTATCATATCGAAGTCATAATTTTGGTATCACGACTAAATGTGAACATATATTACAACACTAAATGTGAATATATATTATTTATTAATTTCAAAAAGGTAATTGAGATAATTTGCATTTGCAAAAGCCACTGCCACAAAACCAAGCACATTCATCCAAAAAATTCCTGTTGCTCAATTCACCCTTCTTAAGCTGACTGGAGAAGTGCCCTCGTATAAGGAATGAGGTAAGATTGACAAATCACTGACAACAGTACAAGGACACTTGTACTGTTGCTGGTCATTAAATTCACCATTGTGTCAGGCTGTTGCCATCCAACTGAAACCCATCCAGAACAAAAGAATATTACTGAACCTGCGTTCAACTTTCAGTTTTAAAGCTATGAGCTCATCGACCTGTTTTCCAAAGTTTCTGTATTAGGTCATCGTTCTAATGGTTTAAAAGCCTTTGCATTGCATCAGAACATGAAATGCTTTTGATCCGTACAGACAATGATGTCTAAACAGAAGGGCATTCTAGGCTTACATTTGTCGTATAGGGTTACTGGTAAGGTGGCTTTTAGAGGGCACGCTCAAGTGTGCGTAAAAAACGACTAGCACTGAAACATGCCAGAGCTGTGAGTTCACCTCCACTATATCATCATTTAACCTCCAATAAAAGCCACTGGAAAGTCTTTCTTTAAGTGGGCGTAACATGACACTGTTTAGCTTATTTAGCTTGAGTAACTCATGCACAAAAGTCACGTGAGCAAACACCCAGTCAGATGTGCACCAAAATTGACTTACTTTCACTGCATATAATCGTGTCCACGCTGCCATGCTCAAGAACGCGTCTGTTTGATGTTTTTGAGTCTCCATAAGGTTCAGGATGACAGAATTTGAATAGCAAGAAGAGGTCACACAATTCAACTTTAGAACAGAATTAAATTATCTGTTGACTTTCCAGCTGCTCATTGTTTAAATTACTTAGAGGTGGGTGATATGACCACCACCTTTTCCACAATATAAGTCATTTTCAAACAAAATCTTGACCATGAAGAACGCCATTATGTTATAGTAATTCTGCCTGAAGTCAGAGATGGTAAAAGCCATACCTTATATTTCTCAACAATGTCACTTAAATTAATTTAATTAAATTTGAAAAATGTTAAATTCACATCAGACTCTTTCTAATCAGCTAGGTTTTGCAGTGTGAAACGCTATTCAAATAAATTTGACTTGAATAGTATTTTTAAATGCATAATCTAATTCAGAATAGTGCATATCTGTGCATCGGTTCACCATACAACTGACTCAAGAAAAAAAAAAAGGTAGGCAATCAGTTACATAAAAAAATTTAGGTTAGGAAATTCAAAGTTTGTTCAAGTTAGCAGACTTGGCAGATTTTTATTGGCAGACTTACAATTTAATTGTACTTACCTTGAAATATTTGAGTAAGCTAATTCATACATTTCACTTAAAATGATCATGTAATCTCAGTTTAAATATTTTTAAAAGTGGAATCTTGACTAGCTTTCACTAGCTAATTCAGTAAATGCTAACTTGCTAATTGGAAACACAATGTCTTGATAGCATTATAGCATAAAAGCAAAAACCACATAGAACATTTAACATATATCTGTTCTTAAAGGGGATGTCTAATGCTATTCCATGCATTCTGACTTATTTACACTGTTAACTCTTTCCCGCCAGCGTTTATAAAAAAAAGTTGCCAGCCACAGCCAGGGTTTTTGACAATTTTCACCTTTGTTCAATTTGCACATAGAATATTTTGTTTTATGAATATCTGAGCATGCAATATGTCAAAAGAAAGAGCTGACCCTCTTCTTTTAAACAAAAAAAGCAATTTTATTCTATCTTCATCCATTCTTTTTTATCAACACTTTAGTATGGGTAAGTTTCATTAAAAACCACAACATTTTGAACAAAGCCGAGAAAATCATGTTTTTGTGAAAGACTGTATCCAGATCAGATTCAGAGCGATGATCACACAGATGATGAGTCCATCAACACCCCTAATGCTTGCACAGTCTTGTAGGCTTGCCCTGGGTCCACATTTCATTCAGTAACATTAGATAGTTTTGATTTATATGATGTTTAATGTTGACGATCCCATTATTTTATCTGTTTACGTGCGATCGCTTGATTTACTGCGTCTTAATTGCGTGTTTTGATCTGGAGATTCAGTACTCATTCAGAAGATGCACAATAGCACCCCCTAGCGTCTAACAGTGAAAACACGGAAACCTGGAAAATTCCGTGTTTGGCCTGGAAGCGTTTTCACACAAATAACAGAAGATTCCGTGTTTGGCGGGAAAGAGTTAAAGAGTTGATTTTCATGCTAAACAAAAAATTTGTTGGACGTATGACATACTATTTCTGTGCCAAATACACTCCTTCAGGATTCGTATACATTTTGGAGAGTTTTTTTAGAGTATGGCACTATATGAGGTCATAAAGGGTGGAATTTCTTGTATGGGCACCTCTCCTGGATGAACGAGCGCACATCAACCAGAGCGAGAGAGCAAGAGCAAGAGCAAGCCCATCATTGAGCTTCGTTCCGGTTACAGGAGCCGTCGACAGCACTGCCATTTTGTTTTTAGACCACAAAATCAACAAAGTCACTAAAGAAGTGTGTTTTTAGTTGTTAGGGAAAGATAACATTATTCATCTTAATAATCCAGCGTTAAGAAAACAGTGGATGCAGTTTGATTTTCCGGGGGCAGCAACAGAGTTCTGCAAGTGTGTGTGTTTGTTCCTGGCATTTCGGTGAGGAACGTTTTATAAACAAGGCCCAGTTCGACGCTGGATTTGTGGATCGTTTGAAACTGAAAGATGGAGCGGTCCCAGTCCGAGTGGAAACCCCAAGAGATGAGTGAAACTGCATCAAAATATCTGTTTTGTTGGCAATATAATCTAAACAGCGTGAACGTATAGTGAATCAAAAGTTATCCAGGGATAACGCCTATTGTGTTTTTGGCAAGAATCTGTACAACATATCAGATTTTATTAATCTGATAAAACTAAAGATTCTGGACATATGAAGGATGAAAGACTACTCTATAGGTACTCAAGATTAACATGAGACTGGCAGAAACTGTGTGTGTTATGTCCCCTTTAGGCCAAGCTCATGCTCCACACGTCACCATGATGGTAGTTTTGTGGTCAGTTTTGTGAATTTAAAAGAAAGATCTATATACTCATATTTTGATTAAATTAATTTGTTTAATTTAAGTTTATTCTGCTCAGACCAATTCATTATTTTGAGCATTAGGGTTTACAGTGGTGCTAAATGTGGTGCTACATGTATTCTACTGTAATTTAAGATCCCAGATTAGCACGAATCAGGCCTGTTTGGTCTGCCATCACTCATCCAAACCTGCAGGCTTAGACTGCGTCTGGATGTCATAACCCCTAATCAGCCTCGCCAAACCTCAGAGCAGGCTCTTCAAAACCTGGCCGTAGCTCTCAAGCGCCGCTCTACTCATCTTCTGCTATCATTCACCCCACGCTTCTGTCCACACACACCAATTAGATGCTATTACAGTCCGTCATGTCATGTCTCTGCAGACAGGCGATTTGAAAAACATCTCAAGGGAACTTAAATTAAGTGCACACCGACCTCTGATTTTCATTCCTTAGATGCCGTATTGATTTGAACACTGTTTCCTGTCCTGCTTCTCACCACGACTTCTGCTGATTTACTGTTGTGTTTTGTGAGTTGCCATCGCCAGTTCGACTCAAAGCCCCATACAGCAGGTCAGAAAGTCAGCAAGTTTATGCAAAATCAAAGCCAGAAGTACAACGGTAGTTTTTTCAGTACAAATATCGAAATATTCTTGCATCAAATTACATTTTAATTAAGAATTTTCTTTCTAATAAATGCAAAAAGAATTTTAGCTTAAAACAAGAAAAAATATCTGCCAATGAGGTCAGAAAAATGATCTTGTTTTCCATATTAGCTAAGTTTTTTTTTCCCCTGACACAACTGGCAGATTTTTTTTGTCTCATTAAAGCATAAACTTATTTACATCTATTTTATTTAGTTTTTTCAGAAAACAAGACTTCTCAAGTAAACGTTTTTTATGGTTTTCATCATCACCGACCACTCACTGCGCCAATAATGTTAGATTTATGAAAAATCTTTTTATTTTGCAGCGTTTATCACCATCAACCGCTCATGGACCTCCAGAAACCGGCTTGTGGACTTCAGGGTCAGGGCGTGAGTCTCGCTTGGGGTATATTACGAGGTTAGCACTTAGACCTTCATCCCACATTAACAATTGTTGTAGAAAAAGCACTTGGTCCCTGACTTCTAATGAGGTGTTTGTAAATTCTCCACGGCCCTTTCAATTTTGTGTGAAGGTTCTGAAAGGTCGGCCTTCCCATACTCTCGGCCTCATGTGCAGCTCAGATGTTTGAAGTGAGCCATCGAAAGGAAATTCCACCGAGCACATAATTCTGTAAAATCTGGCGGACCGCAAATGTGGCATCCCGTAGTTGGGAATCAGATGTAAATCTTTAAAGCTTGGGGTGGAGCTTCAAATGATTCGGAGAACCTTCCTTTGGGGAGGATGTACCTCAACAGACATGAACCAAACCTCACGCACATGCTGTTTTGCTGTTTGTTTCTCATCTCTTAAGTTTCTAGAGCATGCAAACAGTTTTTTTGTACTTGTTTTTGAAGTAAAAGCTTGAAGCCAGCCCTGAACAATTATTTAATAAAATTAGAGGAAGTAAATTAACGTCTTTGTGTACCTATTTGATGAGTTTCTTAATCAGGATGTACTAAGAACTGAGCTTCTGCTGTGTTGATCAAAGAAGTTTTTCAGGTGCTCCTTTAATCACCTCTTTTGGCAACTAAATGAATTGGGATAAATGCAAATATGGCTGCAAAAACAAATGGGTGCCATTTTGAATGTTGGTCTTCTTTGCAGCCTTGTTCAGACAGTTAGTTCAAATTCGATTTTTGTGCATATCCAATTAGAATCTGATTATATTTAGCAAGTGTGAACCGCTAAAAACACATTGAATAGGATTTTTACAAATCTGTTTGAAGATACATTCATATGGCTACATTTACACTGTCAGTCCAAATCAGATTATTTATGTATCTGATTGAAATCTGAAATCTGAAATCTAAATGATTGACTGCACACTGTGTATTGCTACTGTTTAAATCTGATTCATTTTCCAGAATATATGGACTGGTTTCTATGACAATGACATTGCGTTGGAATGCCTATGCCAGAAACAACAAAAACAGCAGCATAAGCCGCGTTTCCATCGTGGGAACTTTCCCCAGGAACTAAGGACGTACTCGGTGTGTTTGGACCACAGGAACCACTAAAGTTCTGGGTAAAAATGTCCCCCTCAAAACGGCCCTGCTTGCGGGGTGGTTATTCAAAGTTCAGGAACTTTTGGGGGTGGGACTTGGGCACTGAACATGCTGATTGGTTGAGTTCACGCAGCATTTTTATTGGTCGACTCAACGCAGAATTTTATTTCAACCACTATTTTTATAAAGTCTGCTGCGGACGCGGTGCATGCAGTAAAATAATTGATTGCTATTCGAATCAACAATAGAGTTGATACGACCGATAGGCAACTGACGAGGTTCAGGCTACATTTTTTTGCAAAGGATGAAATCCAGTGGGAACTGTAAAGTCAACGCACGCAGTCCTATGTCACCGGACTAATCTTCACGGTTCTTTTAGGGGAAAAAGTTCTTGGGACAAATTGTTCCAGGTAATTCCGGTGGAAATGGGGCTATAGAAGGGTTTGCAACAGAGATGTTGTCTTATAATATTACAATGTGTAGTTGTGGCACTGGACTACTATGTCTTACGAGTCAGCGACAGAATCGTACAATACGAGGTTGACTTGTGCGGCTTTATTCCCTGCTGCCGGTCTCAAAATTCAAAGAGGTGTATATATATCAGCCCGACAAGCAATATATTGTGAATTTTCGTCCCCTTCCGGCAATTTCATGCCAAACGTTTGCGGCAGACACTGGAAAATGTACAATACACAAATTTATTCCATGTTGAGTCAGGCTTCTTGTTCATAGCCACAAGCCTGTGTGTGTGTATTTTTGTAAGAAAGTGAAAAGCAAGTAAGCCTCCATGTGGTTCTCAGCTATTTAGCTGATGCTGCTTATCCAAAGCTTAGCCAAGAAATATACTTTACACTAAAGTGTACAAGTGTGCAAGGCCTTGGGGTCTGTACATTTATTTTTTTAAAGAAATTAATACTTTTGTTCAGCAAGGATGCATTTCATTGATCAGAAGTGACAGTAAAGACATTTACAATGTTACAAAAGATTTGATTTCAAATAAATGCTTTACCTTTGAAATAAGCAGAACAACTGTTCCCAACATTGATTATAATTACAAATGTTTCTTGAGCAGAAAACAATATTAGATTGATCATGTGACACTGAAGATTGGAGTAATGATGCTGAAAATTCAGCTTTGACATCACAGGAATAAATTACATTTTAAAATATATTCAAGTAAAAAACAGTTATTGTAAATTGTAATCTTTCATAATATTACGGTTATGATCAAATAAATGCAGCCTTAAGCATAAGATAATTTAAAAACATTTAAAAGTCTTACCGTGCCCAAACTTTTGAATGGTAGTGTATTTAAGGGGTTATTTCACCCAAATATGAAAATCATCACATAATTTACTCACCCTCAACCCATTGTAGTTTTACATGACTTTCTACTTTCAGCCAAACACAATCAGAGTTATATAAAAAATATCCTGGCTCTTCCTAGCTTTATAATGGAAGTGAGTGATACCCTATTCTGAAACCCAAAAAAGCACATCCATCCATCCATCCATCATAAAAGTGCTCCACACGGCTCCAGGGTATTAATAAAGGCCTTCTGAAGCGAAACGATGGCTTGAGGGTGAGTAAATTATGGAAATGTGTTTGGCTGAACTAACCCTTTAAAGGGGTGATGAATTGAGAAATCAACTTTCCCTAGAGCTTTTGATATACAAAAGGTCATGGTAATATAAGAATATCCTGTAAGTTTCAGAGCTGAAAACTTCCTTTTTTAAAGACACCAGGCCCAGCAAACGATAGGTTCTTCAAAGTGGGGATCTATGACATCAAAGGGAGGCAAGCACCGACTCTGCAGAGGAAAATATCAACGCCTACTTCATCACTATTTAGCCCCGCCCATCGATTCACACATGTAACATAGGCCTAGTGTTAAACCATCGAGCTACAAAGCAATAAACATGCCGTTGAGGATTATACAATATTGTGCAGTGACTGGGTTCAACAGTAATGTAACATGTACGTAAGTAACTCTGTTCATTCTAATGCCTGATCTGAAATGTAATGATTCATGTAGTCAGATGTTCTTTGTCTGTGTATCAGTAAATCAACCAGTGACTAAACGTTAGGGGTGTGACGAGATCTCGTGCCACAAGATTTCTCGTCGAGGTGAAAAGCGGTCTTGCGTTATACTTTCATGATGGAGTTTGTGGGTGAAGTTAGGACAGAATATGCCAATGCTACGTTCACATTACGCCTCCCCTCTAGTTTCACTTTTAAAAGAAATAAAAATGTAATTCAGGTGGATAATCATAACAGTCGCTTCATTTCCATCAGCTTATCCAACACGAGCTGTTTGAGTCGTGCATATTGCTTAGCACTGATCACGTGACGAGAAGACGCGCATCTGTTTTGAGTGTTTTACGTTTTACTGAAGCATTGAACGTGTGTTACGAGTGTGTGTTACGTGTTACTGAAGCATTGAGCGTGTGTTACGTGTTAGTGGACTAGACCATGGTGTAGGATTCATTGAGCAGCAGAAGCGTCACTTATATTTTAAAATGCACGATCGCGAAAGTGAAAGTAAACGGTATTGCGCATTCAAATGTGATTTCAATACGTTACTGCTGTTTGAAAGCGACTCCCTGAGGCATGCGAATATCTCCCAATATAAAAGCAATCCCGCTGTAACCATCTCTTAGCTCTGTATCATGCTTGAAGAAAAATGTGGTCTCTATTTGCACTTTGAATATTGAGTACTTTGATTATGGTATTATGGTTATTGTTTGCACTTAATATCTATGATCAATTTGTTGGAAGGAGTTCAGTTAGGAGGTCAAAAGAAGCTCATGTGCAGTTCTAAGGTGTGAAGAGACGATCATACAGGAGAGAAGCCAGTTATAGGGCCCTATAATTTCCGCGATCACGGAATCTGCATATTAACGCGGAATCGGCATATTAACACGGAATCTAGTGGAAACGCAGATTTTCCAGGAATTTTACAAATGTGGAATAAAATTCTGTTTCGTGTGGGAGAAGAACGTATGTCTGGGGAAAATGCAGGCCGGGGGAAGCAAATCTGGGCGACACAACCCCTCCCGTCATTTCAGCTCCTCCTTCAAAACAATGAAAAGCATGGCTTAGCGGCTCTCCACGGCTCTGCTTTCGTCTGCGAAAAAGTTAAGAAAAGAAACCCGACGCTAACGGTAGCTTTACACGCACGTGTGAGCAGTCAGTGCGGCAGCGCCGAAGCTGAGCTGCAGTCTCGCTTTTAAAACACAGTCAGCATTTGTCTCGCGCAGCTGAACGCGGCTTGTGCATTGCAAATACAGACGAATATTGTCCATTCTGTCAGATTTTCCGGTGTTCTCTTCCGACTCCTGTATGTCTCATGCTGTGATTTATGATGGGCAGCATTATCTGCTGCAAATGCGACTGTGTTCCCCTCTGTCCCAAACACACATGCATATATCATGCTGTAATTAGTTTACATGATAAACATAACCTTAAAGTTAAGATATGCCTGTAGTTTTAATAATTTAAACAAGCCTTTGAAGTTTGAGCAAAAACTTCTGACACTGTTGTGTTTTAGTGTATTTTATTTTAAAAAATTCACAACGTTGGATGTCATATGATACTTGTGAAACACACAAAACACTTCACTACATGATATCATGGTTAAATGTTATTTTTCATGTTTAATTAGGTCTATTTTCAGCTTTAATTTTTTTTACTTACTAGTACTGTACAGTATGGAAAAGATTATTCTTATTAATTTTTATTATACTAAATTCATTTTTTTTTACTTGAAAGAAAAAGCTAATGGAGCACTTTCATTTAAACTTATATAAACTAATAACATTTATTTTACTGGACAGTTTAAAGCTCATCATTCATATTTTGTTGTTATGTTGCATCATGCAGTATATGTCCTGAGTAAATGTGATGTTTGTTACCTCAATAAATTTAAGGTCATTCCTATTTTATGTTTTATGTTCTATTTTATTAACATTAAAAGCACACTCTTTTTACGACTAAAACAACAGTTTAGGGTAAAAAAAAAATGAATTCCCAAAAATTTAAAAAACGGAATTTGGAAAAAAATAAAACTGATTTTATAGGGCCCTACAGTTAGTTGAGTTTTTGGCAAAATCTTTACAGTGCTTGTAGTCTTTTACTGCATATGATAATTCATACTCAGAAAGTAAAACTGAAATGACATTAAATCACAAGATTATGATGCATTTAAAATGCACCTTAAAACAATTTTTCTAGTCATGCATTTCATCATCGAGGATTTCTTAAAAATACTATATAAAAATCTTCTCGTCCTCGTGAACCCAATCTCGCGTCTCATCTCGTGAGATAAGTGTCTCTTCACACCCCTACTAAACGTCAACTTGTTTCTTTTAGTAGGATGAAAATAATCTGTTAATTTAACAGTGATTAAATACGTTAATCACTTCCGTTTTATTCAACTAATCTCTTAACTATATCACGTTTGCACTGTTAGTGAAGATAAAAGCATTCGCTAGTGTACAAAAACTGAGTTGCAATGACAAGATTGCTGCTTTCATGAGCTCAACATGTGTGTGATCGGCTACAATGATCATCACTGCAACCTTTCATGTTCACACAAAAATGAAAATTTGATGTGTATCTGCTTACCCCCAGGGCATCCAAGATGTAGGTGCGCAAAGTAGAACACAAATGAAGATTTTTAACTCCAACCGTTGCTCGTATAAGGCATGTCAATAGGGTCTATTTCTATGAGAGCCACTATGAGAGTAAAACATATTAATCCATATTAAACCCTGTGGCTCGTGGCGACACATTGATGTCTTAAGACATGAAACGATCGGTTTCTGCGAGAAACCGATCAGTATTAGAGTTATTTTTTACCTTATATCAGACAAACCTCATCTAGCATTCCCGAATGCATACTTCCGCCAGAGAAGGACGAAACAGCGGCGCTATCATATATATATGCCTCATTAGTGCCTGCGTGGATTGCGCAGATAGGTCGAATGAGGGATCTATGTAAATATATATCTATGATAGCGCCGCAGTTTTGACCTTTGACCATGAGAGCTGTAATTATAAAAACGAGCTAAAAGAGGGAGGGGTAATACTATTTCAAATGCTAAGAAGTTAGCCAATCACAGCAGTGGGCGTTTACACTGAAGTTTCACCGCAGACACGCCCCTTAAAACAGAGCGTTCAGAGCAGAGGCTAAAATCAGGGTGCCTTCAAAAATGCCTTTTATTTATAAATTATGACCATTTTTGATGAAAAAGCATTCTAACATTATAAGTGCACCCCAGGAAACATCATAAAACAACTTTTTTTTTTTAACGCAGTTCATGACCCCTTTAACATGTTTTCTAGCTCTACTGTGGCAGTAACAAATCTCAATACTCAAGGGGGTGATAGAGTTCACACATTTGTGCCATTAAACAGTTTAACTAGTGTATACTTCTCTTCAGACGTTACTGAAAGGAGTTGACAGTAGACAGCCTAGCTAATTAGTAGCAACTTGGGTTACATCATGTATTTGAGCTTGCATTGCTAGAAGCGTTTACATTCACTCGCATGCAAGGGTATGTTTCATGCCTCAGATATCTTGCTCAAAGGCTTAATGATGAGCAACCCTCCTGTTCTGAACTCAAACCCCTTCTGGGCTTTGAACCTACAACCTTTGGGCTCCCAGACCTGATCTTTAACCACTGAGCTCCCACCACCCACAAGCTCCCCGGTGATCTCAGCTCTTGACATACTGTATAGGGTTACAGCTTCTTGTTCAAATAAGCACGAGGTCAGATTGGTAGAGCGCTCAACCAATCAATCACTGACAGCACTGAGCGTTTGGAGCTCAGACTGTTTCAATTTGAACCATCAGGAAAAATCAAATGAAAGGGCCACTCATTGGTGGAGTAAATCTCTTTTAGTGCTCTCAGAATAAACTATCATTCAAATATGTGCTGAGGATTAAACACAAGAGCTTAAAGGCTGTTTTTCTTTCAGTCATTTCTAGTGTAAGCATGCAAGCACGAGACATCGGGGAGAGATTCAAGATTTATTGTTCAAGCCGCTTAAAATAATAACAGTTGTATATTTGCTTTTCTTAAGATCTGTGAAACCTGATTTACTTCCAAAATCATTCCATGCCGAACGTTTCAGTCATCTGAGTGGAAGACAAGATACCAAAGCAGTTCTCAGAAAGAGAGATGATCACAAACAAATGCTGGGACATTTTTCAGAAATTTTCAAAGAAAATTTGGTCTGTGTTGAGTTCTTTGCCCTTCACCCCCTGGGAATGTTTAATGAAAGACCAAAGTTAAGAGAAAGTCTAATGGACCAGCGCAGAGGGAAAGATGCCCAGAGGTTGCTCTTGCATAACTTGCACTGCTTGATTGAGTTCTCAGTCAAATTAAAGCATCAAGTTAAGTGTCTTGTTTTACGGTACAGGTCATTGAAATTGTCAGAAGCATAATAGATATCAATACTTGAACCAAATACTGGTGAGAAATACAATCAAATAAAGCAAAATACAGCTTACAAGTGCTGCATCTCTTGAAGCATCTTCAGTATTCGTTGTCATTTCCAAATGTCTCTTTGTGAGACACAGTGGCGCTTCCAGAAAACCACTGTTGTCTGGTTTTGATTATGTCCTTCTTGTTTTCAGTAAATCTACAAGTGAATGCGTCTGCTGAGTTGGGTTTGAACTCTTCATGGGCCAGTGAAGAGGCATGGAACTACAGCCGGTAACATCTCTTAACTCCAGACATTGCAAGAAACAATCAATCTAGGAGCACAATGGAAAAAATATTGCAATCATTTTTGACCGTCACCACCCAAGTTAAGAAAACAAAAAAAATTAGAGCCGACTTGCGTTACAATGTTGGATTACTCTGTAATTATTTTCTCATTATGATTCTCACGTCATTCTAAACTGGTATCCTGTAGAATCATGGTAAACCATGGTAAATCATGCTAGAATCATGGTAAACTATTGTTAATCATGCTAGAATCATGGTAAACTATGGTAAATCATGCTAGAATCATGGTAAACTATGGTAAATCATGCTAGAATCATGGTAAACTATGGTAAATCATGCTAGAATTATGGTAAACTATGGTAAATCATGCTAGAATCATGGTAAACTATGGTTAATCATGCTAGAATTATGGTAAACTATGGTAAATCATGCTAGAATCATGGTAAACTATGGTAAATCATGGTAAACTATGGTAAATCATGTTAGAATCATGATTAATTATGGTACATTACAGGTCCTTCTCAAAAAATTAGCATATTGTGATAAAAGTTCATTTTCCATAATGTAATGATAAAAATTAAACTTTCATATATTTTAGATTCATTGCACACCAACTGAAATATTTCAGGTCTTTTATTGTTTTAATACTGATGATTTTGGCATTTTGTTAATACAAAAAAAGTCAATCTTCAAATAATTATGTTCAGTTATGCACTCAATACTTGGTCAGGAATCCTTTTGCAGAAATGACTGCTTCAATGCGGCGTGGCATGGAGGCAATCAGCCTGTGGCACTGCTGAGGTGTTATGGAGGCCCAGGATGCTTCGATAGCGGCCTTAAGCTCATCCAGAGTGTTGGGTCTTGTGTCTCTCAACTTTCTCTTCACAATATCCCACAGATTCTCTATGGGGTTCAGGTCAGGAGAGTTGGCAGGCCAATTGAGCACAGTAATACCATGGTCAGTAAACCATTTACCAGTGGTTTTGGCACTGTGAGCAGGTGCCAGGTCGTGCTGAAAAACGAAATCTTCATCTCCATAAAGCTTTTCAGCAGATGGAAGTATGAAGTGCTGCAAAATCTCCTGATAGCTAGCTGCATTGACCCTGCCCTTGATAAAACACAGTGGACCAACACCAGCAGCTGACATGGCAACCCAGACCATCACTGACTGTGGGTACTTGACACTGGACTTCAGGCATTTTGGCATTTCCTTCTCCCCAGTCTTCCTCCAGACTCTGGCACCTTGATTTCCGAATGACATGCAAAATTTGAGCGATAGCCCAGTGCTGCTTCTCTGTAGCCCAGGTCAGGCGCTTCTGCTGCTGTTTCTGGTTCAAAAGTGGCTTGACCTGGGGAATGCGGCACCTGTAGCCCATTTCCTGCACACGCCTGTGCACGGTGGCTCTGGATGTTTCTACTCCAGACTCAGTCCACTGCTTCCGCAGGTCCCCCAAGGTCTGGAATCGGTCCTTCTCCAATCTTCCTCAGGGTCCGGTCACCTCTTTCGTTGTGCAGGGTTTTTGCCACACTTTTTCCTTCCCACAGACTTCCCACTGAGGTGCCTTGATACAGCACTCTGGGAACAGCCTATTCGTTCAGAAATGTCTTTCTGTGTCTTACCCTCTCGCTTGAGGTTGTCAATGATGGCCTTCTGGACAGCAGTCAGGTCGGCAGTCTTACCCATGATTGCGGTTTTGAGTAATGAACCAGGCTGGGAGTTTTTAAAAGCCTCAGGAATCTTTTGCAGGTGTTTAGAGTTAATTAGTTGATTCAGATGATAAGGTTAATAGCTCGTTTAGAGAACCTTTTCATGATATGCTAATTTTTTGAGATTTTGGGTTTTCATGAGCTGTATGCCAAAATCATCAGTATTAAAACAATAAAAGACCTGAAATATTTCAGTTGGTGTGCAATGAATCTGAAATATATGAAAGTTTAATTTTTATCATTACATTATGGAAGATAATGAACTTTTATCACAATATGCTAATTTTTTTAGAAGGACCTGTATAGTAAACTATGGTAAATCATGCTAGAATCATGGTAAACTGTGGTTAAAGTATAGGTAACTATGGTAAATCATGCTAGAATCATGTAAACTATGGTTAAAGTATAATAAACTATGGTAAATAATGCTAGAATCATTGTAAACTATGGTAAATAATGCTAGAATTATGGTAAACTATGGTAAATCATGCTAGAATCATGGTAAACTATGGTAAATCATGGTAAACTATGGTAAATCATGCTTGAGTCATCGTAAACTTTGGTAAATCATGCTAGAATAATGGTAAACTATGGTAAATCATGGTAAACTATGGTATATCATGCTAGAATCATGGTAAACTATGGTAAATCATACTAGAATCATGGTAAACTATGGTAAATCATGCTAGAATCATGTAAATCATGGTAAACTATGGTAAATCATGGTAAACTATGGTAAATAATGCTAGAATCATGGTAAACTATGGCAATTCATGGTAAACTATGGTAAATCATACTAGAACGTGGTAAATCTAGTACTGTCTGTCTGTCTGTCTACCTGTTATCTGATCTATCTGTATTGACTTCAAAACTGTCAAACTTTAATTTTTAAACTGCTTTAAACTTCAAACTACTTTAAACTTCAAACTTAAATTTTTTAATTAACTTTCAGGTCTAGCTTTTTCAAGCCAACTTCAAAGTTTGTTTACAAACTTCACTCCTCTAGTTCTAAACTGGTATGCTGTTTTCCATGAAACAAAGTTACCTTGCCATTGGCTATGGGTGCTCTGGGTGGATGCTATGGTGTTGCTCAGATATTGCTAGGCAGTGATGTAAGGTGTTCAGACAGACGGATACAGACAGAGCTCACTTCTAACGGCTGAATATCCAAGGGCTGTAAATATTCCAACAAAAGTTATCTTTTGGTGTTTCCTAGAAAAATAAAAGCTTGGATCGACATGAGGATGAGTAAACAATGAAATAATTTTCCTTTTTGGATGAGCTACACCTTTAACGTTTCCTCAGCAACACGTCTGTTGCACACTATTACTCAATGATGTCAGATGCACATCTGTAATTAGCCAAAACCAAACATCTAACAGAAGTCTTACATAATGTAAGCAACTTTTTCAAGCGGGTTGTAAACTGCACCGGTCAAGAGAAATTCACCAGGGGATCAGTGTTCATTCATCACTCACATTCTTTCATTCCCATCTCGGCCATTCATGTATGACGCAGCGTATTTCCAGACTAACTGAGGCCGTCCACGGAAAGACTGTCTGTCTGAGAACTCATAAACTAGCCAAGTTTAGCATGTTCAGGATCAGTTAGTGGACTACTCGCCATGGATTACTAAAGCACGCTCTCTTTAGGAGCAGGAAACAGACCCCTAAGGGGTTTGCCCTCTCTTGCCCTCTCCAAGGAGAGCTGCATTTTTTTCCAGCAGAGGCACGTCTGAGACCTCTTAAAAATTACCCTTTTTCCCCCACTTGTTTTGGGTCTTAATATAAATCAAGCCTGACTTGTCATGGTTACATCATTTCTGAGCTAAATGATAGTCAGAGATGATCTTGGACCTCATCCTGAATGGAGCACTTATAGACAAAGAAACAAAAAATTAATGCTCAATTAGATTTCTACATGTTCTGGAGACAATGGGAGTGCGGTTTGCCTGCAGAAACTCACAGCTGGCTTTTTTTAAATTCATTGCTTTGTGGTTGCTAGGGTGTTCTGTATCATTCTGTCTCATTTAAAGTCCCTGTAAAGACAATTCTGAGATTTGTTTCTAAACACATTATAAATGTTAGAAATGTATGGCTGAAACAAAGACTGTGTAGTACTGAATTGTGGAGTTAGAGCGTAAAACAGTTTTTCACCATTTCTGTGTTTAGGATTTTTTGGCCAGGGCTGAAACAGTGGCTCGATGACACACTGGAGCCACTGAGCCGGGACCCTCTCCTAACACTATCATAACTAGAGCACATTCACCCGCTCAATCGCAAGTTACTGTCAGTGCCATAAGTTACTACAGCTTACGGTTTGCTAGATAGTTAATTGTTATTGTGAATGACGACATGCTGACCGTTGCAAAATGGCAGGCTCGCCGGAGTGTCTGGAGCGGTCGAATGTGGATTCTACATATACATATCTATGGCTTTAGCCAAGCCGCATGTTGTGATCTACGCATTATCTTATGCTGTGTTTGGGCTTGTTCAAGACAACCTGCTCAAAATGAAGATTTATTGTAACACACGATTTCTCACTTTCTTCTGTTCACTAAAAACACACACTACTGTGTTTACCTGAATATGTTTACGTGCAGTCGCGACCGAATGTTGTCTGAAAGGCGTGTGCGCGCGCTTCAGGTCAGAGTCCGGCAGCGCGAGCACGTCCCGCGCCGCGCTATTATTTCTCTCATGCGTTCATGTTTCTGTTTGCTTTCTTTGTCATGCGCTGCGCGTATATATGTAACTCTTCTGCATCCAATGTTTAGGGAATGGTGGAAGTAGACATCTGCGTTATCTGGTAATGTTTTTTGGAAAGTATGCATGTTGAATTTGAAATATTCGATATTCACGATATTTTCAAGTTTTACCCCGTCGTCAAAATTATTGCAATATTATCACTAATATTCAATATATCGCCCAGCCCTAGCATCATGTATGTAAAAGTTTATAGTTTTGAGAAATGGTTAGTGAAAAAATTCACTGAAGTCACTGAAATTTGTGTGATGGTTAAGTAACATGATAACTTAGTAGCACCCGCTTCAGATTTAAGAGGTTATGGTTAACGATTAATCAGTTCATTTAAACAATCAAGACCAACACGTTGATGAACACGATGAGAAGCGCATGACAGAACGAGTGAAGGAGAGACGCTGAATGAAAATGCACATTCACTCTCTGACAGCAGATGGAGCTGATGGAACAGCAGAAATGCAGATGTTACCCCAGTAACCCCGTAAACAAAGCAGATGTGCGACTTTCTGTTTCTGAACAGTATTTAAAGTCATTCAGATTGTTGTATTTGCAATGGTGTTCATCGCAGCACCAAATACTTTATTTGACTTTATTTTAATCTGGACTACATGCCCTAGACATTGATTGAAAATGTTATGATTCTTTATTGTTGTTCGTTAACACTTTATAATAATTATTTCTAAATCATTTATTAATTAATAGTTATTTTTAATTGCAACATTTAATACATTATTAAAATCTAAAGTTGTATTATTTAAATGGACCTGAGCTAATATTAAATAGCAGTTGTATTTTTAACCAACGTTATAGATAATATTAAAGGGGTACTTCAGCACTGGGAAGATGAATCTGTATTTAAACTGGGTCATTAATGTAGTAGAAATGTGAAAATATTTTTGAATTTGGTGCCTTGTAGACTGAGAAAACACAGAAAATGTATTTTTGTCTCATGGGGATGAAAGACAACAATTCCCAGAACGCACTGCTTCACTGCCCTACTCTAGGCACGGCTAGTCGGCTACTGGATTACTGGATCACTTGCCTATACCACGTTCATTTTCAGAAAATCAGTTGAGTTAGAGACACTACAATTAAAAACTGAACGTGTCTGTTCGATATAATGCGAGTGAGCTGATTGAGCGTCACGGCACAAACGCAGCAGGATCGGATTACATTCATCACATGAGCAGAGGTAATCGCAGAATTCGCGGCTGCATTCACAGCGCGTGATCAGTCTGGCGCGTGTTCAGTTCATGTCTTTGGAAGCTTAACTTTCATAGGAAGTTCATTTTAAAAGTTGAAACACTCACTTTTGTCTCCACCTCTCCGTTTACATGAATCTCTGCAGCGCCGTGAGCCGAGTGCTGTGAGTGCGATGTTGAAAACATGTGGAAATAGCGCCCTCTGCTGGCTGTAGTCTTTAGCCTCTGGACAAAAACTCCTCCAATGACGCAAAATGACGATATTTGCGTCATCGGAAGAATTTTTCCAGAAATAAAATACATAATTCTCTCCTCTCAGGGTCATATGAGGGGGGAAAGTACGATAATTTGAATATACTCCCGGGATTCTACTGATACAAAGCTTAATGCTAATCGCTGAAGTAACCCTTTAACTTCTGTAACAAATGTAGCTATAGCTCATTTACTAACATTAACTAATGAGACCTTTTAGTAAATTATACCTGGATGTTCTTTATAATTCTTTGGCACTTTTAAACTTTTGTTTAATTTTTGTATTGCTTTATTTTATTTATATGTTCAGAGTTCTTTTTGTTATTAAAGTTATTAAACATGTTATAGTTTGAGTATGATTTTTTTTGCTCCCTTTTTCAATATCGTGATATACCGTACCGTGATAAAAGCTTCAGCAATTTTCACAAATTTGATACCGCCACATGCCTAGTTTCAAGGTGTTCTGACTTACCGCAAGGATGTCATGGTGGATTCCTAGAGAGTGAGCAATAGGGCATCATACCGATGGGGCATTTAAAAGTTTAGGAGTGACATGCATGCAGAGTTATTTTGACATCAGTGGTATTTATGAGACATAGTGGGCCCCGATTGAGATATAAACATATTTTATCATCATATTAAAATAAACATTATCATAGCAGCAGCTTTACAACAAAGAATGACGTAGTGCCAGGCTTTGTTCACAATTTCCAGTGCAGAAGCAGCAGCAGCTGTGAGAGAGTGTCGCAATGTGGGTCATTCACGATACTCTCAGTTTTTGGACCCCCAGACAGAGGTACGCGCGGGCGTTCTTGTTTAAATAAAATCTCTGGGTGGGATGACAACTCCAGACGGTTTTTCCATGACTCCACATGAGAGGGTGAGCTGTCCTTGCCAGAAAAATACATCATCACAGCGGGCCAGTGCAAGGTTATGTTTGCGTGTTTGTCTGAAACAAATGAGAACTTTCCTACTGGCTACTCTGATGACATCATCTCTGTGATCCCGCCAAATCTCCAAATCGCCCAAGCCATGAAAACTAATCTAATTTGTACACAATAATGAATGTAAGCTATGAAAATGTTCGTGCAAGAGTTTGTGATAACTTGTTAATATATTCCGGCTGAAATATAACAAGGAACCTGCGTCCCTTCGTGGGCTCATGGGCTCACTGGCTTTATGTAAGATTTCATAGCAAATTACTGAAATGGGAAAACAACACAGCATTAGTAGCAATAGCTATGGCCCATTAAAGCAGTTAATAATTCCCATCAATAACAATCCATCCAGTCCGGAATTCCACATCCATAAATCCATTGTCGTCTTCAAATAAGACAGAAAAAAAACAGTAGGAGACCAAAAGCCAGCAGCTCTGAGCTACACAAAACTACACAAATCACATCCTGTCTATGGTTGAGGTCAGAAAAAATGCAAACACAGATGCGAATGTTTGGCCAACACAATTGCATGCGCGTGATCACGTTGCACATGCATCAACATGAACCGCAATTTGCAATTCATTTTACTTGCGTAATGTGACGTATCTACAAGGACATTCTCAAGAAAAAAAGAAAAAAAAATGTGGTTTGCTTGATTGGATCATTTTAAGTTGGCGCTTAGTAGTAGAATGAAGACATGTAAGAGGGATTGGTGATGTCAGTGAAAAAGGAGAGTTGTTTAAAAGGCAGAGCAAGTTGCACTATAAATAAAAAAGACAAAACATGCACAATGAGACCAAAGTGTGCTTGTATGTTGACTTTTTTTGCTACTGTGCCATTAACAGCATTAGTACTCCAGGGGGCAATAGATTCATTCAAATGTCTGAAAGTGTTAGACAACATATTTGGGAATCATCAGGTTTTACTCACTTAGTTGGCAGTGGGAATCTTCCATGACATTCACAGAGAATCCTAGAACAATAATGAGTTAAACACGCGGTGTCCTGCTGACATCATTACAGATCCTCTTACTCTGTCTGTTTCACTCATAAAGTCTACAACATTAACACACACTCTTTCAGAAAGTGTGGGTGCGTTTATATGCATGTTGATTTTATGACCTTACTCAGCAAAAATGAATTCTATAGTGGCTATCACTCAGACTGGCAGCTTATGTTTAAGACTTATAAGTCAGAGACTGAAAAAAATTATTCTTCAAATGATGTGGCTGAAGAAAAGAAGTGTTCTTTGAATTTAAGATTTTCAGTAGGCAGACAGTAAAAACTAGTGCATAAAGTATGGGAAAATCTTTTTTTCCATAAGATTTACACTGACTGAAGAATCTGAGATGGCAAAACAGACAAGATTATAACCAGAAAATAATCTTAACCACTCTGAACACCTTAGCAGCCACATACTGTAATGCTTATCATCACAACTGTACTATCACTCCATCTTTTAATTCTCACATCGCTCCCTCGTTTCTCTCTTCATTAATACTGATTCTCAGCAGTAAAGATGCTAGTGTTCCTTCCATCTCTCTCTCAGCTCTCCCAGCTAACAGGCTGTTCCCACAACTTTCACTAACATTTTATAAAGGTTATGTACAGGTCCTTCTAAAAAAAATTAGCATATTGTGATAAAAGTTCATTATTTTCCATAATGTAATGATAAAAATTAAACTTTCATATATTTTAGATTCATTGCACACCAACTGAAATATTTCAGGTCTTTTATTGTTTTAATACTGATGATTTTGGCATACAGCTCATGAAAACCCAATCATGAAAACTCATGAAAATCTAAAAAAATTTGCATTTAATCCGACCAATAAAAGAAAAGTGTTTTAAATACAAAAAAAGTCAACCTTCAAATAATTATGTTCAGTTATGCACTCAATACTTGGTCGGGAATCCTTTTGCAGAAATGACTGCTTTAATGCGGCGTGGCATGGAGGCAATCAGCCTGTGGCACTGCTGAGGTCTTATGGAGGCCCAGGATGCTTCGATAGCGGCCTTAAGCTCATCCAGAGTGTTGGGTCTTGCGTCTCTCAACTTTCTCTTCACAATATCCCACAGATTCTCTATGGGGTTCAGGTCAGGAGAGTTGGCAGGCCAATTGAGCACAGTAATTGGTGATAGGGCTTTTGCTTCTGCTGCCCCCAGGCTATGGAACGCCCTTCTGACCACCTGAGGGTCCCACAGAATACAGATGTTTTTAAAAAAGCATACAACTGACATGTACAATTTACTTTTTAATTTCTTAAACTTAATTTTAATTCTTGACCCTGTAGCACTTTGAGATTGTTCTAAATGTAAAGTGCAATATAAATAAAATTGATTATTATTATTATTATTATTATTATTAGTAATACCATGGTCAGTAAACCATTTACCAGTGGTTTTGGCACTGTGAGCAGGTGCCAGGTCATGATGAAAAACGAAATCTTCATCTCCATAAAGCTTTTCAGCAGATGGAAGCATGAAGTGCTCCAAAATCTCCTGATAGCTAGCTGCATTGACCCTGCCCTTGATAAAACACAGTGGACCAACACCAGCAGCTGACATGGCACTCCAGACAATCACTGACTGTGGGTACTTGACACTGGACTTCAGGCATTTTGGCATTTCCTTCTCCCCGTCTTCTTCCAAACTCTGGCACCTTGATTTCCGAATGACATGCAAAATTTCCTTTCATCCGAAAAAAGTACTTTGGACCACTGAGCAACAGTCCAGTGCTGCTTCTCTGTAGCCCAGGTCAGGCTTGACCTGGGGAATGCGGCACCTGTAGCCCATTTCCTGCACACGCCTGTGCACGGTGGCTCTGGATGTTTCTACTCCAGACTCAGTCCACTGCTTCATGGTCCCCAAGGTCTGGAATCGGTCCTTCTCCACAATCTTCCTCAGGGTCCGGTCACCTCTTCTCGTTGTGCAGCGTTTTTTGCCACACTTTTTCCTTCCCACAGACTTCCCACTGAGGTGCCTTGATACAGCACTCTGGGAACAGCCTATTCGTTCAGAAATGTCTTTCTGTGTCTTACCCTCTCGCTTGAGGTTGTCAATGATGGCCTTCTGGACAGCAGTCAGGTCGGCAGTCTTACCCATGATTGCGGTTTTGAGTAATGAACTAGGCTGGGAGTTTTAAAAGCCTCAGGAATCTTTTGCAGGTGTTTAGAGTTAATTAGTTGCTTCAGATGATAAGGTTAATAGCTCATTTAGAGAACCTTTTCATGATATGCTAATTTTTTGAGATAGGAATTTTGGGTTTTCATGAGCTGTGTGCCAAAATCATCAGTATTAAAACAATAACCTGAAATATTTCAGCTGGTGTGCAGTGAATCTAAAATATATGAAAGTTTAATTTTTATGAGATTTTTTGAGAAGGACCTGTATATACATTCCAGTAAAATTGAGAGAAAACGTTCCTAATGATGTTATTAATATTTGACTGAATGTTTTCATAATGTTATATCATAAAGCATTGTGAGAACAAAGTTTCACGAGTTTACATATAAACAGATATAGTACAAAATAGCAGGATGTCCAAAGGAGAGGGCTCCGAGCTTGGAATCTGGCCGGAACCCAGAGCACTCCCTCCCATCCCTGGCTGGGATAGGAATGATCAAGAGTGAGGAGTTGGGGTGGAGGAGGGATACTGGAAAAACTGTTGTGGAACAGAGGTAAATCCCCTCTATATTTGACTCTTCTTTCACTGATCTGGTAGATTATCTATGTATAGATTATAATGTATACTGTACTACAGGGCTGTTGAATCTGATTGGTTGATGAACGTTCTAAGTTGTGTAATAGGGGTGTGCGATATAGATCGTCTGCGATAATATCGTAATTGTTGTTTTAACGATGTGCGATCCGACATTATCGACTATATCCCTCACACACACCCAGAGAGTGCACGCATACCCCACGTGATGTAGTTTGTTGATTAGACTAATGCGGGTGCGCATTTCACTTTCCGCTTTCAATGCGTGCTATATTTATATCATATAATATAGTTAATGTGATATTGATTTTATACAAGTTTACTAAACAAGAAGTTAATATTAAGTGACTTACAGTTTAGACTTCCATATTGCCTGTTTTGCTCTATTTCGCCTCCGAAAAATAGTTCAAAACAAACACACAGCAACACACAGCGGTGTTTTCATACTCAACGAATCAGCTTTTTGAATGAATCAATTGAATCAATGAATCTCAATGACTCACTCATTAAACGTGACTTGCTGCCACCTACTGGCGGTTTGAATTTCACAGTGAAAGCAAATTTAAATAATTTCAAATATCAATATTATTCAACATTTTGTTTTAAACATCAAAACGTTATTTATGCATAACTGCAGGATATTCATTTGTCACTTCTGAGCTGTGTAAATTATCTAAATGCCACTTCAGATGCAGCTTCTGTTTACTCTGCACTGCAAAGATACATTTTGTTGATAAAATTATTATTTAATATGATTTGGTAACAGCCCTATTGTGTCTTATTATAATTCATTTTTATTAATTTTATGAAATTGACACAAAATAATTAAATAATTAAAAATAATTTATCAAGGTAAAAAAGATTATTTCTGTCACTTCTGTGAACTGACCACCACACAGAATATGAAGAATATCATAACCTTTGGGAGTCAGCTGACCATGGCAGTCCTACACCTGCCAAAATACCAGCACAAAAACACACTCAGCAAAATATCGTCTAATTATCGTTATCGAGAAAATCCCAGAAAACATCAAGATATCTTTTTGTCAATATCGCACACCCCTAGTTTTTTCCCTAGTTTTCAGGGAAACTGACGCTAAAGTAGTTCCAGGTAGGTCTTGACTGCATTACAGTTCCATATCACTTCGCCAAATTATTTCAGTTGTTTCGAAGGTCCTTACAACCAACAACTGCAAAAGAACCAAAACCCACTTCGCCTTGAGCAAGCAAATAAATATAGTAAACAATATGATAAAAACAACAAATTATTTCCATATTTTTTATCACAAAATAGTTTTTATTATGTACGGAAAGCTCATACTCTCTCCCGCTCTCTCTCCCACTCAAACACACACGCATATGATATAGTACAGCACACACTCACACAGAAACGTGCTGTCAGCGTTGCGCTGACGAGTTTATCAGTAAAATAGTTTAACATCTTAAATGCCACATGACATTTCTCTCTAGTGATGCAATAAGTGCGCTGTTCTTGGAGCAGATAAACTTACAGTTTCGCAATTAGTAGAGACACTGCTGCCGAACACTGTTGAGAGCAAGCGGCAACCTCCCGCAGTCTCTCTTGAAGCCAACACGAAAGTGACTTAAACTGCAGTTCATCGACTGGACACTAGGGACAGGCTCCAGAAAGGAGGAGAACCTCATTGAGCTCATGTTAAAATGCCCACAACACTTCACAATAGAAAAAAAACATGTTTACAGCCTGGGACAAATTCTAGTTTTGTTCTAAACTAGGGCTGGGCGATATGGAGCAAAAAATATATCTCGATATATTTAGCTATATCTCGATATACGATATATATCTCAATATCATTACAGGAAAAATAACACCCCAAAAACGACTCCAAAAACAAATATGCCAAATACCACAAAGTCTTTTTTTTTTATTGAAGTGCAAAGAGGTAGGCAGCTCGTGTAGTTACAAACTGCTTTTGCAACATTTGAAAAATAAAATAAAATCCCTGTATACAAAAATAATAATTTAACTGTAAAATAAAATAAATAATACATATTGCCTCTTCATTTAAAAATGAAACAACTCAACTCAAGGCAGTGCATATGAACAAAGTGCTTCTGCGACATTTAAGATACAAATAAAATTCCCTGCTTACATTAATAATAATAATAATTTAACTGTAAAATAAAATAAATACATATTGCCTTTTTTATTAAAAAAATTCAGCTGTTAAACAGTAAGAGATCTTGAGGCAGGTGGACGCTCGGTTGAGTCTGGCGATGTTTGATGACGGGACACACGCTCGATTACAAACATAAATAGCGGAATAAAATATAAGTTTAAGTGGTAACAACACAGAGATCTTGAGGCAGGCGCAAAGCGTTTGGTTAGTGGTGAATATTGACCTAATGTGCGTACCGTAGTGACTCTCATGTACTAAATTGTGTAAAAACGGCGGAATTGCATATTGTGTAAAAAACAGCATTGTCATTTCGTCCGCATGCATCTACCGGACTGGCAGCTGCCTCCAGCACTGGCAGGTTTTAGAGGTGCTGCTTTAAGCAGTGACGGGTTCCGTGACACGCAAAGATTTTAGTCCTAGTGCGAGCGGGCGGGGGCGAGCACAGCACAGAGAAGGCAAACAAGCAAAGTGGCGGAATCAGAATTAAATATAAACAACATATCGATATATACGATATGTCAAAATCCATATCGTGTTTAAAAAATATCTCGATATATTTTAAATATCGAGATATCGCCCACCCCTATTCTAAACGGCTAATTTTGCCCCTCATGACAACTGTGAGCGGGGTGAAATTTTTTATAACTCATTCTTTCACATAATATAAAGCCTTACAGTTCTGCATAATTAAGGGCGTGGCCACTTTGAGCGGCAGGTGGGCAGCCATTTATCTGCTTTCTCACCTCAGCTCCGCCCACTTCCCACCTCTTTGCCCATTTTCTGTTATCCGGGAGTGACGCACGATGACGCGCTGCTAAGATGGCAACGGCCAGCTCGTCCCTACTTTACACTTCCAAACTGCTCTGCAGAATCCTATGGGTGACGTCACGGACACTACATCCTTATTTTTTTACAGTCTATGGTGGAGAGACAGGTAATTCACGTAATAATCTCTTAATGTCTCTCTCTCTCGTTCTCTCAACTGTCACAGAGTGGAAAGCACAGGATTGTGGGATATCAAAGACAGCAAAAGGAGACAGGAAGATAAACTAACATTGGATATTTCGGATGTGCCTTGATGCTTTTCTACCTTGTAATGCATCCTCCAAAGCAGCATTTTTCAGTTTTCAGACACAGCCTTCATGTTCTTATCAAGGCTGTGTCCGAAAACCCAGGCAGCTGGCTCGTTGCCTCGATGCCTTATCAGACAATGACTTGTAAGGCAGCGTTTTGTGCATGAAAGCACCTCACAAAACTGATTTCTGAGAGACTTCTTAGGCAGTGTAACAGTTTAATGATCTACAGCAAAATTGAGAGAGCAAATATTGAATTACTACATTAGTAATTTCTCACTAGAAATGACATCAGAAGTGGAAAATGTTGGTTAAAAAAACAACAACATACATTTACACACAAACTGACCAGCAAACACAACTTTCAGACGCCATCTTTTTTTCCGGCTCAACTGTCACAAAATGGAACGCACAGGATTGTGGGATATCTAAGGCAGCGAAGGATAGCTCTATGCGAAGGTGACCAGACTTTTTAAATGGAAACCGGGGACATTTCCTATTTGAGTGGTCAAAATCTAATTTGTTATTATCTATTAATTAAAAAACGGGGACAATATATTTTATGTTTTTTGTTGTTGTTGTGGGCTCCCTATATTATTATTAACATGAATAATTATTATGATTTAGTTTGATTATTATGATATTTGGTCTCGTTTTTTTATACAATTCACCTTACCTGCAAAAACAAAACAAAAAAACAATGAAAACAGTGAAAACAGTTAATAGTAACCATTGTAAATCACAAGCCATTCAAAACAATATTATAACGTCACTTAACAAAAACACATTACAAAATAAAACAAAAAATATAATATGAATATAACGATTTAACAAATATAACTGTATTTAATACTTTCATTTTCACAAGTTTATACTGTATAAATTACTTTTTTTACTTCAAATGTTTTGTTACGTTTGTGCTTGAAAATAACTCCTACTATCTTTAATTTACATTTTAGGCTTATTTTAAGCGTGTGTTTAAGTATGTGTATTCTGCACATGTATTTGTTGCAAGCTTATACAGTCTATGGTTGCAAGTGTAATTGTTTGGGGTTTTTTATATTATAGTTCAGATGTGTGCTAATCACTGCGACAAAACAATCCCGCACCCTGTTGAGGCCATGTTATAAAGCACATGCGAACAGTATTACTGTTATGGATATTATGAATAGTTAGTATGTTAATACCTTGAAAGCGATAGCGATGTTTCTTTCGATATATGACGAGTTCTCTATGAAGTGTCAGTGTAGCTCGCAGCGCCATCTGCTGGTGAAAATAATCACTACACGAATGCTCCTATAACGTTAACTAGCAGGCTGCTGTGTTGGCCTACATTGTTTTTTTTCAATGTATATGCGGGTTGCTTTGAACGAGTTGTAAAACGGGGACATTTCTTGGGACAGCTCCAGCCTCCGTTTTCTGGGGAGAGTCCCGGATTTTGGTGTTCTGTCTCCAGAAAACGGGGACGTCTAAAACTCGATCAGATGAAGGTCTCTCTGTAAAGAGACAGGACGTGAAGCTAACATTAGATTCGGACGTCCCTTGATGCCTTCCTACCTTGAAATGTGTCCTCCAAAGACAGGATTTCCCAGGTCTCGGACACAGCCCTAGTGTGACCGCGGCTTTAGCTCAGTCTCATAGCTCGACCATCATGTCCATTCATCACTGCGTCAACAACAGCGGAAAAACAACAATAAATAAAACGTACTGCAAATTTGGTGGATTTCTTATTAGTTAATGAATTCATATGCACGTTTACGAGTTTTAAAGCTTAAATTACCTCTGAAAGAAACGGCATTTCCATTCACTGTAACGTTGCTGACGGAAGTGACTAGGCCATTACCGTTTATCGTTCAACATCAAGTGATGCTCTCATCTCATAGTCAGAGTAACTGCTAAAATTGGTGTTATTTCACTCCAGTTAATAAATTCACCAACATTTTGACGAATTTCAAGAGAAAACTCATAAAGTAAAGCAGAAATATAACATGTTAATGTAACCTGATTTGAGCACGGAGCTGCGCGAATAAACTAAACCAGTTAAAAGCGGGTTGAAAACTTTGACGTCAAAAGGTCACCTGACATCATTAGCTATGCAAAGTTCCAGCAGGTGGTTAGATTAATCACGTGCTGAAATACTTTTTTATTTAATTAATTTACACTACTAATAAATACCAAAAATGATAATAAATGAATGATTATATTGACAAATAAGTGCATAAGGCCTGTTCACACCAAAGAAGATAACTAAACAGATGAAGATGTAGTGCTATTATTTTATTTTATTATAAAATAATAAAAACGTTAGGAAAAAAAAAACACATTTTAAACTATTTTTCAATAAATGCAGTATTTAAGTTATCCCTTATATATGTGTCCCTGGGGATGTTTTCATTCACTATGGGGTGTTTTTGAGTCTTAATTTGGCCATAACTTTCTCTGTTTCAGCAAATGGAATGATTTTTGGTGACACATCTTATTTTTACACATATTTTGGGAAAATGCTTTGAATTTTTTTGCAAACTCAACGATACACTGTGGGCAAATTCATTACCCTTTCGTTTGGCTGAAAAAAGCCACTAAATTAAACTGCTGTAAAAATGTATCAGATATTTTTTTTTTCCAATTTGTTTTGCATAAATCTATTAAACAACCTCAGTCCTGTTCAAAACTACCAAATGTTTAAAAAAATAAGTCAGGATTTTAACCCTTTAATTGCCAATTTCATAAATGATGTCACTGATTTGGGAAAAAAAACACACACAAAATTACTGATTTTCAGTATAAAATGTAATTGTGGCCTGGATTTTTTTTTTTATTTTTACCTCTAATCACAGTCTTGGACATGTCAAAGATTAGAAACAACATTGGCTTTGATGCATTGTTAGTTTTTGCGAAGCATTAGATTTTTTCTCCCTCATTTACTCCTCGTGGCTGTTTTTGCCCCATTGACTTCCATTATAACCTAATTTTTTGACTGCAACGCCATGACACCATATACCCATGCATTTTTGATTGTTGATGGTTTTCCCTGTTGGGAAGAGGTAAAATTTGTAATTTTTACAGTTGATAACCAGGTGGCACCATTAACCCTTTAGATAGGACTGTGCAAAAAAAGCTTAGTTTCTGGCTTTTCTATGGAGAGCTTTCTTTATACACACGATGGGACTGTCCGTTTATGCCCTGAGAAAAGTCAGAAGATGGAAAACACTCACCACAAGTCTGGACGCACCAAGGTAACCATGTCTAGCATTGCTTAGCCATGTCTGCCACCTAGTGGAAACCTAAATCCATTCACCTTGTGTCTATGGACAGGCTGACTCGCTTAGCATCCATAATGTCTGAATTAAGTGGATATGCAGGCCGTTGAATCATTTCCTCTGTGCCGCTGGGGAGGAAGTGTTGTACGCTCCTCTTTCATCACCCCCACGCGCTGCCTCTGCGGATTAATACAGAACGGAGCACTTCCTTTTAGAGTAGGCCTAACTATGAGCTAAGTAAAACTTGATGTAATGTGAAATCATTTGACATTTATTCCTTTGGAAAACACGGTGGGAATGAGGAGTAGCAATGGTGGATTCGCTTATGGGAAATGAGTGGAAATCCTTAACAGTACTTCCTGATTTAATCATTAAGACAAAATTAGATAGATAGATAGATAGATAGATAGATAGATAGATAGATAGATAGATAGATAGATAGATAGATAGATAGATAGATAGATAGATAGATAGATAATATTTGGTGAGCAGAATACACTTATTTAAAAAAAAAATTATATATATATATATATATATATATATATATATATATATATATATATATATATGTTTTTCGGTGTTCTGAGATAAATCAGACAATGGGTCAGCAGAATACTGTTATAGTGTGGGATGTAGTGTTTATCTGTTGCTATTTGCTTCAGCAAAGTGTTAAGTCACTAAGTAAAATTATTTATTTGTGATTCTTTGACATATATCATCTGAGGAGAAACGCAGCTCACATTAATTTTGACCCTGAGAGATATTCCCTGTGTCAAATATATGATGAATTGATATTAATGGGAACCAATGAGGTCTATGATGATACCTAGAGAGCTATCTGTTAGCATTCCCATTCATCCTAAAGACATTTACTTGGCTATCACATTCAGCTCTGGGAGCATTTGATGATCTTTACTCATTTAGCACTGGAGTTTATTTGAGCCAGTCACCTAAACTGTAAATGTCATGTGACTAATCACTCTGAAGCTCCAGAGTGTAATGACATTACAGGCGCTGGTTCTTGTACATGTACTTGCAGTAACATCACTTAATTTAAAGGTAAAGTGTGCAGAGATACAGGTTTAATGTGCAGAGATAACTGTGTAAGCAGACAGTAAACGTGAATCTCAGAAAAACTGTAAGGTACAAGTCTTGGTTATAGATGCAGGAGAATAACAGCCAAATAAACAGATGGGAATGGGCAAAGAATGACTCAAACTAAGGGCTATAAATACACAGAGTAACTAAAACAAGGAACAGGTGAATCAAATCAAAGACTATGGAGGTAGACAAGGAACCAGGAACAGACCAGACCCTAGAGAAGCCAGCAGAGGGAGACACCAAGGTGGAGCCAATGGAGGGAGGAGCCAGAGGCTGACCCAGGGAAGAGCTATTAGCATGAAGGCCCACAGTGGAACTGATGGAGGGATGGGTGGTGCCAGAAACCCAACCAACAGAGATGGAGTCAGGAAAGGTGAGACCCAGGTGAAACAGAGAAGACAAGGCGACATCGGAGGACCAGGAAGCCAAGGCAGAGCCACGGTGACATGCGGCTGAGGTGGAGCCAAGGTGCTAGAGGACTGAGGTAGAGCTGGTGGAAGTGAGGACAGAGGAGCCGGAGGGAAGGAGCCTGACGAAACATAGCCTGAGGCCCAGAAGTCTGTGGCAGGGGTGGAGCGACGCTGACCAAGGTGTAGCCGGAGGGACGAGGGAGCTTAGTGAAGCCGGAAGGATGACGGTACCAGGTGGAGCAGAGGGAGCGAGTAGCAGACTGGTCACCAGACCGAGGTGGAGTAATGGGCTCGAAGACAGGGTATCAACACACCTAGGTGGAGCTAGAGACCGGAAAGCCCAAGGTGGTTCCAAGAAGCTGGGCAGAGCCACCGAATGAGGGAGCCAAGGAGCTGAAGGGAGCCGGAGGAGGGAGTAAGCGGCTGGATGGCACCAGCAGCGATGAAGGAGACTTGAGGGTGGACAGGACCAGCAGGCACTGGAGACGTTGAGACATGACTTAATCCACTTCATCATATCATTGTATGCGGACTGGGCACAAAACATTCTCAGCGGGGAGAGTATTTGCAGGGCTCCTTTCTATGCTATCATACTCAACTAAAATGGCTGATGGAAATCTATGCTGGCTCACGCACCTGGTCAATTATTGGCTCAGGCTCCAGGATGAAAATGGCTTTAGGCATTGGCTCTGGTTTATGACAGGCTCTGAGTCTGTAGTGAGCTCTGCTCAAGGTCTGTAGTAGGCGTGGCTGAAGTCTGGCTGGTCTCTGGGTCTGTTGCAGAGATAGCATTGTCCTCCTCCGCAATGCAGATGCTGAGAGGGGAACCACATTGCACCAACACCCATTCCACCCATTCCACTTTTTTCTAAAGTATGTGACATTTGCGGCTCAATTGTTGCAGTAAACTTGCACAACTATTCCTGAATTAATGATTTATAGATGTATGCCGGTCTGTTATTGCATGGACATTGACTTTACATTTTCACATCCTTTTAAAATAAATCTCAAGCTGGACAGAAGAGGCTTAAATTAAATAAAAACATGAGACAGAGACAGGTTCCTCTTACACCACAGCATCCATATGTTTACACTGAATCAGAAATCCGTTGTTTACGAAGATGCGTAAATCACACTGTCAACATGAAGGTGGAGGATTTAGACTTAAAAAGGAAACGCAGGCCTGCGGGTCAGGATGGAGCCATGTTATGATGCGTTTCCTGTTAGATAAAGCTCTCCATGTGGGCCGCAATAATGAGGTGGCAGGAAAAGCGTCCCGTATGGCTCTGAACATGGAGAAACAAAAGAGATTAAACCTCAAATGCTCAGTAAAACAAACACATCTTAGGCTCATTCCGATACTTTGTCGTACACACTCACACAGAGTGACTACAATTGCTTCTGCTCTCACCATAAGATCAACCAAGTCTGTGGTTTTGCCATCTTGTTGTGTTTGATCGGCTCTGACTATGGAGCACATTTATGGAGTCTAGTTTTCAACTCTCGGGGCCAAACACGTTCATCACTGAATGAAAACAAACAGGCAGAGATTGTGGTAAACGTTTCCTGCTGGTTAAATCCTGCTCATTGTGTCTGTTATGTATTTCACAAGAGCTGTTATACAAGCCCAGAATCAGTTAGATAAATTGTCATTTCTATGCATAAATATTGTGGCAATGCCATTCAGAGTTGTCTGATGGCCAGGCTGTGAGACAGCACATTACCTAATAAGCTGGGTATTTCAGAAAAGATATGTCACATTGTGTTAAGTGATTTTATTGTGTCTGTACAGTATATCCACAATGTTGTGTTGATGGGTTTGTTAGGCAGCTTACCACATAACTGAAAACACAAAACAAAGAAATCAGCCATCAGTGCGTTCGTCGTATCACGGTGTAGTCTTGCATGATGGCTTCACACTTCAATTTTTGCAAAATAAAAAATATATGCTATGTTCATGATGAAATTGCTGCAATTATGAGACAACCATATTTTGCACAGAGCTGCTATCTATGGCATCACTTATTTATAATGCGAAAATAGAGAATTGTTATGAAAAAAAAAAAACAAATGAAATAAAGTACACCACACCAGATAAAAACATCTAAATCATGTGCCTTCACGTGCTATAGGAAATGTCCTACTGGAAGTATCGGAAGGGCTTTGTTGAAGGAATAAACAGGAATCATGGCGGACACCAGCATGTTTAAAGTTTATGGCACGCCCATCTCGGGAATTTGGTTATCAAAATGATTTCTGAACTTCCCAGTGGTAAATACGACATCAGAGGCCGTTCAAGTGCAATTTTTACCTCGGAAACTCGTACATACGATAATTCCGTTAGCACGTGAAGACAGGATTAGCCTGTGATATGTGGTTTCTTTGCTGTCTTGCTGCGTTTATCAGGTTGAAGTCAAAACTTTTAAAAAGATTTCCAACTTACGAGTTAAAGAAATTTCAACTTACAAGATCAAATAAGACATGAACACGTTTACTACTGGGAAATTTGTAATTCCTGTAATTTACAACATGATGCACATTTTACTCAGTGGATTATTATAATAATGACAAGGAATTTAAGAAACACAATTCACAGTTTAAAGTTAATTTATCAGTTTTGAATTACTATTTCAATTATTCTCAAAAATGAAAAAAAAGCATCCCCCCAAAAAAGCATCCCTTATGTAGGCTTACTCATTATTAATTAATCAGTTTAGTTATCAGTAATGAAATGTCATTTAAAGAAACAAAGTTCTGTCTAAACTGTTCGTAAAATCATTCATTATTGCACTAAATCAAATCCTCAACATTCACATTTACAGAATTTTTTTAAACAATTTACACAAACTTTGCTTGTATTAGAGTGTTATTGATTACAATGGTAGCATTTAGGGAACACAATGATTAGTTGTAGATTAAGAGGAGGATGATGAGTGCTGCGGTCCAGCTCAGAGCCAGAAGGGGATGTTTGTTGACGGAGGGCGTCCCATCAGTCACACTGTCTTGAGCCCCGCACTGGGAGCAATCCGGCCCACACAGCGAACACACGGACATGTGCTGTCTCCTCTCAGATGTGTAGGACCGCACTGTCCTCCGTTCTGCAGAGGATAAGTGTATGCAATGTATTCCTTACTTGAAACACATACAGGAACAGAACAGCATATGAAGGAGCATGAATTTGATTGTTTGGAGCAATTTTTTTAAGAGTCTTACGGGGCTCATAGTAGTCGTAGATCATGGTCACAGCATCTTGGACATTGGCTACCTTAAAGTCCATTGTGGTGGATATTTCAATGCACTTTTCGAATATGGTCACCTGTTTGAAAAAAGATGATAAAATTGGAGATACAGCAACGAACCATTTGATGGACAAAAACATAAATAAACCATCATGAGAACAAAAACTGTTGATGGACCCCACAGTAGGAAAAAAATACAATGGAAGTCAACGGGTTTGGTTACTGACATTCTTCCAAATATTTTCTTTTGTGTTCAGCAGAAGAGAGAAACTCATACAGGTTTGGAACAACTTGAGGATGAGTAAATGGTGACAGAATTTTCATTTTGGGGTGAACAGTCCCTTTAAGTAAATAAGTTGCTAAGAGGAACTCACCGTGTCTAAGTAAAGTATAACTCGTCCTGAAGGCGTCTCTACTCGTCTGACTATATCATCTATCTGGACACCATCTTGAGCCAAACTGAAGCCCGTGAGTAAACCCACGTCCAGTATGGCCATACCGGTCTGAGTCATGCCCAGGCCTTCTCTCAGCCTTAAAGAAATGGCAAAAAACATTATGCTTTCAGACAGATTTCTACTCAAAAGTGAATCCATAATTATCTATAGTGGCCCCAAAAAGTATTTGGACATAAATACTTAGAATTTTATGATTTACATTAGATATAGAATATTGTTACATTGTATATTATGATTATTGATATATTATGTCTCTTTGATGAATTGCTTCCTCTTTTCGCTTAGGATAAAAGCATCTGCTAAATGCATAAATGTAAATATTGATCATGTAAAATATACATATTCTTGATGTCAATACTGATGTTGCATTTTACATCTATAAAAAGACTATGAATAAAAACTTTATGAATATTATACTTGTATTATCTTATTGGTAAATGTGCTACTTATTTGTATTTAATTGAGCTGCATATTTCTTCTTTTCTTCCTAATAACATCAGACACAACTTTATTTCAATGTTTATTTATCTACAGTGTCCCTTTTTAATTTAATAAATAAATGCATTTGTTTTATTATTTTGTTATTTAATGCAAATACATTTTCAATTGCAGCTCAAATGCAAATTATTGTTTAGGGCCATTGTATATTGTTTTGTAATTTTATTTTATTTTCATTTACGATTTTGGGATTTTGAAAACAAATAATTGTTGATATAATTATTATAATATTTTTTTATTTATTTAAATGTGTGTTTATACACAAACAAACATGTGTATATATAAAATAATTTTTAAAAATATATATATTTTCAGTTCAGTTAAAGTTCAAAGAAATAATCAAAAATAAAAATCACTGTCAAAAAGGGTTAAAAAAGTGTGTCTAAGTCAATAAGTAATCTTATTAAATAATCATGATGTCAATATTCCCCAAAATAATCGTGATCATGCTTTTTCCATAATCGAGCAGCCCTATTGTTTTTTTGACTTTTTAATCAAATTTTTTGGTGCTGATGAAATAATTTTGGCAAAGAGTGAGCCTTGTGTGTGTGTGTGTGTGTGTGTTCAGTCCAGCCGCTCACCTGAAACATATGTGAAGGTTTACACGAAACTCCTCATTGTCCATTACGTCTACATACAAATAAAAGGCCTCATCTGTGTGTACATCACGCCGAGACAATCTCGGGGTTATCACGTTGTAAAACACAGAGAGCTGAAACGGTAAGAGAAAATGAGTGATAGAGGTCTTTGGGAGTCATTTTCTTGTTTTATCGCTCCATAAAGTAACAGCACATCTCTCCTCAACAAGTCAGATGATCTGAGGAATCAGTCACATCTGAAGCACGAATGAACAAACATCAGGTCATCTTCTGCAGAACAGACTTCTGGACAATGTTTTACTGTTTCACTGCTTCTCAAAGCAGCTCAAGATGTTTCAGCAGTGTCAGTGTTAGCGTCTGGGCACGTTTATGTGCTCCATGGCGAGCAATCAAAGGTATAATCACACACTGGACTGAGATAGAGGGGATCCGACTGCTGATAACAATAGGATATTTTTGCCATTACGTCCCTTTTTATCTTTATGGGCGTTTCAGTTATTCACAGCTTGCAATGCCTTGCTGTTTGACAGGTGATACCATGATACTGCAAAACTGTCACAATGGTCCACTTGTTGTTCAACAAGCAACTTTAACTTTTTGCTGTTTTGTAGCTTTAACATTTGTTTTTGTACCAGACCAAATATATCATTAAGGCCTGTTTCTCACACACTGCATCTGCTGTGCATGATGTCTGTTTTCATCAGAATGTACTGGCAGATGTTGAGTTTACACATACCTGAAACAGAGCAATGCCATAACCTTCTGCCACCACTTCAATGTCAATCACTTCATTTGGATCAATCTGTAGAGGCAAACCAAACATTAGCATGCTTCGCTTAGCAGAGCTTGACAAATTACCAAGGTCGCAAGCAGTCAGCTAGTTATTTGCAATGATCACTTTGAAAAGAAACAGCACACCAAAGTTTTATACAGTAGTGTATTGAGTTATACACTACTGTTCAAAATTTGGGTCGGTACGATTTTTCTAAGAAGTCTGTTTTGCTCACCTAGGCAGCATTTATTTGGTCAAAAATACAGTAAAAACAGTAATATTGTGATATATTTAGTGCAGCAATTTACACCAAGTAAAAGTAGCAGTTCTTTGCATTATGTGCAAATAGTCAGTATATGCTATTTATATTTTATTTTGACAGATACATACTATTTGCACCCCAGTATTGTTGTACATTAACAGGATGCAATAATAACATAGTGTAAATGATTATATTTATTAAAATTATCAAATGGATGCAGCCTTAATGGGACAATAAAAGCCCTCTCTACATCTACCCAATAAATGCTTTTATTATTATTAAACATTTCGTTAGGTACATTATTTCCACTTTTAGAACATTTTCGTAATTTTTATTGAAAGTAAATGCCTTTCCGATGTGATATGTGATGGGAAAAGGGAGAAGAGTGAGCTCGGCAAAAGGCGGATACGAACCCGGTTCGTTCGCGCCAAAACCTTGATCCTTAAGCCTTATGCTACTAAGCCACTGAAGAAGTTACAAAAAGTGTCTTTTTTTATCTTGTTTGGCCCAACCAAGCATTGTTAGGTGGAGCTAGTGCAAATAGCACATGGTATAAATTTGCACGGTGTAAATTGACAACTTTTTTCAGTTGTTTTAAAAATATTTAATGCAATTCACGCAGCATCCGTTTTTTCCCATCATCCTTTAGCTAGCATTACAATACATGATCACGCTTTTAATCAAATGCTTTTAAACCATTCAAGCGCGACAAGACACAAAAGAGTGTATTACTACTGCACGGCGCGTGAGTCTGTGAAACTCCTGTCTGTGTGACACACACACACTCGTGCACACATAAAGCTGTGAACGGACAAAACGCACCTGAATGGATAAAAATTATGCCAAAATGCCTGTTGAGAAAATGGGATCTGGGTCATATGCGGCAGGTCTTCACTTTATATATATGTATATATTACAAGGTTACATGGGTCAAAAACAATGAAAACAAGAACTTTTTGTGCATTTTGACAGGGCAAGTAACTAGCCTGATTGGGCCAATAGAAAAAATTTATAAATAGAGCAGATAAATGTGACATTTGTTTTGTTATATTATATAAAGCCTAGCTTTCAGTTATACTGTAATGGTGAATGACTATAATTAATGGCTAAAATTGAGATTTAATTGAGACATCAGTAGCAGTATTGGTATATCCGTGATCCCATTAAATAAATGTTTAAAATGTAGGCTACTATACAGGTATGTTGTTTCTACATTCATTTGGAGTTTGAATGTTAAATTATTTCAATACAAAAATATATTAAAAACTTTAATGTTAGGTACAATAAATTGTAATTAATTACAGAAAACATTTAATCGATTGACAGCATTTGAAATATTATTACAATTTAAAATATCTCTTTTCTATGTGAATATATAGTAAAATGTAAAGATGTCTTTTCTATCACTTTTGATCAATTTAATGCAATTTATTGATTTCTTTGAAAAGAAAAAATCTTTTGAATAGTAGTTTGTGTTAGCACAGCTTTAGATCTGTGTATTCCATACGTGCAGGTCTTGGCTCTGCTGCAGCAGGTAATTGGATCTGTCAATGTTGAACATGTTGGCACCGTTCACTGAGATGGTGAGATCCACGAACTCCCCGTTGTTGATGGTGGCATAGACAGACAGCGCTTGCAACGCCATCACCGTGTCCTGACAATTAAGAAAAACACAGAGCAGATATTATAATAAAGCTTCAGAACTGATCAAAACAACAAGCATTCAACGACGGGGGAAAATGGGATAAGCATGTGCTAAAACTGTACATAGATTCTGTTTTGATTTCATGTGTTAAAGTCAGATGTGATCATCTCTCAGATGCATCCGTGTCACAGAAACCTCACATTCAATCACCTGCCACCTGGTAAATAACACAGCACATGTGCAGAGCACAGCACAAAAACAGCCACACGCCCTTTCATCTTTACATTTTGCGTCTTGGCAAGCTCAGTCAGATGTTCTCCTGTTGGATTCAAGTTGTTGTGTCAAAGCAAGGGGCTTCAACACGAGCCCAGCGCTTTATCAAAGCTCACATCCCGGAAACTGCTAGTCCTCATTGAGGTTAGTGTTCCTGACAGAACGCAGGCCGCTCGCAGCCAGACGTCCGGGTTAATATCATAAGTACATTCTTATGTACTTCGATGGCCTCTCACACATCTTAATTTCCAATTGAAACATTTGCCTGCCAACAAATTCGTCTCCCTGAATCAATGGATTAGATCAAAGATGTGTGTAATCATAAACACTGGGACACTTATTAATACCTCAATAGATGTGAAAGCCTCTTTACTTTCTTAAAGATATATTAACATTTGGTTTTAACTTGTCCCTCTTTTTAAAAAAAGCCAAAAACCTGAGGCACTTACAATGGAAGTGAAAGATAATAGAATCTGCAAACATCCAAATCGAGCAGCAAAACCAGGTGTAAACCGAATTAGGCCCTGTTTACACATGGTATTTAGATGTGTTTTGATGATGCTAAAAACAGGTGTAAACAGGGTCTAAGTTATTTTGAGCTTGTCCACTTTCGACCATTTCCAGAGGTAGTGGAAAGTGCATTTGACCGGACTGCTTTCGTAGTGTAAACGCTCATGTGGTCGAATGCGTTCGAACAGCCACTAAAAGGCCGCCTACTCTCCGCCTACTGACCAAATGTGTAAACATTATGGGACGTGCGCTAGTTAGAAGGGAATTAAACTTTGTCAGCTGGAGACCAAAGTTTGGTTTGAAGACAGAAAACATACCAAGCACAATGTTCTCTCACCATTCCCTGATTTCTAAATGTAAATTTTAAAATAGTGGATGCATTTTTGTGTTTCACCTCCCTCCCTCCATTTTACACTAGTGCCAATTATGGTCTACTGTATCGATGCAGAATCGCCCATGTCCATACCGAGAACGGCCAACTGATTCATTTCAACACCCCTATACTCTCCATATGTTTTTCCGTCCGGTGTGTTCAAATGTGCACAATTGTGCAAGACTATTTTGTCCATGAACAAACATACATTTACCTGCCCACAGACCCTCCCCACGAAGAAATCAGGACGGAAGTGTTTGAAAGTGGACAAAAGAGACGGATTAAAACAACCAACCCGCATCTTAATACCAGGTGTAAACAGGGCCAGTGTTAATATGATTTCAGTATGAAAAAAATGCTTACTAATCTCTTCTGTTTAAAGTTGAAATAATGTAAGTGCTTTAAATCCTCCCAAATCCTATTCATTTCCATAATGCAGTCTTACATTCATTCCAGGAGCCTGAATACCTAAAAGTGTGGTCTACATTCTGTCATATAAACAGTTTCTATTGTCTTTGGTGAGTTGAACGTGTGTTTGACATGTACCTGAGTGGATCCGTATCCCCCGAGATGGTTTCTTTGCTGACTGAGCCACTTTATCAGACTAAATCCTTGATCCATTACTTTCAGTCTGTACATGGAGAGCAGAACATACGCAGATATCTCAATTTCAGCTGAACGTGGCTGCCAGGAATTTTGCAAGATTTCGCCTGGAGATCTCCAAGTTGGCACTCCATCTGAAAGACCCAGAATGCAGCATCACCATCCAACTATTATAAACACATTAGCGTTTAACACATTTTACTGTGCCAGGTACGGCACTCGTCCATACCAGTACAGCTGGTCGCCACACTGTGTGGAATTAAAGGAAACGTATGGGTTATTTTCAGCTTCATACCTGTTTCACATCTGTGGCATGATGTCAATTAACACAGACAATAGTTTCACCCCAGAGAGTATATGCAGGATATATTTACCAACAACTATTGCTCTCCAGCAGCTGGGTGAGGGCAGATGGAGCGGTGGTGCTGTTGGCCAGTGACAGCGCATAGGTCACTAAAGACAGGCTGTAGTTACTGGAGATTCCCTGAGCCAGTCGAGACTTCAGGAAACTTAAGGCAGACGACACTCTGCCTTCATATGTGCTCTAACAGGAGACACAAAACAATCAATCAATCAATCTGTCTGTGATTATCTGTCTATCTATCTGTCTGTCCTTACCTTGTATTCGGCGTCCTCCAGGAGCGCAATGAGAACATATGCAGTAAGAGACACAGGTCCATCGAGACCTCCCTGGAGCTCTGTGTGGATGACCTGACCTGGTTCTCTGAATGACCCGTCAAGGTCCTGCTGGATAGACAGCCAATATGCTGTCCTCTGCATCACCGTGGGGTCAATGGAAATGAAGTCCCGAGCCTGGAGGAAACACCTGAGCACGAACGCTGACAGCCTGAATATCACAAAGCACACCATCCGTCAATCATACACTCGATTTGTGTTTTGCTTTAATTTTTCATGCATCGATTCTGAAGTTAGTACTGAACTGGAAAGATACATTAAGATGTCTGATATTAAGGAGTGATTTTCCATAATTTGTACTCCCACATCAGAATTGACTATGTTTTTGGTGTAGAGTTTAAGCTGTGATGTATTTATTTATGTATACCATGTGCTGCCAGAATAATCACTGTCTCCAAAAGCACTGAAGGAGCCATCAAGCCTTTGGTAGGAAAGCTCGCGCTCATACGCTGCAATCAAACAGAACAGAAGTGTTACCTGAAGGACTTCTGCTGTGTTTCTCAGGACTAGAAGACTTCATGACACTCACCGTCCATCATGTAGCTCATAGCCTTGCTTCTGGTCTGTTCCTCGGCTTGCTTGGTATTTCTCAGATACTCGAGAACATAAATATTCGGAGCAAAATGGATCATGTTCTGCTCACCACAACCGTAAGGCATCTCAATGAGAGAGTCCAGATTTCCAATGGATGGGCCCAGAATGTCACCTTCAACATAGACACATATGGAAGAGGGTCAGATGAGATGTTTGCACTAAAAAGAAGCCTGATAACAGCCAGAAATCCTCTTACAATAGAAGCACAGAGTCAGGACACATACCCACAGCAGATACAGTGGCCCTCTGACTGTCAGGAACCACATCTGCAGGAAAACTAAATGCCATCGTCCTAGACACCGTGTTCTGGTTTAGGTGAAACTCCAGAAACAATGTTTGAGTTGATGACTTTTCCTGTCCCTCTGGCTAGAGAGAAATCATTCAACACAATGTTTAGAGGGATTCTGCTCTTTCCCGGCTGCTGCACATCAAAACAATTTATATTGTTGTGAAAAAATTTTAAATGCAAAATTAATTTGTTGTACGGTCTTTAATTAAAAAAGAATTTTTATATATATATATATATATATATATATATATATATATATATATATATATATATATATATATATATATATATATATATATGTTACAGATTTTGCTTTGCTGCAATAAATATAGAATTATCAAAAATCTAAGAGAAAAGCGCTTTAGTTTAGAAAATAAGGCGAAAATTAGCATTGTTACTCATTTTTGTCATGAAGAAATTTACAATAAAATGCTAAAATAAATAGTTGTACTATATTCATTTTTTAAATAGAAATATCAACTCTTTGCAGCAATACATATAAAATCATAAAAAATACTGGGGCAAAAAAAAAATCTAAACATGTCCAGATGCATTACGATCAACCATCAGAGGACAAAATGTGCTCAATTCTCAGGAAAATAATGTCAAAATGCTGTCTTTAAATTTATTTAAATAAAAACGGAAATGTATTACAAACATTGCTTTGCTCTAATAAATATAAAATCATTTGAAAAACAATGAGAATGTCCAGATGCACGGCAGTCATAAACCCATTGTTAAGAAAATAATAAATAAATAATGGTCCTAAAAACATTTTTTTTTAGAATAGGACCTTTTTGTAATCATGCTGGCATGAATCACCTTGACAAGAACAGTCTTGTAGACCCGGTCTGAAGAGTAGATGGATGTGGCTTTGACAGAGACGGGAATCTCTCCCACTACTGTGGTTCTGATGGGGAACAGGAGCGTCGAAATGTTCTGACTCAACACCAAGACTTTCCTCACATTGTTCAAAGAAAGTTCTCTATTGTGTGGTGACACAAATTCAAACGCCGAACTCTCTGCAACAACAACCAACACCTGTGACGGACAAAGACATGAAGAGAGCTGCATTAAGCAGACTATAATTCACTTACAACAGAACAAACCACAGTAACCTGTGTTAAAGTCAACATGATACAGCATTCATAAGCTATTTTACTTTCGCGCTAGAGTTTAATATTGCGAGACAGGGGTTTGTCCAAATAATTTGAGCAACAATAATAATGCTATTCAAGTTCTTCAGATGTTTTAGTGAATTACACATGCACAATTACACATTTTGCTAACGTTCCCATTAAGTTGTGGAAACGTCATTTCTGAATGTTCCCTGAACGTTAAATTTGTTATACAAATGTTATAATTTTAGAATTTGTCAAAAATTATGGAACTGTTACTTTTGAATGTTGTCTGAAAATTCTAAAAAAAAAATAGTAACATTTAAAAAATGTTAGACGAATGTTCAGCTAAAATTATATTAACGGTGTATAAATAACACTTTTGAGCTAAGGTTTTGAGGACATTATTAAAGACCAGATAACTGTGAACAAACATTCTATTAATGTTACTGGAAGAATGTTTCTTCATAAGTTTGAGAGAACATTGCCAAAGTTCTGAGAACGTTCCCTGTTAACTGTTTTACAAACACAACTCTCACCTCCAAATCTTCATCCATATAGTTAAATAAATTGACTTCCAGCAATAGCAGTTCCCCACGGATCAAGAACGCCGGGAGATTCAGTGACAGGAAGAAATCTTTGATCACGGTCAGCTGGGAAACAAATTAATTTTTTATAATCAGTTATGTTTATTAATATTCAGTGATAGGTAAACTGTACACGATGTATCACCTCTGCAGGAGCGCTGATGCCCAAACCCAGATTCTCTGACATCACGATGGCAAAGGCCACCCAAGAGGTCAAGCTGTCCGGCACGGTCACCGGGAAGGACGCCGAGGCAGAATTACTAAAACATAAAAATTAAAAACAGACATAAATGAGCCAGATGCTTTCATTAAATGAATGTGGGTAGAGAGACCTCTGGAGAATTTGATGAGAAACATTTGAATTCATATTGTGATATCTAATGTTTCATTGTATCTTGGTAAATAGGAAATTGTTTCTCAAACTGTAACTATACAGGATGACTGTGATAGTACTGCCCTCTTTTGTTTTTTTAGGGGGAAAAATGTGGTCTTCAAAAGTCTCCATTTGCTCTCCATTTCATCTCAATGCTGTCTAATGATTAAGATATTAAAGAGATCTCAGAGATTTGTGGTTTTTCATTCCTAAGGGATTGCATACTGTAAACAATCAAAGTTATTGATCAGACGTTGCTTATTCATAGCTCAGAAAGTATTTTTAATATAGTTAGGTATTATCCTAGTAAAAATCAGCTCAAGGACAGACATATTCCTCTTCATACCTCATATTAGCGTCCAGCCAGATCCAGGTCTCCGGAAAGTCTTTTCGCTCTCTAGGCTCTTGAAAACTCCCACCGGCCATCTGGATCAGTCCCTCCCCTGCTGTGGAATCCATGAGCATTACTGAGAAAATTATTATGAACCAAAAATACACTAAAAAGACACTACTGGCAAAACCATTGTTTTTTTCAGGCAATGGTCAATTTTGAGACTATTGGAAAGAAAACATCCCAAAAACACATTTAAGTGTTGTGCCTCAAAGATCGGTTCTTGGTCCACTACTATTGCCTTCAAGATCTTATAGCATGGCGGAAGACTGAAATTCTACTGAAATCGCTTGGCTCTTCCCAGCATCTCCATTCATATTGATGGAGTACTGGTTAGGCCTTCACTAACTGTTAGGAATCTGGGAGTAATGTTTGATTATAAAGAATGTTTTGAACCACATTGTTAAATCTTGTTTTCTGCACCTTCGCAATATTGTTCGCATATGTTCTTCACTTAACCATAAAGATACTGCAACTGTTACCCAAGCTTTCAAAACCTCTAGATTGGACTATTGTAACTCCTTCTTTAGTGGCCTACCAACTAAATTCCTTAAAGTACCCCTATTATGCTATCTTAAAGTTTCCTAATTTAGTTTTAGAGGTTTACATGCATTAAAAGGTCGATGATTGCCAGATAGCAACACAATATTAAACACAATAAACACATTATAGAGCACAGCGTCTTCGACATGATGCTATCCAGTATCTACGGAATCAGTGTTTGAGGGGGTTCAAGGTTTCCCTGGTGTCTGCCCGTGCAATAAGTTGAGGGGCAATATGCTTATGCAATATGTTTCGTCTTGATGTCACAACGAAACGGCTTAGGACTCGTTTAAAAACGATTTGTTTAATTGACTCAGAGTCAACTTTTGACAGACAATAACTTTATATATGATGACTTTGAATATGATGAACGTTCAGATTTAAAACTTTGCAGGATGTTTTCATTCACCTAGAGCTATGTTACACACTAGCTATATGAAAGATCAGTTTCAAAAATTCATAATAGGGGCACTTTAATCACCTGCAAATGGTACAAAACTCATGCCCTTACATTTGAGCAACAAATGAGATGGAATATGTCTTGCCTTTTGAAAATTTGAGTGGTGCACAACTCGTCAATGTGATGTTACTGTGTTTTGTGTGGTTGCCAGGATGTTACTATGTGGTTGCTAGGGTGTTCTGAGGGGTTGCTTGGACAGATTCATCCTTAAGACTTACGAAACACAGGGAACAATTGAGTGCTCTCCTGATGCAGCCCGGCATCGGTCAGAACCGTGACACCGCACATCTGCAGAATGAAACAGTAATAAACCCTGTGCGAAATAGTGATAGTTTTCTGTTCCTGAGATAAAAATAAAACATCAGATGATATTCATGTGTGTGATGTACCGTGAATATGGAATATGGATCTCCCATTTTCATGCTGTTGTAATCTGCATGGGTTATCGCTCCACTATACGACAAAAATTCTTCAAGCACCTGCAAAACACACACACACACAAAAGATCACGTTGCCAATCTTAGATCAGTTTTTGTGATGACTAGCATCATGTGAATAGGACAAGCTGCTCTGGGGTTAGTGTTTGGTTATCACAAACCGGCTATTGTTGTAAATCACATCCAGAACAACAAACTGAACTACAATGGTGTCTGCACTATCAAACCTGTTCACCTAGTTCTGATAAGCACAGTTGCTCTCAGTTTCTTCCTTTTGTCAACAAGTGAAATCCAGGCGTGGTGTTGGCGTTTGGTTACATAGGATGACCAGATTTACTTATCATGTGATCTTTTTGTGGGATCAAACAATCGTGTGAAATCCCAAAGATGATTTCCCACACTTCAAACCTCAATACACTGAACGAGATAAGACATCATGCGAGAAAGATAGAAAACAATGGATGTCTATATTGCACAGTGTTGATGTCGCAGATTTTTCCTACGAGTGTAAATGATCTATAATCTCTAGTAGACCATATTACCTTCTTCTCTGTAATGCCATTGTCTTTGTTGGAGTCCATTGTTGCTTTGTCCACCACCAGAATTCCCACCAGAGATCCAGGCTCGGATACAGAAACGGAGAGAGATAAAGATTCTGCTGGCTCGGCATGATCCTGACTCCAGCTCAGAGATACCTGATATTAAGATCAAGTAAAAAATGCATTATTATAATGACATTGCAACCCATTTTACTTCTGTATAATATAATATAAGGCAAGGCAAGTTTATTTATACAGCACATTTCAAACACAATGGCAATTCAAAGTGCTTTACATATGAAATAAGAATACCATGTGTAAGAGTTAAAAATAAAAACAAGGATAATTAAAACAGGAAATAAATAATTAAAATGGTGATAAATAGATCCTCCTCTAAGTTCTAAATTCTAAATATAATATAATATATATAATAATAATATATATATAATATAACAGAACAGAATAAAATAGAATAGAATATAACAGAATAGAATTTGTGACATAATATAAATATATTAATAATATGCAAAATAGTATATTTGCATGTCCACATTATTCTGCACAGTTGCATTTAATGGGTTACATATAATGAAATAAATTAATGAACTATAATTCAAGTAAAATAAATACTACTGCAATTTCAGAATTTTCTGCAATACAATCTTTCTGTTTAACCCCATCATGGCATTTCCTTTCTGACATCAAACTGTTTGTACTGACAACATTTTTTCCTTATACAGTCTTTATCAGTACTGGCTTTGTCAAGCTCGGAAGTTTTTGTCACAAAAATGTGTCTTAAAATCGACATATTTCAGGATATTCAACAAGAAAATCCATCAGGAATCGAGTATGAAACACTTTAAGAAGAAATATATTGTTATTTGATTTTATTACTGTAACTTCTATTGTATTAACATTAACCAGCATTGAATTCTAGGCAGGAAAGATAGCCTACAGCAGTAGCCTAAAATCATGACTATTTAATTAATTGAAGAATAAAACAAATCACATTTATGAATATTCCCCCTAACCTCTTCTAAAGTCCAAACTATTATGTTATGCTGTGGTGTTTCTGTTGTCCTGAGCTCTTACTGTGTTTCTCAGGACTTGTGTGAATGTAACTTGTAGAGCATCATTGACGATCTCTCCATCTGGAAGTGTGTAGTACACCATCACACAAGCCAGTGGAGTCCAAGAGTGATCTGTGTTCAGACTGAAGGAGGAGGAAACTACCGTCCCAGCATCCACCACCAGACCGCGGGACATCACCTACAAAACACAGGCTCATTCTCAGAAATGACTTACTACTGATATCATTAACAGCACGTAATCATATTAAATGTGCACATGTAGCAGTGTGTACTTCAAATCTTAAAAGTGTACTGTACTTGCAGATAGTATAATATTAATGAGATAAAAGGCCACTCAAGTGTTCTTCGAGAAAGTACAATGCTGATCATTGGGAATCATGTTTTAATAATCTTTTGTTGTGCTGACTAACATACTAAAACACATGAAAGTATTTGATTATAGTGTTTTTCAATATTACATTTAAAGTTCATATATTTTAAATGTACTGAATTACAACTTCATCGTTGGAAATACGTAATTACTTACATATTTGATTAATTTGATATAAAAGCCACAATTACGACATACTAAATCGAAATTGTGAAATAAAAAGAAAATTATGACAAATCATAATTTCAACATGTTATCTCATATGAATTAGTATGTCACAATTAAGATTTTGTCACAGTTTTTACAATTTATCTCATAATTATGATTTTTGTCATGATTATGACTTTTTTATCATAATTTCCTAAAAAAGTCAAAATGATAACTTTTGTCATAATTAAAATTAACAAATATGGACTAACCCAGCAGTTAGGTTAAATTTTGTAATTGAAAACTGTAACCCAACTTCTGGGTTAGTCCATATTTGACCCAACATTGGGTTAAAACAACCCAGCATTTTTAGATTGTAATTTTTACTTTTTATGTTAAAAGATTTACCATTGCAATTTTTTTCCTATGTGGTGGAAATAGGCTTCCATGTAAAATGGATGTATTATCCCTTGATGGAAAGTACTTACAAGGTAGTGGAATTTGGTCAGGTTAAAATTGCTCTGTAAAGTCAAGTACAGCGGCTGGCCGACCTGCAAAAGTCACCCTGTCAGTGAAAACTCAGTGAAAACAGAAATAACAGCAGGATATTTATTCAAACAGCTTGAGTACCTGAGGCTCGCTGACTCTGTGAAGCTGTATGTAGGATGTACTCGGTGAAGAATAACTCCTGTAGAGCTGAAGACGATGAACTGTGTCTTCAAACCGGGCCTGAAACCAACATCAGGAGGAAGCACTGCTTAGTGCTCAGCAGCATCCAAATTTATATTATACTATGCATAATGATTGTCAAAGCCATGGAAAATGTGGAGGAAGTGTTAGCACCTCTATATCAAGCGTGGCAATGCTGTCAGAGAGCTCAACCTGAAATGACATCACCCCATCAGCAGTAACAGGAAGCTCGATTTCTTGGATGGAAGGGAAGCTGGGCGTCGATGTGCTGTTCATGTGAGTCAATGTGCTGTTCATGTGAGGCAGGGATTCCTCCTCGTTCCACATCCACGTCCAGGGGCTGAACTCATGCTGGGTCACCGCCAGCTGCACACTTCTGCTCTGTTCTTCAGCAGTCAGGGGCTGCTTGTTATAGGTGGTTAACTTCACCTAATAAAACAGAACATTTTTTGAAAAGTTTGAAAGAGTGAATCTCATGAATAAATGAATACAACCTGTTGGTTATGTCTGGGTCATATTTCACTAACTGACCAACTATCTAGCTAACTAAATAAATAAATATTGCATAAAGATAATTAAACAATTTTTTTTTGCATAATGACATTATTGTCATGACAATTAAATTAAAAAAAATAGTTTAAAGAAAATTAACCACATTTTTTAGAACCATAAAGGTTTTTGCATTGTGACATTATTTTCATGACAATTAAACATGTTGTATATAAAAATATATTATATGATATATTATTTAAATTCTGCAATTATGTTAAAAAATTTATATATTATTTAAACGCTGTTATTAATGAGAAAATTATATTTGATTTAAATACCGTAATTAATGTAAAACAAATATATTTAATTTAAATACTGACATTTATGTGTAAATATTTATATTTTATTTAAATACTGTGTGTATGGGTTTTAGCTCAAAATACCCCACAAATAATTTATAGCATGTTCAAATTGTCACTTTTTGAGGGTGAGCAAAAAGTTGTTGCTTTTGTGTGTCCCTTTAAATGCAAATGAGCTGCTGCACCCAGCTCCCTTTCTAGAAGAGGGCGGAGCTTCAAGAGCTCATGTCCGCAGCTCCGATTACCTCACGCAGACACATACCAAACTGTCAGCCTTTTATGTTCAAACCGGAGTCAGACAATGATGGAGAATAAGACAGGACGCTTCTAAATGGATAGATGATGGATTTATGAGTTAACTATGAGTTAACTTGTGAAGACCGACTCGGGTAAAGACATCTTCTCTCGACTCTACCTGTGATCGACTCCACCGAAGAGCGAACACCGATACAGCACTTAAATATCTAATTTTTCTGTCCTTTTTCACCTTCCTTTCTCTCTTACAATGTGCTTTCAATACATTCCCACTGTCTCTCGACCACGATCCATTGTCACACGCAGAAGGCAGCGCAACACTGCTAATCTGCGTCTGATTCCCTCCTCCACTAATGCCCCTCCCTCTTTTTCTGTTGGTCTATGGAACTGTCAGTCAGCTGTCAACAAAGCTGATTTCATTCCGGCCTTTGCCTCTCACTCCACTCTCAATATCTTGGCTTTGACTGAGACCTGGATCCGTCCAGATGACTCAGCAACCCCTGCTGCTCTCTCTAACAATTTCTCTTTCTCACACACCCCTCGTCACACTGGGAGGGGCGGAGGAACAGGTCTCCTCATTACTAACAATTGGAAATACTCAACCCACACCTCTCTATGCAACAACAACTCATTCGAATACCATGCTATTACAGCCTCAACTCCCGTTAAAATCCATCTTGTAGTCATTTACCGTCCCCCAGGTCAATTGGGCACCTTTGTTGAGGAACTAGATGTGCTGCTGTCCTCATTTCCGGAGGATGGCAGCCCACTTCTAATTCTTGGCGACTTCAATATTCACCTGGACAAACCATATGCTACAGACTTCCACTCCCTCCTAGCCTCATTCGATCTCAAACGACATGTCACCTCACACACCCATAAATCTGGTAACCAACTTGACCTCATATACACACGCAACTGCACTACAGATAATATCCTGGTCAAACCCCTACACACCTCAGACCATTACTTCATCACTTTTAATCTACAACTTACTGCCCCGCATTCCCAATCCCACAACCAGTTACTTTCAGACGAAACCCACGCTCTCTTTCTCCCTCTCATCTCTCCTCCGCTGTGTCATCCTCTCTTCCCTCACCCACACAGTTCTCATCCATGGATGTCAACACTGCAACAGACACTCTATGCTCTACTTTAACTTCTTGTCTAGATAGTATCTGCCCTCTGTCTTCTAGGCCAGCACGCCCCACTCCTGCTAACCCATGGTTATCTGATGTTCTTCGTGAACACCGGACAAAACTAAGGGCAGCAGAGAGAAAATGGCGAAAATCTAATGACCCGTCTGACCTGGGTAAATATCAATCTCTGCTCTCATCATTTTCAGATGATGTCCATGTGGCTAAATCCTCATATTTCCACAACAAAATCAACACCACCTCTAACACACGCACACTCTTCAGAACATTCAACACTCTCCTCTGTCCACCTCCACCACCTCCTACCACCTCCTTATCTCCAGACGACTTTGCCCACTTCTTCACAAATAAAACTACAACCATCAGCAGTCAGTTCCCACCCCCGCACACACAGGATTTTAGATCAGCCACACCCACAGCCAAACATCTTCTCTCCTCCTTCTCTACACTCACTGAGGCAGAAGTATCTAAACTTCTCCTCTCCAGCCATCCCACCACCTGCCCTCTAGATCCTATCCCCTCACACCTTCTACAAGCCATCTCTCCCACACTTCTACCAGCACTCACACATCATCAACACATCTCTCAGCACTGGCTTTTCCCTACCACATTCAAGCAGGCCCGGGTCACCCCACTGCTTAAGAAACCCACTCTAGACACATCACTTCTAGAGAACTACAGACCTATTTCTCTCCTGCCTTACATTGCAAAAACACTTGAGCGGGTTGTTCTCAACCAGGTTTCATTTTTCCTCTCACAGTCAAATCAGCTGGACGTTAACCAGTCAGGTTTCAAAAGGCCCACTCAACAGAGACTGCATTACTGTCAGTCACTGAAGCCCTGCGGATGGCAAAAGCTGCTTCCAGATCATCAGTCCTAATCCTCCTCGATCTATCTGCTGCATTTGACACAGTGAATCACCAGATTCTTCTGTCCACCCTCTCATCACTGGGCATCACAGGGACTCCACTCCACTGGTTTGAGTCTTACCTCACAGGTAGGTCTTTCAAGGTTGCCTGGAGAGGTGAGGTATCCAAAGCACATCAATTGACCACGGGGGTTCCTCAGGGCTCAGTGCTGGGACCTCTACTCTTCTCCATTTACACTACGTCACTGGGACCCATCATACAGGCACATGGCTTCTCATACCATTGCTATGCTGATGACACTCAACTCTATCTTTCATTTAAACCAGATGACCCCACAGTAAATGGTCGCATCTCAAGCTGTCTGGCAGACATCTCGGCATGGATGAAAGAACACCACCTTCAGCTCAACCTGGCTAAGACTGAGTTTCTCGCCTTCCCTGCCAATCCGACTCTACAACACAACTTCACCATCCAGCAAGGTTCATCTCTGATTACCCCTCAGGGTCGGTCAGAAATCTTGGAGTAATCTTTGACGACCAGCTGTCCTTCAAAGACCACATTTCAAAGACAGCTCGATCATGCAGGTTTGCTCTGCACAACATCAGGAAGATCAGACCGTTCCTTACAGAGCATGCAACACAACTTCTCGTCCAGGCCCTTGTCATTTCTAGGCTTGACTACTGCAATGCGCTTCTGGCTGGTCTTCCATCGTGTGCAATCAAAACTCTTCAATTGATTCAGAATGCTGCAGCACGTCTTGTATTCAATGAGCCCAAAGGGCCCATGTCACACCTCTCTTCATCTCTCTGCACTGGCTGCCACTTGATGCCCGCATCAAGTTCAAGGCCTTGACACTCGCCATGGATCCACCACAGGCTCGGCACCAGCATATTTCGACTCGCTCCTACGAGTCTACACCCTACCAGAAGCCTTCGCTCAGGTAAGGAGCGTAGGCTTATGGTACCATCCTGAGAGGCATGAAATCCCTCTCCAGAACTTTTCATTCACCGTTACTGGCTGGTGGAACAATCTTCCTACCTCCATCCGGATGGCAGAATCACTGTCATCATTCAAAAGACAGCTAAAAACTCATCTCTTCCGTGAACACTTATCATAAAAAAAAAAAAAAAAAAAAAAAAAAAAAAAAAAACCCTCTTCTCTTTTATTCCTTCCTTATTCTAGCTTAAGCTTATTCTATGTGATATCCAAAGCTTGGTATTTAAGGCACTTTTTGCGTTTTTGCGCCTATTCATGACCGATCGCTTCCTGTACTCCTATGTTGTAAGTCGCTTTGGATAAAAGCGTCTGCTAAATGCCTAAATGTAAATGTAAATGTAAACTATCTTAACTAAGTCATTGATTAGCATATTCTGTCATGTTAATCTATAATTCACTCATGTGGGAACTGTTGTAAAATGCTCAGAGAATATCTGCTGCATTAAGATAGAACTGGTATAGTTTAGTTTAATTATGACTATTGTTGTCATCTTGCTTTTATGACATGCTATTGCATTTGTGTTTGTACTGTATTGCAATAAAAATGAAAAGACGGATGACAGCTTGAGCGACTCCCAAATGTGCTCTACAACTCTTCCTCTTCTCAACATGGCCTTTGTTGCATGTTGCATTAATTTTAATAAATAAATCATTACAGTAATTTTGTGTAATGAACTAAGTAAAACGTATCTACACAGTAATAAAACAGAGATGTCTTACACTTTTACGGTTAATAGTCATTCAAATAATGTTACAAAACAATAAACCTTAATGTTTCTAAAAATAGGCTCAAGTTTTATGTAAAATATAATTTCTTATTTGTCCCTTTGATTTTTAGGGTGAAGCCTAAAACTAGTCTTAAAAGTTAGATATCTAAATGTTTTTCATCAAGAAATGTAATGCTACTGTTTTTCCTTCTGTCTTTACCTGAGCAGTGAAGGTCATGGAGGGTTTAATGATTTGTGGAAGTTGCAGAAAGTCAATATTATATTTATTATTCACAATATAAACCCTCACGCTGCTGTTGTACGTTAAACCTGCAGATAGAGAAATGACAAACATGTCAAATGAAATCTGAAAGCACATGTCCATTTGTTTATTAATTTGCATGCAGGTCAGTTACAGTTATTATGTTTGATAGCTGGGTATAAACAGGACGGGACACACCTGTAACACCCTCTGTGACATTCACGGTAATGTCAATATATTCTCTTGGCTGGTATCCTTCATAATATAAATGTATGTAATCAGCAGAGGGTCTGTCCAATAACACATCTAATGTGATGTCAGCAGAGCCGTCAATCTGCACCAGAAACAGTAAGTCCGATTAACAGTTAAACAAACTTTAACTGTAAAATTCAACCGTTTGTAACGTTACTCACCGTTTCCTCATGTTCGTGACGTCTATCGAGGCCATTGAATACGTGAACATATGTCACAGACATCAGCCCACTGACGGGCTTCCCATAAAAATATCTGACAACAAAAGAAAAAGTATCAATTTTTGTGTTTATTATGAATAATGCAATTATTATTCAGGACAAACGCTCACTTTGCTGTGACTGTCCCTGTCAGTGTTTCTTCATAAAACAGGATGGAGGGAACGTTCACTTTCACCTCAAATCTAGGAAGCACTGTAAGCATAGGCTACATTAAAGATTAATGTCTTGAAACATTGATCATATTATAAACCATAAGTAGCTTATATTATGTGCAATCTCACCATAGTAGTCCACAATAAACTCTCTCTCGTGTACAACATCCTGCGTGTCCAAAACAACATTGTTAGAATTGTGTAAAGAGCAATAAAGCTGAAATGAAATCAATATAGAACTAAAGGCCCGTTCACGCCAAGGACGGTATAGATATAGTTCTAAAAAACGTTCTCAATATTAAACACCACAGCTAACGGTAATGGCACATAGAAAAAAATATTGTTGCATGGTTGCAATCACTTTCAGAAAAATGTTATCCAGCTGATGAAAGATAAAAGCACTGACAGCCAATCAGAATCCATCCTGCGGAAGATCTCGAGCAAACAAGCATGCGCATAAAACAGAACGATATCGTCCATGGTGTGGACGCTAAATAATAGTTATCTTTATAGTAGGCTAATTGTTCTTGGTGTGAACGGGCCCTAATATAGTATTTATGGCTCTTGGTGTGAATGGGCCTTCAAGGGTTATTTCACCCAAAAATGAAAATTATCCCATAATTTATTCCCTCAAGCCATACTTGGTGTGTATAAAAAAAAATATCCTGGCTCTTCCACAGTTTATAAGCTTAGGCCTTTATTAACCTCCTGGAGCCATGTGGATTAGTTTTATGATGGATGGATGTGCTTTTTGGGGGCTTTAAAATCTCAGGTAGGCCTACCATTCACTCTCATTATAAAGCATGGAAGAGCCAGGATATTTTTTTTAATATAACTCTGCTTGTGTTTGGCAAAAAAAAAGAAAAGAAAAAAAGTCATATAGGATGGCTTGAGGGTGTGTACATTTTTGGGTGACCAAGCCCTTTAAGTCTAAATCAAATTAAAGCTTTTTGCATTTTCTGGAAGTGCGTGATGAACGTGCTGAGCACAATTCGAGGGTGTTGTGGGTGGCTGACAGGACACTTCTATGCTGTTTCAAGTGGTTTTTAGAGTGTTGTTATGCAGTTGCTAAGGTGCTTTTCACACAACTCACATTTTTCCGACTACAATTTTCCATGGACCAAGCGGTGGGTTCTGAGAGAGTTTCAGCTCTTTTGAAACAACACCTAGAACCCCGTCCACAGACAGCCACTGTCGAATCATATTCCCCTTGGGATCCTGCTCACATTAAAAACACACAAAAATAAATATATATTTTAAAACACCTATACGTGTACTGTGCTAGACTAAGATATTGTTGTCCTATTGTTGGTTTGATTGCTTCTATTGTTCTCCTCGTTTGTAAGTCTTTGGATAAAAGCATCTGCTAAATGATTAAATGTAAATAGAATAGTCTCTTGTCTGATTAAGCAAGCACACTATAAAACAAACAAAACAAGCACGATATAATTTTATAAAATATCATATAATAATGATAACATAATGGTATTAGATGATTTTTTAAGTACATGTAATAGATTACAATCAATAAAACAATTGCAATTATATTGTAAAAGGTTTTCCCTGCATTTACACTGTTCTGACTAGCATGTGGCATCATTTTGTGAAACAATTGGTTCATAATGACACTGCTGATGTATCTGCTAGAATAGTGCTAAAATAACCATTACCAATCACTTGAGACACCCACCCTGATATAAATGTTGATCTGGCCTTTGTGCGGCTTTCCTTCGAGTGTGACTGATACAACCCGAAATTTCACCGTCTGCCCTGGTTGGTAATTGTTCTTGTCAGTCTGGATAAAGATGGATGTGCACTTGGGGCTGAAGAGCATTGCGGTGGAGTTTGAAAACACTTGTTCAGTTCCAACAAACCCCTTAACGTACAGCTGATATGGATACCAGTAATGCAAATCATCATAAAAGGTCTAGAGGAGGGAAAGTAATACACAGTAAACTCTTTATGTAGGTCACAGACAAACAGCCTCTGATGCAACCTTCTGGTTTTCAAACAATTCATTTATTTTATTTAGAGATTGAATCTTAGAAACTTGAGTCCTGATACTCACAGGCGGAAGAGACAGTAGTCTGGTAGAGCCTTTAAAATCAAAGCAGAGCAGACATAAATACTTATTTGAACAGGGTGGAGGCGTATATTATATAATATTATATTTACATTGAGTAGGTCATTCTAAAAAGGTGACTGTTCGAGTTTGACAATGCCATTATAAATGTAAATTTAGGTTAGGTTACTTTATGTATACCCGCAGGTAAATTTGTTTTCCAGTAAAATGATATGATCTTCACACAACATTTCAAAAACACATTTAAAAAAAGATACATGATATATCTCAACAAAATAACAATAACATGATACATGATACATGTGCTCAAGACTCTACCACTCATGACGTAAGATATAATTATATAAACCTATACACACAGCCTTTATATACACCAATCAGGCATAACATTATGAATAACACTGATTATCTCTTCATCACGGCTCCTGTTAGTGGGTGGGATATATTAGTCAGCAAGTGAAAACATTTTCCTCAAAGTTGATGTGTTAGAAGGAGGAAAAATGGGCATGCATGAGGATTTGAGCGAGATTGACAAGGGCCAAATTGTGATGGCTAGACGACTGGGTCAGAGCATCTCCAAAACTGCAGCTCTTGTGGGGTGTTCCCGGTCTGCAGTGGTCAGGATCTATCAAAAGTGATCCAAGGAAGGAACAGTGGTGACAGGGTCATGGGCGGCCAAGGCTCATTGATGCATGTCGGGAGCATATGGTCCGATCAAACAGACGAGCTACTGGAGCTCAAACTGCTCAAGAAGTTAATGCTGGTTCTGATAGAAAGGTGGGTGCCCATGGTGGGCACATGATCATCAGAACTGGATCACGGAGCAATGGAAGAAGGTGGCCTGGTCTGATGAATCACATTTTCTTTTACATCACATGGATGGCCGGGTGCATGTGTGTTGCTTACCTGGCACATGGCACCAGGATGCACTATGGCAAGAAGGCAAGCCGGCGGAGGCAGTGTCCAAGAACGTTTAAATCCAGAGAAATAAGCTATTTTAACCAGGACACAGGCCGTGTCTGTGCGTCGGCTATCAATGACATCATACCCATTTTACCCTCGATTTCTGTATTATTTTGTAGAAACCATGGAAACACCAAAGATGCTTTAATATATTGTGTTTTATTAGACAGGTGATCAACTTTTCCGGTCAGACTAAATACCATTGACCCCCACTCTCTGTGTCCTATTGGTTAAAAAGTCAAGAATCCAACCCAGCTGATTATTACTTAACTCGGACTGTTCTAAGAGCCTTCTGGTCAAAATGCAGGGTTGGATTGTATTAAAAGCTGAAGAAAAGTTCATAAATAAAAGTCTGGCATGTGTTACATTTTCTTTCAAATGTCTAAAAAGCAAATTAAGCAATAGCTCGGACCTGAAACTTCAGAAATTCATCGAAGGCGGACAGTAGTGGAGTATTTTTACTCTGCTGAAGTTTTTCTTTGGAAAACTTTTACTTCTCAACATTCCAATGCATAAAGTCATACTTTTCGCTGCACTACGTTTCATATTGAATATCATGTAATACTTTATAATACTGTATACTTTTACTCAAGTAAAAGTATTCAGAGTTTTTCTTGAGTACAAGTAAGAAAGCATTTTTTTAAAGGATAATTTTTTGTAAAACCCAAATTTGTATTTATGAAATGTAGTGCAGTAAAAAGTATGACATTATATATTATGCTTTGGAACGTAGTGAAGTAAGAGTTTTCCAAAGAAAAACACTAATAAAGTACATACTTGAGTAGAAAGTAAAAATACTTCACTACTGTCTGCCTCTGAAATTAATACATGGCGCTTTATGGAGAGAAAAAAATATATATATATATATATATATATATATATATATATATATATATATATATATATATATATATATATATATATATATATATATATATATTTCTTTTACCTGCTGGGACAGTGCTCTGTGTTTGGGCCACACTGGTGTTTCCATGGGTGAGTTCAGCTGTGACTTTGATGGGATAATTTGACAGAACGGTGACTGATATTGTGGTGGGAACGCCACAGCGCAGAACTTCAGAGACGGATATGAGATAGGAGGGATTCTCTGCTAGGCTGAAACAAAAAAACGTATTGTTTTCATGCGATTATGATATTTATAATATATATCTGTGATTGTATTCCACATTATATATTTCTCTCAATAATTCGTTTTTTACATATATATATATAAATATAGGCATGAAAACAGCATTTATTTTTTTATTTTTTAGAACTTATAACATTAGAAACATTAAACTCTAAACTATACTTTTCTATCTTGCACTACCATTCAAAAGTTTGAGATCCGTAAGATAAAAAAAGAAAGAAATCAATACTTTTATTCATCAAGGATGCATTCAATTGATCAAAAGTGACAGTAAAGACATTTATAATGCTACAAAAGATTTCTGTTTGACATAAATGCTGTTCTTTTGAACTCTCAATTCATCAAAGAATTTTGAAAAAATGGTTTCCACAAAAAAATTCAAAAAAAATTGTCTGATGTTTCCTGGTTTCATTTTAAAATGTATTAAAATAGAAAATAGTTATTTTAATTTGTAATAATAATTCACCATATTAGTATTTTTACTGTGTTTTAAATAAATGCAGCCTTGGTGAGAATTAGAGACTTCTTTAGAATATCCTACCGACCCCAAACTTGTGAATGGCGTGTGTGTATTGACATAATGAAGCATGAAAAAATCTAGAAACTTTTCAAGAGACAAAAGATTTAGAATATTAAGCACAATAAACATTTATTTTGCCATCAGAATGTTATTCAAAAACCCTGAAAATGTCAAAAGCTACACAGAAATTCTCTTCTGTGATTATTTTAAGTAATTAATTAATTAACTAACCATTTTAATCACTTTTTACATAACTATTACAAACATGTTACTGTAGTAGAATTTAAAACGGTCTCAAACCTGGGTGTGATTAGAGTTCCACTGTGGAAAAGTAAACATGCCAGGACACCAAAGACTTGAAGCCACTCCATTTGCAGGTGTGACACTCCAGTGAACGCTCTTACTGAACTCCGATTAACAGATGCTTTTAAAGAGCGATCCAACACCTGATCCTTCATCACTCCACCTACACACCTGAGGGAATAACAGCCCATTCACTGGACAATGAACGGACCCATATACAAAGACTTGCATAACGTGTTTGAGAACACTGTAAAAAAAAAAAAAAAAACCTTGTAATTTAAACTGTTGAAGATTTCAAAAATTCAAAAATGCTTTGGTGAACAGTAAGTTCCTGTATTACAGAGAACGCATGTAATAGATCTAACCTCACATTTAGTGTCATTTTATAGTAGCATTTTTGGAAGTAAAAAGAACAAAATCAACTCATAACAACGGAAAACCATAACCTTTCCCACAATTCCCTGTGTGACAGCTCACATTATGTTTTTTATTTTTATTTAAATGATGATGTTTTTTTTCTAATCTGTTATATACATTAGGCTTATGTTATGTTATGTTATGATGTTGTTATGTTATGTTATGTTATGTTATGTTATGTTATGTTATGTTATATGATATGATATGATATGATATGATATGATATGATATGATATGATATGATATGATATGATATGATATGATATGATATGATATGATATGATATGATGTTATGTTATGATATGATGTTATTTTATGTTATGTTATGTTATTTTATGTTATGTTATGTTATGTTATGTTATGTTATGTTATGTTATGTTATGATATGATATGATATGATATGATATGATATGATATGATATGATGTTATGTTATGTTATGATATGATGTTATGTTATGTTATGTTATGTTATGTTATGTTATGTTATGTTTATTATGTTATGATATGATGTTATGTTATGTTATGATGTTGTTATGTTATGATGTTATGTTATGTTATGTTATGTTATGATATTATGTTGTTATATTATATGTTGCTAAATTAACGTTTATTGCATTATTTGATTGTTGTGTGTTACCATGATAGTGTTTTGTATTTGTGTGCATCACTCTGCACCTTTATGTTAGAACGTACCAAAACTACTTTACTGATGAACTTTGATTCATCATGTGTTTTTCTCTTGTACTATCAGTGTTATTATGGTGGATGTCACTTTGTATAAAGGAAAAACAATTTTAATAGCAGCACATATATACTTGTAAATTACTGATTTAAATAAAATGTAATCAGTGAAATTTACAGGCGTTTCTGTAAATATTTATGGTTTTTTGTTTTTTTATTCTCTTTTTATTAATATTATTATTTACGGCGAAGAACTAACAGCAGAGAGAAGTCATTTAATTAATTGTATCAAATCTTAAAATAAAATTGAATATAACATTTAATTTAATTTAATTTAAAAAATAAAATAATTAAAATTTATAAAATTATAATTAAAAATAAAGGCATTAAAATAATAATAGAACATGTAATCAAATAAAACTAATAAAACTACAAATCGAATCAAATAAAAACAATCAGTAATAGTAATACTGTGAAATAAATACATTAAAATAATAATAGAAAATCTAAGACAAAATAAAATAACAAAAAATAAATACATTAAAATAATAATAAAAAACATCTGACAAAAGAAAAAGAATAAAATAAAACAATAAAAAATACAATTAACAGTAAATACATTAAAATAAAAATAAAAATATTGTTTAAATAAAATAAAAGCGTTGTATTGAACAAAAACTGCATGTGTGTTTTCCATCGCGCCGACAGATGTCGCTGTTAAAAAACACAATGGAACGTCACACACGTGACGTAGAGGTGAGAGGTCGGAGCGTCGACCCACACACACACACACACACACACGGGAGAATGACAACATTACGAGCTTTCACGTGCGATGATCTGTTTAAATTCAACAACATGTGAGTAATACAATTACAAATTATATTACTGTGCTGTTAATTACCATTTCTAAAAAAGTACTGTAGCGTTACTATCGTAAAGCGAGCTGAAGGTAACGTTAATACTATGACACCAACCTTTTAGTAACTTATCCTGGTATTACCAGCAAGCAGCTTCTTTTTACTATGGTAGCGCTACAGCTGATAAATGTGTTTTAATATCACATTCAAAATGATGATGCAGCAGCACAGTCTACTAACAGAAAGCATGTTTATTAACATATCAGAATATTTACAAGGAACATGCTCAAAAACATGGTACTTTCTGTTAGTAGATTGTGCACATGTTGTATAACATCTAGTGATATCCGAGTTTTACTTATTATAATTTTAATATTGATTAATATTGTATTTGTATTGTCATATCTAATTTAGGTGTGTCTACATGCTTCTCGTCATATGTGAGATTGTGATATTTACATTAATTTGTGTATTTGCATCCCACAGTAATCTGGACCCCTTGACAGAGACTGTATCCTTTCAAACAATTATGAGCTGATATGCTGATTATCTCAAAATAACCAGTTCTTGTCTTTATTAATCAGCCTCTCACCAGTCTTTTTGTTAACCTTCATTCCATGTACAGTATGGAATTCCCTTCTATCTTCAGTATTTGGCTCACTGGCCGGAGTATTTCATAGTAGCAGAGGCTCCAGGAGGAGAACTGATGGGCTACAGTGAGTGAAATGTGCTTTTAGTTGAACATTTTAGCTGCGAGTGCATTTAAAAGGTGAACATTCAGGCATTATTTACTCACGTATCGTTCCAATCCTGTAGGATTCTCTCTCGTCTGTGGAATATAAAACAGACATGCTGGGTGTGGAACAGAGAGACATTTTGCTTAGTCAAGATTTTACTTAACTTTTAACAAAAGCAATCAATTTTTATTGTTCCTGAGAAAAACAAAAATATAGAGCAAGATTAGATGAATGTGTTGAATTATGTATTATATTACATACCAGAATGAGTTAAAGGAGAGGGGCTGAAAAATAAGACAGGGCTCCAGGCTAACATTTTTCACCAGGAGCACAGTGGCCCCCAACTGAAAATAGTAGGGGTCCACACCGTAAATCAACATGCTAATTCCCGCTGTATTACTACTAAATACTCAAAGAATGACAAAACCTCGAACCACTAGCGTTTCGAGTATGAGATGTTATGGAACGTGATTTGTTGAATTCAGTGAACGAATACGCCCTTTACTGACCGAGATGCTCTTGAGTCTGAACGAGAGATCTAGTTCATGAACGAATTGAACGAACTGGTACATGTCATGTGTTAAAAAATGATAAAGCTGACAGTATTGGTTAAATAGATCACATGTGTGTTACGTCAGCAAATATAGCATTCTAGAGAGCATGTAATTGGAGTGATCTATTGAATGAACACGCACATATTTACTGGTCGCACAAGTGCAACTGGATGTAAAATTCAGTAGCCCACTCTCAAATTTTGGTTGCAAAATACAAATTTTGGTTTCAGAGATGGACCAAATGATTACTTTTAGATCCAAAATTATGAAGATAAAAATAATTTTCTTTGGAAAAACATGCACTGATGAATCACTCATAATATGACCGATTCTAAATATGGTCGATTTTAAACGGATAGTTCACCCAAAAATGAAAATTCTGTCATCAATTACTCATCCTCATTTCGATCCAAACCCTTTCGTTCATCTTTGGAACACAAATGAAGATCTTTTTGATGAAATCTGAGATCTTTCTGTCCCTCCATTGACAGCTACGCAACTACCACTGACGCTTTAAAAAGTTCATAATGAGATCGTAAAAATAATCTGTATGGATTGAGACTCGATCACGTTATATGATGAGCAGATTGAATTTAGGCTTTTATTCACATATAAAAATTCAGCAACTCACACATCAGTTGTGGTAACCGGAAGCTCAAGCATGTGTGAGAACCAATGGGGTTCATTCTTGTGTTACGCAGTACGTTTGAGCTTCAGTGAGAACCAATGAGGTTCATTCTCGTGTTACGCAGCACATTTGAGCTTCAGTGAGAACCAATGAGGTTCATTCTCGTGTTACGCAGCACGTTTGAGCTTCAGCGAGAGCCAAACGACATAAGGGTGAGTAATTAATGACAGAATTTTCCTATTGGGTGAACTGTCCCTTTAACAGTCAGATTGGAGTGTGTATATATAACCTGTATGTCAATGGTCATCCTGTAGTCATGGGAAAGGCAGAAGGGTCCGTGGCCAGGGAGGAGTGGCACGGGCACGTCACCGCTCTCTCTGTGGCCCCAGAGTTCAGACGACTGGGTCTGGCTGCTAAACTCATGGAGATGTTAGAGGAAATCTCAGAAAGGTAGAGCAAACTTTACAAAAGCATCTATAATGCATGTCAAAATAAAAGCAGGCAGTAAAAATGAAAATCATATAGTTTATTAGTTGTAAAATTACAGTAAATGCTAGTTTTGCCGACAGTATATCGGTGTCCTGATTCTAAACACTTCTCAACACACTGAGTTATTGTGTTTTTCTTCTATTTAGGAAGGGCGGATTCTTTGTGGATCTCTTTGTGCGGGTTTCCAACCAAGTTGCTGTGAATATGTACAAACAGCTGGGCTACAGCGTGTACAGAACGGTTATAGAGTACTACTCTGCCAGTAACGGTGAACCTGACGAAGATGCTTATGGTGAGCTATTCACTTGTCTGCTTATTGAATAAAAGTTTGTGGTCAATTTTATTCATCAAGGAAACATTCAATTGATTAAAAGTGACAGTAAAGACATTTACATTTATAAAACATTCTTTCTATTCATCAAATCATTCCAAAATGTATCATGTTTCAACAGAAAGCAGTGGATTAAGCAGCAACTGTTTTCAGCATTGATAATAATAATTCAGCATATTAGAATGATTTCTGAAAATGTAGCTTTGATCACAGGAATAAATTACATTTTACAATATATTCAAACACATTTTAAATTATAAAAAAGAAATAACAGCCTTGGTGAGCAGAAGAGCCTTCTTTCATGAACAATAAAGAATCTTACCAACTCTAAACTTCTGAACGGTTATTAGAGGCAAGCATCACTGTTATTACTGCCTATATTTAAGGTTAGAGATTTTAATAAACCCCCAACCTTAAATGTTGAACTCAAAGACAACACAACTCGTCTTGCAACATTTATGCTGCTTTGTTTATTAACTTAGCTAAGTAATCAGACTTACAATTTTCACCTGGCAAACAGTAAAAAGGGCAGAAAAAAAACGAGACTGAAATTGCAACATTATCAGTGCACTAAAACCCACTGAGAGTCGTAGCATCATGGCAAAGCTAAACTCATGTTTATGTAAAATACTGATTTCAACTGTTCTTTCCTTTTGACAGATATGAGGAAGGCTTTATCCAGAGACACAGAGAAGAAATCCATAATTCCGCTTCCGCATCCTGTCCGACCAGAAGATATTGAATAACACTAATACGTGGCTCTCTGAAATGACCAAAATCCAACTGGGAAAACAGACATTTGCTGATTTGAAATGTCGGAGAGTCACTGCTTTGAACAGATTCTTTGAATTGTTGTTTTCTATTGGTTTAATAAAGCTGAAATTAAAGGACATTGGAACTGTAGTTACATGAAAAAAAAAACGTGAATCTTGGCTGATTTGTCTTTTTAAACAAAATACAAAGCTTTTGTTTAGGTAACTTTCCCTGTAACTGCACAGACTGGGAATACAGTATGGACATAAACTTTATATATATAATGCCCATGCGCTGCTTCTGTAAATTACTTAAATAAACAGGATTCAGCCTCTGCATTCTTGTATTAGTTATTAAAGTGTAGATCCACAGAAAAATACTTTGCACATCATCACTGATGACATGATAATTGCATGAACGTTTGTGATATGATCCCTCTGATTATTCAACGGTGTTGTAAGCGATGCTTGTGATTGCAAATCAGCTCGAGGATGTCATTTCACAGTCACAAAAAAACAGAAGTAGCGACAGATCTTCCATATAGTGATGTACATCCAAGTGTAAAAGATTGTTGTTTTCACCAAAAGATCAAAATTACATTTTGATAAAAAATTCAGTAAAAAATTAAATGAAACATGCATGCAATTAATTGTTCACATTAAGATCTATAATATGCATTCAGAAAATAGATTGAATTTTTATTTCACAACAACGGAGGGTTATCAAATAAAAAGATCGGCACAAGTATATTTGGTTTGCACCTTTATTTTGTTACAAAAGAAAAGACAAAGAGTCAAATATATGTTAAGTTCCAACCACACCAGTTCACTGTTTTTCTGCATCCGCCTTTGTTTGTTCGGTCTTATCTTTGTCATCTTGGTGGTCTTTATCACTCTCGCTGTCGCTGCTGCTGCTGCTACTACTCTCATCATCATCATCACGATCGTCACAGTCTTTTTCCTTCTGCTCCCTATGGGCTGCAGGTTCCTGCTCCTCTGGTTCTGAGCTCTCCTGTGGTTCCTTCCCTTGAGGAACCTGCTGTTCTTCTTCTTCTTCTTCTTCTTCTTCTTCTTCCTGCTCTTCCTCATCCTCCTGCTGCTGCTGTTTCTTCCACATCTTGGCCATGGCCAGCAGTTTGAGGTTGGGCTGATTGGCAGCATCCTCTGGGAAGATGTAGTCGTAATATTCTTCCCAACCTGCATCCGACTAATAAACCAACGACAGTGTTAGGAATGACTAGTCGATGCAAGAAAAAAAAACACGAAAAGACTCTCACCCCGTCCTCTGCTGTGAGCTTCCTCCTCTTCTTCACCTTCTCAGGCAAGAGTTTGTGGACTCTGTCCTTGTTGGCGAACGATCCAAACTCCTCCTCAAAGTCTCTCCAGGACTCCAGCAGCATCAGACGCTCCTCCTTCTCCTCACAGCCCTGCATACTCTTATTGGCCTCCTCGTAGATCTGTCTGCATCGCTGTATGCGGTCATCACTGTCAATGGACATCTCAAACTGGGCATAGCTGATCCAGACCTACAATACAACGAGATTGAAATCGAATGAGTCAGAATGGTATTTAAAATGAGCATGTTGTGTTGCCATCGTTCTGATTGCTTACTTTGACATGTTGCGTGCGCTGTAACAGTCTCTTGTACAGTCCTCGTGTGTTATCGTATTCTTCTTGCTCGATCTCAAAGTCGATGTATGACTTCCACAGCACCTGATGTAAACACAGTGGAGAAACAGTTAAGACCTTTAACCCAGTAGACATATGAAATAATAGATTTCAAAAAGCCTTTTATGTTGAGTACTATATTCGATACATCAGGATTTTATGGCTCATATAGAGAGAATACGGAGCTCATACTAGAGGAGAAAACATTTATTTTATTCAGAGGTCCAAAAAAAAGTAATTTAGTGCAGATGCTGATATTTATATGGCCCAAAAAAATACAATTCTGATAGCTTGTAAATTTTCTTTAACAGAAACTACTTAGATTATATCACATAAATAGTGTGATTTAGTGTGAAATTGAAGTTGTGTCACTCTATATCTCCCAATAATACGTCTTAGGCCCCATCCACACGGAGACGCGTTTAGCTGTATACGTAAACATTTTCTTTCATATCAGCGTTTCGTCCACACGGATCAGATTTGGGAAATCAGGGAAAGCTCTGGCTTTGTGTGGATGTGGCCTTAGTTAGATTATATTGAAATGCTTAGTTTATGATAGAATAGAATGATGATTGAGAGATGAACAAATAAACCTCAAAAATCCTGATGGAAAATATTTGATACTTATATTTCAACATGATTTGAACTAGACTTATCAAAATTAAATGTGAAAATGGCCTTAAAGGGATAGTTTTTTTGAGATAGGAATTTTGGGTTTTCATGAGCTGTATGCCAAAATCATCAGTATTAAAACAATAAAAGACATGAAATATTTCAGTTGGTGTGCAATGAATCTAAAATATATGAAAGTTTAATTTTTATCATTACATTATGGAAAATAATGAACTTTTATCACAATATGCTAATTTTTTGAGAAGGACCTGTATATGACTTTCTTCAGCCAAACACAATCAGAGTTATATTAAAATACATCCTGGTTCTTTCAAGTTTTATAATAAGCTTCAAAATCTTTGTTACCATTCACTACCAGCTTGGAAGAGCCAGGATATTTTTTAATATAACTGATCGTGTTTGGCTGAAAGAAGAAAGTCATATACACCTAGGATGAGTAAATTATGGGATAATTTTTAATTTTGGGTGAACTAGCCCATTAAACTTTAACATGACCTGGAAGGGACCAATGACTGTAAAAAGAGAGATACGTAAAGTTCTGACCTCTGGCATGTCCAATCGTGGTTGTCCAATGGCCAGTTCAAATATAGCTCTGGCCCGTTCTGTGTCTCCCAGGATTGTCTCCAGCTCAGCAAACTTGATCCAGGTGGTGCAGTTCTCTGGACTGAACTCCAGGTACTTCTCATAGAGCTTCCTGCAGCGGTCAAACTCCCTCAACTGTAGCTCCAGCTCGATGTAGCCTTTAAACAGTTTGTTTTTGGGACACTTTCCGATGGCTGTGCCCTGATAGGACAGAGGTCAGAGGTCAATTACACTACCTTATAATAAATTTGAACTTAAACCATTCAAAAGTTTGGAGAAGATTTTTGAAAGAAGTCTTTTCTGCTCACCAAGGCTACATTTATTTGATCAAAAATACATTAAAAACATATTGTGAAATATTGTTATTATATAATAGTATCTTCTATTTGAATATACCTTTTTTTAATTGATTAACCTTGAATTTATTCCTTTAATGTCAAAGCTGAATTTTCAGCATCATTACTCCTTAGTCACATGATCCTTCATAAATCATTCTAATATGCTAATTTTATGCTCAGGAAACATTTCTGATTATCATCAATGTTAAAAAAAAACAGTTGTGATCTATCTATCTATCTATCTATCTATCTATCTAGATATCAATTTAATGCGTACTTGCTTTAGTTTATAGGAACACTCCATCGTTTTTAGAAATAGGTCTCATTCAACTTCTTTCCTACATTTAGATATGTGGACAAATGCATTTTTGTCACAGTGCATGCATTGTTTTAGTTTGGCAGGGTCGCCGCTAGCTTAGCATAATGAATGGAATCTTATGTTGCCAGTTAGCATGTCCCGAGTAAAAGTGATCAACAACAAAAAAAACCCACCTAATTACTAATTGTGGTCTGCGTATTCACAATGAGTACAAATAGCGATGCAGATTAAGACTAGGCGATTTCCTAGGCAGATATTAACTTGGGACTATATTATGGGGAAGCACACATTGTGTGATATCTCTGCGCCCAAGTAGCAGTGCTTCGCCTGTGCATCCCCATAATATAGTCCAAGACCACAAGAAGTAATTAGGTGGGGGGGGTTTTTTGGATCACTTTTACTCGGGACATGCTAGCTGGCAACATAGGATTCCATTCATTAAGCTAAGCTAGCAGCGACCCTGCCAAACTAAAACAATGCATGCACTGAGACAAAAATGCATTTGTCCACATATCTAAATGTAGGAAAGAAGTTGAATAAGCCCTATTTCTAAAAACGGTGGAGTGTTCCTTTAAAAGTATGTAAATTAGTTTTAGAGTGAAACACTTACCATGCCTCGTCTAGCATTCTGGAGGTTCTTTTGTCGGATTTCAAACTGCCCATATAAGAGCCAAATCTTGGCAAATGTAAACTGAGAATAAAAAAACATGTATAGTTAGAAAACTATTAAAAATAATCAAACTTAGACATGGTAGCTATAGCAAAATGTAAAACCATTTCACAGAACAAATAAACTAAAACATTTTCTCTTTTCAGCGGTAAAAGTTGTTCCAAATTCTCCACAAGAGTGTGGAATTCATTTTTTTTTAATTGAAATTTAAGGATTATTTCACCAAAAATGACAATGTTTTAACAACCATTCTTACCTTTTTGTGTGGTATAACCTCCAGACATGCCTGGTACACCTGCCTCGTTCTCTCAGGGTCCTAAACAAAATGTATTCCATCAAACCCAAAACGTGTACAAGGCTTTACTGATTGCTGAATACTTCAGCTGACTGATGCCTATCATACCTTGACCTCCAGCTCCTCATAGAGAGCGTAGTTAATCCACAGGTAGATGTAGCGTCTCCAGTGTCTCTTCTCTTGAATGGGGGGAATGTTGGCTATCGCTCTCTCATACACCTCTCTAACCGTGTCCGGATCAGCGTCACTCTCCACCAGGCGCAGGTAATCAAACCAAGCATCATAATTATGGGGGTTGGCCTGTACAGCAGAAAATTATGTTAATAACAACACTGAGTCATTAAGCAAGAAACTGATGCTTGGCATTTAGGCAAAACTACAAACTAGCAAAGAACAAGTAGTTGTCTGAAGAGTTCAATACTGAGGCATATTTAACTTCAGGGCATTAGTATACTCACTTAAAATGTGAGTCTTGAACAGGCAATTATAAAATAATAATAATAATAATAAATATATGGTTTGCTCACCTTGACTTCCTCTTCATACTGAAACCTCCTTTTGCTGACGATCACGTCTTCGATTCCTCTCCTGTCTCCAAACCTCTTCTCAAACACGGTGTAGTTCTTAAACAGCTCCTGGGCCTGTTGCTTGGGGATTCGGTCCAAAGCGTATTTATAGATGATGCGGACTCTCTCAAACTGAAAGACACAAAGTGAATGGTCATGTGGGAACAGGGAACATCTTGTTTATTGGATGACATGAATGCAGGATGTCATACCTCTTTCTGCTTCTCCTCAAATCTGGCAAAAGCCACGTAGAGGCTCTCGCTGATGTGATCCTCACCAAAAAACTCCACGGCTCTCTCAAACACTTTCCTCCCGAGAGCGATGTAACCGTGCTTCTCTTCAAAGTTAGCGTACTTGATCCAGTTCTTCACTTCAGGATGGACCATCACGAGTGCTCTGCTGTTAAGGAATGTAACTACATTTTTTATGTAACAGCCATTCAATCTCAAATGAGAAATTGTGTAATAAACAATAAATTATTTAAATAGATTTTTTGTATTTTTATAGATGTAATATTTAAATGTATGATGCCATTGTCGATAATATATTAATATCTTCATGACTTGTAGTTGCATTTAGAGCTGGGTGATAACAGTTTACATTTCGCAATGATACAAGCAATCAAACAGTTGAGATGTTATATAGAACATAGCGTATTTTGAACTACATGAATTTACTGTACGTATGCGAATAAATACTTATAAATATCCAACTTTATACAAAGAGCTGCATGATAAAGTTACATTTTGCAACAAGAAAAAACAAGCCATTGGGATTTGCTGTATATATTGCTTTACGTGAATGTACTGTACATCTCCAGATAAAGTAGGATATAATATTTCAGAGTAAAACAGACCATTCATGAAAGGATATAGTTCTCATAGATGCTGCGGGCCTTGTCCACCTCCTTATAGCGCAGCTCAAAGTTGATATAAGAATGCCAGGCCTGTTCCTCCGGCTCCCACTCCATCCAGCGCTCAAACACCTGCCTACAGCCGGCAACATTCCCCAGCATCTCCTCCATATAGGTGTATTTGTACCTGGTGCATAAACATATGAGTCACAAGAAGAAAAAAACTAAGAGTATCTTTGTCTGAATACATAATTGTCTGTATGATCTAGGGTTGTCAAAAGTATCTGTACTCTGTTACCAAGTAGCTACAGCGATTTTAAACATGTGATGATGCCAGGATTTCTGGGTACTGGGTATATTCGGTACCCACTGATAGAAGACTGCTTTCTGGATTTACAACAGTATTTAAATGTGCGATATGAAACTGATATAACCACAGCAACGGACGGAAATAAACGATCTGATACTGTACATCAAAATAAGACCTTCCATGTAATGTATATGAGTTTCTTTGTCCATTTTATTACAAATGTATCACTTGATCTTTTTATAAACAATGTTTCCTTATAAATATTTCAAGGCTACATGCACACATGCATTATACATAATAAAGCCATTTAATTACATTTTAAGAAAGAAAATAGTTCCAACAGTTTTGCTATGGTACCAAAATTGGTACTAAGAACCTGTAATTTTGGTACCGTGACAACTCTAATATGATCATGACGTACCAGAACTGATTCACACGGGGCAGGATGGTGATGGCTCGGTCCCAGATGTTGCGGGAGTGATTCACCTGCCGGTTCTTCATCTCCATCTCTGCATACTTCAGCCACAGCGTGATATTCCGGTGATCCACATCGAGCGCACGCTCGTAGATGGAGCGAGCTCTAAAGACAATAAAAGAAAAAAAACAGTAAGGAAATCACCTCGAGTCCACAATTCAATCAGTAAGCGCTGAACAGAAACTCACCTCTGGACCTCTTGCAGGCTCTCCTCCCATTGTGCGTACTTGATCCAGTTGCTGATGACAGTTCTATTCTTCCTGATGTTGTCTTCAAACCCCTGTGTTGAGAGAATAAATATATATAAATATATATATGCATATATATATATATATATGGTAATGCAATTTTAAGATTATGGACCATGGCAAGTCATGTTTTTCTATTTGATATCAACATGCATTCGATCATGCACTGAAGTAATATCATATGTTTCTGGAGATGTAAAATGGTAATTTCATGTTTTATGGCATGGACCTGACTAACACTATTTGCACTAATATGCTTTTTGGAGCATATGCTCTGACAACAAATCAATGTTTTCTGGCTATGTACCATGGTAATGTCATGTTATATTGCATTTACACTGTACCTTGCCAATACTATATTTTTGAGACATATACCATGACAAATTCATGTTTTGTGTTTTTCTGGGTATGTACCATGGTAATGTCATGTTTTTAAACCATGAAAATATACTTTTCTATGCCATGCACCTTCCTATTCTGGACATGTACTATTGTAATGTCAAGTTCTATGCCATGTACCTTGCTAATGCATTGCTTTTTGAGACACATGCCATTACAAAACCATGTTTTAAGACATGTACTACGGCAATACCACATTTTTTCAGACATGTACCATAGTAATGTCATGTTTTTAAACCATAAAGCCATGACAATATAATGTTTTATACCGTGTACCTTGCTAATGCTATGCTTTTTGGGGCACATACCAAGACAACACAATCTTTACTGCACATGTCCCATAGAGTTGCCATGGTAAATGCTTTTAAAACATGTTTTATCATATGTACCTTGTTAACACTATGTTAACACTCACCTAGTTTTCTGGGTACGTATTATGGTAAACCATGTTCTGAAATGTCATCCTGAAATGTCAATATCATGGTACATGCAAATAGTAACCATACAGCACTATGGTATACATCAAGTACCATGGTGCTACCTTTTGATAACATGATGTATTTTTGCAAACAATGTCGTGATTATGTAGAGATACAGTGCTCGCTCATACCTTTCTCTTCCTCAGTTTATAGTCGTTGAGCTCTTCCTTGTCTGTGATCTTCTGTTTGGGTGGAGGAGGCAGCAGCTCTAGCTCTCTCTCTTTAGCCTCTCGGAGCAGCTGCTCTGCGGTGATTTGCACCTCTGCAGGGGCTTTATTCTTCACCTGAACACATAACAATGTTTAACTCCACCTCAAAATATTATACAGCAGTTGTTTACAGAGGAACACAACACGAGAACTTCACGTTGTTTACATGCTAATGCTAACTCGCAAAACATTAGTTGTTACCTTCGCCACTTTCGGGATCCTCTGTTTACCCGCCGCGGTGGACGCCATGATTATTGTGCTCCTGTCACTTTAGTATAAGGAACGTTTACGTGATTATTTAAGTTTTTAAACTTCGATAACCCGCTAAAGCGTTAGCGACGTCTCAACGCCGTGTGTCGCGAGTCGCGTAGGTCGTGACGCGCGCTGTAACCTCTGACTGCAGCTACGTCACGAGCTGAGTCTCATCACCATGGTTACAGGACGCTTGCTAACAGTTAGCGTTAACTGCATATGAGAGATTACGTGAACGTTACTGCTGGTCTTTAGTGTTCTCACACGGAAGGTATGTTTATATTGAATTTATATTATATTTTCTTAATTGTAAGTGAATTAACATTGTTTTCACTTTGTGTGTACGAGTGACGAAGCTCAAACTAAAGATAAGTAATTGATTTGTCTAGCAATTCAGTGTGTCTAAACGTTTGACTGGTAGTGCAGACGTGAAATTATATATATATATAATTATATATATTATATAATATATATATAATTATACAGCTTATATCATATATATAAGCTGTATATATATATATATATAAGCTGCATATATGTATTTACAGCTACAACACAGTTTATGTCTGCATCTAATCATATGTATGTATTGTATTAGATTTAAAATGAGCACAGTCACTTCATCCGCTGGTAAAGCTGAGAGTGTGACTGTGAGGAGGACAGAATGGTCAGATGCTGAGGAGATCGATCATCTGATCAGACCGGCTGCTGTTGCTGTGTTTGGGAGACTCAATGTCATCCATCTTCTGTAAGTGTTAAGAGTTGAAGATAAAAGTCATTAGTCTCCAAAAAACTAAACCAAAAAAAAGTAAATGTTTCCAAGGCTGCATTTATTTGATCAAAAATACAGAAAAATAAAATTGTGAAACATTATTACAATTTAAAATAATAGTTTTCTGTTTTAATATACTTTTAATTACAATTTATTTCTGGGATGCAAGGCTGTATTTTCAGCATCATTACTCCAGTCTTCAGTGTCACATGATCCTTCAGAAATCATTCTAATATGAGGATTTGCTGCTTAGTTATTGTTAGTGCTGTCAAACGATTAATCGTATCCAAAATAAAAGTTTGTGTTTGCATAATATATGTGTGTGTACTGTGTATAATTGTTATACATATATATATATATATATATATATATATATATATATATATATATATATATATATATATATATATATATATATATATATTATGTAAACAAAAAACTTTTATTTTATAAAAAACTTATATATTAATCACGATTCATTTTCCCCAGCACTAATAAATACACACACAGACATACATGTATATATTTAAGAAATATTTGTTATATCTACATATAAAATATTTATAAATTATATAAATATACATACAGTATATGCATGCAAGTATTTCTTAAATATATACATGTACACTATGTGTATGTATTTATAATAATTATACACAGCACACACATATATATTATGTAAACCAACTGGTTATTTTTATGATTAATCGTTTGACATCAATGTTGGAAACAGTTGTGCTGTTTAATATATTTTTGAAGCCTGTGAGACTTTTTTCAGGGTTCAATGATGAATAAAAAATTTAAAATAGCAGCATTTATGCAAAGTTGATTTATTTTTCAAACAATATAAATCACCCTTTATCAATTTAACACAACTTTGCTGAATAAAAGTATTACTTTCTTTTTTTTAAAAGTAAGAAAAAACATGACTGAACCCAAACTTTTGAACAGTATATTATTACAAAAGATTTCTATTTTAAATAAAGGCTGTTCCTTTTTTTTTTTTCCTTTTTAAGCAGCACAACTGTTTCCAATATTGATAATAAATCCTCATATTAGAATGATTTCTGAAGGATCATGTGACACTGAAGACTGGAGTAATGATGATGAAAATACAGCTTTGATCACAGAAATAAATTACATTTTAAAGTATATTAAAATGGAAAACCATTATTTTAAATTTAAAATAATGGGTTAATACACACCAAAAACTATATTTAGAAACTTCTGTGTTAGATGTGATGAATTGATTTGACAGCACAGGTCACAGTCAAAATAAGAAGTAGGTCATTGCTCAGACGTAGACATCTGATTTAAGGCTGATCTGTGTCTGCTCACAAGTCTGTGTAAAGACATAATGCTGCATAAAAGCCAGACTAAATCACTACCTGATCTGACCCACCTTAGCCCCTATAGTATAAAAGTATAGCATTAAAACCAGAGTCTGTGTACAGACACCATATTGCCAATCCAGAAGCACATCTGAAGGGTAAATTTGACAATTATAAAGAAGATTATTGTTTTTATTTATCATTGCAGTGAGAAAGCTAATTTAGCCGTGACCCTGAGCACCACTAAGAGTGAAGTACTCGCCCATGCATCTTTCTCCGATCACCCCACTGAAGAGCTGGTGGATCAGGCATGCTGGGAGAATTTACTCCAGAATCATGTAAATGGAGAGAAATTTACTGTAAGTAAAGCATCTAGGCTAAACCAAGGTGTACATTAATATTTAACATATATTTTTTACAGCCTCTTGATTGACACAGTCTTGTTTCTCTTATTTTCCAGCCCATGAACACTCTTTTCCTGCGTTTATTTGTGGCTCAGCCTGGCTTCTCCATAGGGGGCGCTAAAGAGATAGTGAGGTAAAAGGAAAGTCCTTTGTAAAGGAAACAGGCTTTGAGAAGTTCAACTATAAGAATTACAGTTCGGCTGTATGACATGAATACTCTCAGTCTGCTCATTGGTTTATTTAACTTAATAAAACAAGATTTTCCTATAGTTATTTGGTTAGAGTGAATATGACCTTAAGCCGCACAAATTGTATTGACTGTATAGCAATGCCTTCCTGTATCCAGTCCACTCAGTCATGTTATATCAAATTTCATGAACAAAGATTTTTATTTCCTTCCGATGCAACGTCTAGAACAGTTTTCAATGCCGTTGTGGAGCTGGAATACATCTGCCTTGTGACTCCATACAGAGGCTCACTTGGTAAAAATGAATATCACTTTGGATATTTTTGAATGCTGGCATTGACAGTAACACATTAAGACATTTTCTGTCACGCTCTTCATAACAGAGGTTGCACTGGAGAAGATGTTTAAACCCCTGACGCCTGTTAAAGAGGAAGTTCAGTATTCGGCCTACGTTTGTCATCGACACAGTCACTGCCCTCGACTTCACATCCGCAGAGCCAGGTTTACAAACACCTCTCACTCACTCATGGAAATGGAGCAGAACATGGCTGGGTCATATAACACTGCATTAGGACATTTTGTTCATGAGAATTAAGCAAATTTTTAAAATATTTTTATATATTATATATATTTTATTAGATTTTTAAGTTATATAAATTTATATATATATATATATATATATATATATATATATATATATATATATATATATATATATATATATATATATATATATATATATATATATAATATATTATATAATATTATATGTATATTATATATATGTGTAGTATATATATTTAAATATAATTAAATATTATATATATATATATATATATATATATATATATATATATATATATATATATATATAATATTTAATTATATTTAAATATATACTACACACACACATATATAATTAATTAAATTTTAAATTGTTAATGTTTACTGTATTAGTGACAAATACTTCAATAGTCCTCAGAACAATAAAAATAACAAAGAACAAAGTAAAACATCCATTAACATTACAATAATGGGGGACATGTGCTTAATGTGCTAAATGTTTAATAAAATAATGTTACAATTGAAAGAAATGGAAAGAAATCATGAAGGTCTTAAAATATAAATTTTCTCTGAGCAAAAAATAATTTCTCATTTTTTTCACTTGTGGTGAAATATGACATAGCCATGTATGTTTCTTTGAAATTCAATCAGACATTTGTGTAGTTTCATCTGATGTAAAGCCGATCATAATCCACGTCTAGACGTCCTGCTGTACACAGTTTATATTAATATACAGTTTATACAGGACATTTGCAGCACAGTGATGAATTAAATTCCCGATGCAATAACTTCAAATTCCCCAGAGTAGAGGATCACGATGACATCATGCACATATTTGCGGAGCAGATCACGCCACTGGTGGAGTCCCACGGGCCGTACTTCCTGTCTGAGCTCATCGAGGCTCAAGATGAGGAGAACCAAACAGCCGTCTGTGAAGTTAGTAAGGTTTTTTTTTTTTTTTTTTTACAATTGTGAGTTTTAGCATTCTGTAGTATAGGGCTAAACATTTTGCTGGATAATGAAGCTCAGATCATTTGGTTTAAGAAAAAGGCAATTTTGCCTATGTACTTATCTGTCAGGGTTTTCTCTTAGTTAACAAAATGGAGAGCAACTGGAGAATTTTGTATGCCTCTTGCTTCTATCTACTGAGAAAAATAGCCCAGTAATCCGTAAGTTCACAGACTCTTTATGCAAAGTGGGGCAGAAATTGTGTTAGTTTGTGTTTTCTCAGGAATGACAGGACGACAGATCGCCCCACTCTCTCCCCTGCGGCGCATGCTGACATGTGTTCATGCGACATATGGTAGATGAGAGCTCATGCCCTGCCAAGACATACTCACACTGAACATATTGTGTCCAGACATCTGTAGCGGTTTTGCCTTTTGTCTGAATGTCCCGTCCATTCAGCAGGACAACTGTACTACATTGCCCAGGAGGATTACAAAAAAAAAATTGAGAGAAAATCCATAAATTATTACAGAGGTGTTGTTTTTCTAGATCTTTTATGAGAGTTTTAAATTATAAATGGGCACATTTCATGAAATCTGTCAGGAGCATGTTCAGGTCATATTTCACTCCCCCCCAAAAAAGAAATAGAAAGGAAATATATTTTTCTTTAAGAAAAATAAGCCTATTTAGTACCATTACTTTATCCCATTATCATAGGATTAAAGGGTACATAACTTACACAGTTTCTGCCAGTCTCATGTTAATCTATACCTATAGTATTGCATCTGTCATATCACGAAGAGTCTTTAGTTTTATCAGATTTATAAAAGACAGATACGCTATACAGATTATTTTTCCGAAAACAGCCGAGCTCGTGTAGGCGTGCAGTGGGCGGAGCTAAAGAGACACAAGTGCGCGCACACACCTCATCATGGTATTATCCCTGGATAACTTTCGATTCACCATACATTTTACAAGGTTATCTTTCCCTCACAACCAGAAACACACTTCTTTAGTGACATTGTTGATTTTGTGGTCTAAAAACAAAATGGAAGGCTCCGGTAACCTGAACAAAGCTTGTTGATGGGAGCACTCTTGCACTCGCTCTGGTTGATTTTCACATGCGCTCGCCCGGGAGAAGTGCCCATACAAGCAATTCCACCCTTTATGACGTCATTCAGGGCCATACTCGGAAAAAAACGTTCTGAAACTTGTTTGAATCCTGAAGGAGTGTATTTGGCACAGAAATACCCCATCATTTTGGCCATGTTTAGCATGAGAATCAACTCTTTAACAGTGTAAAAATGCATGAACAGTCAGAATGCATGAAATAGCATTAGAAAAAACCTCCCTAAAAAAAACTCCTTATTTTTACTTTACTGCAAAAATTTTTAAGTGTGTGTGTTTACACAGAGTGAAGGAGCTGTCGTAGGCTTTGTCACTGTGAGTGGTCAAATGGATTTGAAGCTTCTCAATCAATGCTTTGAACTTGGAGCATTTGAGGGGCTGAGAAAGACAAGTTCAGCACATCAAGAGGAACCACCAGAGGAACTGCAACCGCTCGAGGAGGAAAACCATGTCACTGATGCCCAGGAATCTTCTGAAACCAAAGAACCTGTGGAAGTGAGTTTCAAAAGACACGTTCAGCATGTACAATGGTGATAATTTATGTGTGAATTCCAGCTCCTTTACTAACCCAAATGAAATTCACAGGGAGAACTGATGGCTGAGGAAGAGAGCAGAGACGAGCCTCCTGAAAAATCTCAGGTCAGAGCTAGACATCATCATGCATTTTAATAATGGTTACTATATTTGAGAATCCCTCCAAATGTGGTTAATGTCAAGTGCCTAGTGTAAAATGATTGTTGTTTATCTCTATTGATTTTTCAAACTAGCCAGAGTATGTTGAGTCGAACATCAAAGACGCAGTGGACTCCAGTGAGGACTATGAACCAGACGGACCTCCTAATGCATTCTGCATCCAGCTTTTCACCATGGAAAAGAAGTTTGAAATGAGGTGAGGACGTCTTAGACTTATACACAGGGTGGAAAACATGTTAGTAAATTTCACAAATAATGACAAAGAAATGCACATTGACTTAAACTTGAAAAGCTGAAATGGTATCTTCTGGTAAAACATACTCTAATAATCTTTTTTTATTTTACATTAATTTACATTTTACAGTGTAAATCGACAGCAAACACCCAAAACTGCAAAGCAACATTCTAAAACCTGCCTTTTTAATTCAAGGGGTCAGAGAGAGGGTGGGCAGTCAGGTTTCAATTATAACTGTTTTTGGTGCAAGAATCCATGACTTTAGTGAGAAAACGCTATATAAGTGTAAAATATGGCTCCTCTAAAGTATGTAAGCTTTGAAAAGTCAGCAGGATTTGTACTGGTTAAATGAAACTGTCTGGCCAAGCTCCAGTGGCTTTCAGCGAAGAGCTGTTGTAAAAATCAGTCTGAGTGTTATTTGGCTCCTGCTGAGCTGGTCTGTGTGCCACCTTATTGGCCAGCTGTTGTGGAATATGGAGGCCTGTCCCACCCACAGAGCATGAACATGTAATTAATGAGTAGAATGCTTAAAGTGACAGCGAGACCAACTAGACCACACTCTCCTTTTTAGTGCCCAACATGGCAGCCTTTTTCAATGCACCTACAGAACAGATGATGCTCATAATATGATCCAAGTGGATGCTGCACACTGGTGGTGGTTGAGGAGAGACCCCTGACATGAGTGTAAAGCGCTTTGGGTGTACAGTAGTACATATGAAAGCACTATATAAATGCCTCATTCATTCATTCATTCATTTATTCATAAGTGATCATTTCTGTTTTCATCTTCTTTCCTCAAAGATCAGCAGATTTCTTGCCATACCTGTTTAAACTGTTTCCGGTAAGTAGTAAGTAAATAAATCAGCTCATTCAAAGCATAGTTCAGCCAAAAATGAAATTTTTGTCATCACCTACTCACGCTCAAGTTGCTCCAAACCTGTATGAGTTTCTCTCTTCTGCTGAACACAGAAGAAGATATTTTGAAGAATGTTGTTAATCAAACAGTGGACGATAGCCTTTGACTTCAACAGTATGAAAAAAAAAACGTAAATGGCTATCGTCAACTGTTTTATTAACAACATTCTTCATAATATCTCCTTTTGTGTTCAACAGAGGAAATAAATTCATGAGGGTGAGTAAGTGATGAAATTTTCATTTTCTGGGTGAACTATGCCTTTAAAGGAATCACCCAAATAAGGAATCAAATCACCCAAAAATTCAAATTTGCATAATTTACTCGCCTTATGTTGCTACAGCTGCTCTATGACTTTCTTTTCCTACAAAAAGTAGAAAAGGTAGTTCATATGATTTATGTGCTGTATTCCAGGCCTTCTGAAGACACATGATAGCTTTGTGGGAGAGATTATTATGAATCTAAAGTTTTTGTCATATCTGGAAAACAGCAAAGTGACATTCTTCAAAATATATCCTTTTGAGTACTGTGGAAGAAAAAAGTCACAGGTTTAAGATAACACGAGCTTGAATACCCTATCGTTGAAAAGTTTGGGGTCAGTAAGATTTATTTTTTGCAATAAATTAATACCTTTGTTTAGCAAGAATGCAATATAATAGTCAAAATGTATAATAATAAGACGTTATTATAAATCAGCATATCAAAATGATTTCTGCAGAATCATGTGCTGAAAATTCAGCTTTGACCACAGGAATATATTACATTTGTACATATAATATAATGGAAAACTGTTATTTTAAATTGTAATAATATTTCACAATATTGCTGTTTTTACTGTATTTTTGATTTGTACATTTTAATAAATCGAATAGATATGATATCAATTGTAATGGTGTTCATGTGTTCCACAGGATCGAGACTTCTGTGTGATCTCAGTGCCTAAACTGACTCCAGATATCCCGCTGCTGCAGTCCTTCATCAGAGTCGCCCCTCGTGACACCAGCGTCTTCCCGCAGGAACTCTACCTGTGTCACCGGTGGGGTCTGCTCCGGTACACACACTCTCATCATCTAAATCAGTCTCTAAAGGAAGCATCAAGGAGATTCATTGTGAAATAACGTATGGTCGAAACCACAATGTAGTAAAAGAACAATATTGTGGCCTTGTTAGTGAATAAAAACAGATTTGTCTGAAGATAAATCAATTATTCTGTGTGTTTCTAGGAAGCCAGTCGATTTTTTAATCATGTAGCAACATTTCTGCATTTGTTTGGAAATTCATTCATACATTTTAAAGAGCTAAAGCTAAATGAAAGTAACAGTTTACAATAAGGTCCCATTAGTTAATGAGCAATTTTTTTATATGTATTGATATTTAATATGTATTGGTATTTTTTAATGTTAGTTAATAAAAATACAACTGGTCATTGTTAGTGCAATTATAAATAATATTAACAGATGCAACTTTTGATTTGAAATTATGTATTAGTACATTTTGAAATTAACATTGACTACTGTAAGATGAATAAATGCTTTAGAAGACTTTTTCATTGTTAGTTCATGTTAACTAATATAAATGAAACCTTATTGTAAAGTGTTAGCAAAATAAATATTCTTCAAAATACTGGCAGGCATGGCTATAAAATGCAGTCCTGGTGCTTTGATTAATGTTTCAGACTCATGTTTTTCTGTCCATCAGGACATTGGAGGTGCATGTGGCAGTGTCATCAGATATCCCAGCAATCCAGAGTTTGACTGAGAGTCTAAGCCAGCGGGAGTCCATCAGTGAAGATCTGGATCTGTTCCTGCAGGCCCGAAAAGACCCGGTCTGTCACCAACCACGCACTAGACTGTCCCAGATTGTCAACAGAGCTATATTTGTGATGTCTGAGCTTTGTCTCTCATTCTCAGGATGGAACTGCTCTTCAGGCATTTGTGGCGGCGGTCGAAGGGCGAGTTATTGGTTTGATAATCATCAGAGATGAAGAGGTAAATGTTTAATGACGTATCATTGTGTTTGCTGTGTCTTACCATTAATCGCTTGCCACGTGTTTTGTTCTCCCAGGAGACTGAGTTCATCCGGGCCAACTTTGACGTCGAGAGGTTCTTGTACTTCAGCCATCACCAGCGAGAGGAACACGGCCGACTGTGTCACTTTCTCCTCGACCCTGTTTTCCAGCATCACACCAAATATATCTTCAAGGAGGTGCTGCGCTTGGCGCACAAGTCCTGCCTCTATTACCTCCTCCATCCACCCTATTGCAACCATAAGGTGGGCAAAAGTTAAAAAAGACCACAGTAATCTCACACGTGTGTCCTCTAGGGCAGAGGTTTCCATAATGAAGGTTTGTGAGTTGATGAAAATGTGATAAATAATTAAATTAAAATATAAAATTTTATGTAATAACTTTCAACATTTTTTGTGGAGAAATGTGCAGGATTTCATCTGTATTCTGCTCAAAATAAAAGATTGAGGAGTTAGAAAGTAAAGAATTTAAGACATAAATATTAGTGTTGTAACGTGCAGTGTAAAATAAATTGTATTATAATTATTTGACAATTGTAATTTGCAACAATAATATATTTAATCTAATAATAATAATACACTTTATATAAGGACAGTCCTATATATAAATGATTTTAAAATAAAAACAAGTTTAAATGTTTCATGTGACCATTAACCAAAATCAGAGGACTATAATTAAATATCTTGTTTTAAAATCTCAGGGCGTACTTTAAGTAAATATTTAATGTCTTGTGTTCGGCAGAGAAAAACCCTTGCTCTACAGTTACAGAAGTTTGCAATCGAAAGTTTTGATTTCTGAACCAGCAACCTTTTCATGTTATCTGCTCATAAACATTTCTTCATTTGTCCTTCTTTGTCTTCTCTCAGAATGTCAGTTATCACTCTCTGGCAACAGTGATGAATTTCATGGTGCCGGTGAACCCGAGACGTCAGATAATCTACCCGCTGGAAGAGCTCGGGATCAACGCGCCGTCCCAGCAGATCACCAAACAACAGGTCAGACCGAAACCAGCTTCCTGAAATATGAACATATTTGTGCATTTAAAGCAATTTTAATTGATTAAATACTGAAACAATGGTAGCATCTAGTGAGTGAGTGAACTCATTCTATCCCACATTGCACCACAATAACAAATGTGAACTAATTCGCTCACTTGTTTTCATTCACTCCCTCAAGTGAACTGTATTAGCGGACTAAAGTAGAGAATAGTGATTGAGGGTTTAATGGGTGATTTCAGATTCAGCCTGTGATTTTCAACACACTAGTAGTTAACTCAACCAGGCCCTGCTCCTTTATTTTGAGTATGCCTTGCATGGGCAAGAATGATTTAAATGAGGAAGACTGTGATGTGTTCGTTCCTGGAAGATAATTCAACACTAAAATGAAGGCGTTTCAGGGAGTTCAGAAACAGTGACACTTATATAGAGAATAACTCCTGCTGGAGGGACTTGGAGGTCTTTAAGGGCGGAGTAACTTCTTGTTGATGTTCGAAGTGTTGTCAAACAAAACAGAGGCTAGCTAGACCCTCCCTCCTCCTCCTCCTCCTCCTCCTCCTCCTCCTCCTCCTCCTCCGTGCTTCCTGAAACAGTCATAAACTCTGCCGGAGTTCTCGCCACCTTTCAAAGGCTTTTCGATGTAAATTCGGGACTTTGCGCGTTCCTTCTCCTTTTCCCTTTTCGTTGTTCATCAGAACGTTGTCTCTTTGGTTGTGTGTCGGCCATATCAAAATCATATAATTCGAACTTCCCTCTTTATGCTTCTCTCTTCTACACACCCCCTTCATGTGCACGTACACTAACCCCAAACCTCCACCCCCAAATCACTCTTGTTGGTTATTGGCTGGAGCACTGTTAATGTTTCATTGTCCAGACTTGTTGCGTTTGTGGAGCTTGTGCTAACTATAGAGACCACGTTTTTTTACAGTGTGTTCAGGGGACAGGCAGCTAGTGGATAGTAAGGAGATGTTTGCTGTGTGTGACAAAAAATGATTTGGCCTAAAAAACGTGTGACATTGCTTATAGCACCTTTAACAAAGTGGCTGTGTTTATGCAACTGGCCCCAGTTTTGAACTGTACTACTTAGGGCTAGGGGTTGGTTTAAATCCCTAACCCTTAATATAAGCAATAATAACGATGCAAACTTAAGTAATCACATTGAGTAGGAAATTATGTGCCACAAGAGGGTGCTGTGCAGTAAATGAATGTGCTGTCACACTAGTAATTTGTGACACACTTGTAACTCTCCATCCCTAAACTGTCAAGGGACAGCATGACATCTTTGATCCTCACACTTATGTTTATCAATAATTAACATTGTAGCTGTCTGCATTATTCCACTCATTATGCGTTCTGTGTATCAGAATCGTTAGCCGTACGTGAAGCAGACCACAGGGCCGTTGTTGCCTGAGGTTATTGAACATCTAGTTGTAAAGAAACAGATGGATAGATGGTGGCAGATGGCGGTGAATGTTTACGCTGCTTTCTAACAGGTAAAGCAGCAGCGGTCTTATCCAGCCATCACCAGAACAACCAACATCTGCTGTAGACGTGCTTGTGTGTGTGTGTGTGTGTGTGTGTGTAATCCTGAGTGAGATTCCACACACCCCAAGCCAGAGGGGGGATTTCACTTCACACAATGTTTCTTCATCAATAAAATCTAAATGAGCTAAATAAATCATGAGGTGTTATGAAAGCGCATTCAGCCCACATTATTTCACAGTTTTATTCAATAAAACACCTCAGTAGAGCATGAATAGAGCATTTGATGTGCTGTCTCCCCCGCTGGTGATGGCAGTTTACGAAAAAGCTTGTAGGTGGGTTGCAAACCTTAAGTACATTTTGTATGTTCAAAACATGTTTGTGTAACGCTTTTCACTTGACGGCACTCAAATCACAAAGCAGACACGAGGAGCCTTTTTCATCCGTTGTGTTTATTTCTTTAAGAAAGACTTTTCTTCTCTGCTGAAACTGTGGGGATTCATACATATACACATGTATCCTCTCTCAGCATGAGATAGGCGTCTCTGCCGGAGGGAGGGGAGTGGTTTCACATGCAAAAGGAAAACACAGCAATTATTAACTGAACAAAAGGTATTTTCTTGTAGTTAAATACTAAAGTTGCATCTTATTCATCCTTCACAAAGCCAATCGCCACATGCACTGCTATGAGGTCAATATGGTCACTGACATTAATGAAATGTTTATTATAAATACATTTTATTATTTAAAAAAAAAAATAGTTCTGGCTGCTGAAAATTCAGCTTTGCCATCACAAATAAATTACATTTTTAAAATAAATTCAAAATAGTTATTTTAAATTGTAATAATATTTAACTACATTACTGTTCATTCTTATTTTATTCTGTATTATTGTTATATTACTGTATTTTTGATCACATATGCAGCCTTTTTGAGTATGAGTCTTCTTTCAAATACGACAACAATTTATATTTAATGACGATATTGTGTTATGTGTTTTTATGTTTAGGTTATCACATTATTAGCTTATTTTTGTGTTGTGTACTTTTGCTTTAAAAGCAATTCAGTCACCACTTAAAGTCCAATGTAAAGTCTGGGTTCTGAAGCAAAAGGCAGTGGACAACAAGGCCGCTCATTAGGTTTTGGAACAGAGCTGCTGTGTCATATGCAGCTTTGTGTGTGTGTGTGTGTGTGTGTGTGTGTGTGTGTGTGTGTGTGTGTGTGTGTGTGTGTGTGTGTGTGTGTGTGTGTGTGTGTGTGTGTGTGTGTGGACTGGTAATCCCTACGGTATGGGGACAAAATGTCCCCACAAAGATGGCAATATCAAATTTTTGTCCTTGTGGGGACATTTTTTTGGTCCCCATGAGGAAAACATCTTATAAATCACACTAAGTGATGTTTTTTGAAAAAGTAAAAATGCAGTATGTCTCCTGTGATGGGTAGGTTTAGGGGCAGGGGCAGTGTAGGGGGATAGAAAATACGGTTTGTACAGTATAAAATGCATTACGCCTATGGAATGTCCCCACAAAACATGGAAACACAACGTGTGTGTGTGTGTGTGTGTGTGTGTGTGTGTGTGTGTGTGTGTGTGTGTGTGTGTGTGTGTGGTGCATTAGCAAGAAACACAAGCTGTCACCCTTCAGTCCACATTAGAAAGCTCCATTTGGTAGCGCAGCAACGCCGGTGTCCAGGCAGCGCTGCAGATAAGAGCGCAGTGACTGCGTTAATCCTCCGTCCGGTTCAGATGAATTAATCAGAGTTAAAGCACCTGTTCGGTCTTCGTCAATAGAGTGTTGTGTTACGAAGGGCATTATGTCTGATAGAAGTGCTGCATGTCCACCAGTGTTTGAGACGGACGCACCTGTGCTGGCTTTACCTGAGCAGAGAGGACAGGGTCAGCTCCTGTTTGACATCCTGTTACTCCTGTCTTTTCATGATCAGGAGCAGACGAATACCATCTATGTACATTTTTGTAGTTTTGAAGAAATGAACGTCACATAAAACCCTTTCACAGTCTGCCATTGATCTTTTGTGCCCCCTTTACAGCAGCTATGGGCTAAAGAGATAGAAGAGAGGAAGATCAAGAACAATTCAGTATGCAAACTCTTACAGTGAAATCATGTTTACATTTTTTTAATATGATGATTCATCAAACATCATCATTTAAATTGTTAATGCTAAACATTCTATTAATATCAGTGGGTGATTTTCAAATGTTAGTCATAAGTCGCACGGGTATATTTGTATTTGTACCTAGCCAACAATAGGTCAAAATTATTGATTTTTCTTTTATGCCAAAAATCATTAGGATATTAAGTAAAGATCATGTTCCATGAAGATATTTTGATATTCAAAATGATTAGTAGTAGTAGAAATATGCATTGCTAAGGACTTCATTTGGACAACTTAAATGTGATTTTCTCAATATTTAGATTTTTTTGCACCCTCAGATTTCAGATGATGTATAAATCTCAATTTCATAAATTTGACCCTTATGACTGGTTTTGTGGTCCAGGGTCACATATATAAAAAAAGAAGAGAGACAGCAAAATAGATAGCAAAACAAATATGTATTCATATATATGTATTCAAAAGTTAATTTTTTATTTAGATTATAGTAAAAATAAAACAAATTAATTCAGCAAGAATACATTAAATTAATCAAATTAAGTGAAATTAAAGATTTTAACATTATTAAGTCCAAACATTATTAAGTTACATTAGGTTCAAAATAATTCTGGAAAGAAAGTATCATGTTTTCACACACACACACACACACAAACATGTTGTGTTTCCATGTTTTATGGGGACATTCCATAGGCGTAATGCATTTTATACTGTACAAACCGTATTTTCTATCCTCCTACACTGCCCCTGCCCCTAAACCTACCCATCACAGGAGACATGCTGCATTTTTACATTTAAAAAAAATACCACTTAGTGTGACTTATAAGATGTTTTCCTCATGGGGACCAAAAAATGTCCCCACAAGGACAAAGATTTTGGATATTGCCATCTTTGTGGGGACATTTTGTCCCCATACCGTTGGGATTACCAGTCCACACACACACACACACACACACACACACACACACACACACACACACACACACACACACACACACACACACACACACACACACACACACACACACACATGTTGTGTTTCCATGTTTTATGGGGACATTCCATAGGCGTAATGCATTTTATACTGTACAAACCGTATTTTCTATCCCCCTACACTGCCCCTGCCCCTAAACCTACCCATCACAGGAGACATGCTGCATTTTTACATTTTCAAAAAACATCACTTAGTGTGATTTATAAGATGTTTTCCTCATGGGGACCAAAAAATGTCCCCACAAGGACAAGGATTTTGGATATTGCCATCTTTGTGGGGACATTTTGTCCCCATACCGTAGGGATTACCAGTCCACACACACACACACACACACACACACACACACACACACACACACGTTTTATGGGGACTCTACATAGGCGTAATGGTTTTTATACTGTACAAACCATATTTTCTATCCCCCTACACTGCCCCTGCCCCTAAACCTACCCATCACAGGAGACTTTCTGCATTTTTACATTTTCAAAAAACATCACTTTGTATGATTTATAAGATGTTTTCCTCATGGGGACCAAAAAATGTCCCCACAAGGACAAGGATTTTGGATATTGCCATCTTTGTGCGTCCCCATAATGTAGGGTTTACCAGGCCACACACACACACACACACACACACACACACACACATACACACACACACGCACACAATATTAAGCAGCAAATCCTCATATTAGAATGATTTCTGGAGGACTCTGAAGACTGGAGTAATGATGCTGAAAATTCAGCTTTGATCACAGGAATAAATTACATATTTCAATATATTCAAATAGAAATATCATAGATATTCCACATCACATAAGAAAAATACCATCCATCACATATTTCAAAAAGGCATACAAACGGTTTCTCCGTAACAGTTGCACTTGTACTGACTGATCATTTATGTATCGTCCTAGTCCTGTTTGCACTGTGTTGTTGTTTTCAGTCGTTTGTATTCGTTTAGCCTGGGCTAATGTCTTGTATAAGTGTTTTTGTCATTATGTGTTGTAAATTGTAAATGTATGTTCTGCAGAACAGGAACCTGCTGGAAACCAGTTTTTAAACTCAAGTCAGGCTCGTTTAAATTGTACCTTTAATGTTACTTTTAAGCTGTCCTATAATAAAGAAAAGATGTATTTTAAACTGTAATAATAAGATTAATATATAAATTGATATGTATATTAAATAGTTTTTTAGTAAAATTTTATATGACATTCAAAACTTCCCAGAGGGCACCAGAGAATGATGTCTGTGTGATTTTCGTGCACATGATTCCTGTTGTGCGTTTTCTGATTTCTGCCTTCAAGTGGCCCAACATGTCCAGAATTTAAACCTCCTTGAGTCCCTGCCATTGATTACAGCAATTAATGAATGACTTTGAAGAGCCAATCATTGATGGCCATGTAATCAGCTACGTTTCCTTAAATTACAATGACAATTTGGGCTTCTCCCTTCCCAGAGTTCACCGCGTCTCTATTCTTTCATGTTAAATCAGATAAGGTGTACCACAGAACAAATCCCTCAAATTATTCATGCTCAAGGGCCAATTAGAGAAGTAGAGAGAGAATGATTAGGAGAATGCGGCAGCTGTTCGCTTTGAATTGATTCAGAGACAGCCAAACGTGTCCTTCTCTGTAAATCTGCTCTAAGAATTGACCATTTCAATGCTTCATATTAGGCGCAGAGCCATTGAAGTGGCCTGCGCTGTTTTTTATATAGAGTGGGTTTCCATTCTTTCAATGGAACTCAGCACATTTCAATATTTTAGATGAGTTATAGTGTTCGCTAATGCAATGCTTTTTCCTGTTGGCTGTGCTGGTATCTTTTTAGCTCAATAAGTGCTCAGTGAAACATACTGTCACTCTTGCGCTGATTAAACTATTGTCATGCAGGGGAACTCTTCCAAATGGAATAGTCTATGTGTAGGACATCAGCAGTGCTTTTAGGAAAACTGCAATTACTGTTAGCTGCTAAGTAAGCTTAGCTGTTAACTCACTGGTTAAAGGACAGACATACACCTGAAACACAACACAGGACCATTTCGCTGCACTGCCAAGCAAGGGCTTATGAGATTGTTCAACAATAAGGCCCGGATGATGAACCACTGTTTTACCTACATATCTTTATGCATGTTAGGAAAACAAATATGTATTTTTCATTATATTTTTAATATCTTCTGCTCACCAAGGCTGCATTTATGTTTTTAAAATGCAGTAAAACAGTAATATTGTGAAATATCATTACATTTTAAAATAACTGTTTTCTGTTTGAATATATTTTAAAATGTATTTTATTCCTGTGATCAAAGCTGTATTTTCAGCATCATTACTCACGCTTCAGTGTCACATGATCCTTCTGAAATCATTCTAATATGATGATTTGCTGCTCAAGAAACATTTCTGATTATTATCAATGTTGAAATAAGTTGTGCTGCTTCATAATTTTGTGGCAACCATGGTACATGTTTTCAGATCCTTTGATGAATAGAAGGTTCAAAAGAACAGCATCTATTTGAAATAGAAACATTTTGTTACATTACTGTCACTTTTGATCAATTTAATGCATCCTTGCTGAAAAGTAGTCTTAAATAACATCCCATTTTCTTTAAAGGGGTACTTCAGCGCTGGGAAGATGAATCTGTGTATTTAAACTGGGTTATTAATGTAGTAGAAATGTGAAATTATTTTTGAGTTTGGTGCCTTCTAGACTGAGAAAACACAGAAAATGTATTTTTTTGTCTCATGGGGATGAAAGACAACAATTCCCAGAATGCACTTCGCTGCCCTGGCACGGCTACTGGATTACTGGATCACTTGCCCACCGCGTTCACTTTCATAAAATCAGTTCAGTTAGAGACACTACAATTAAAAACTGAACGTGTCTGTTTAATATATTGTGAGTGAGCCTGAGTACCACGACCGTCACGGCACAAACGCAGCAGGAGAGTCAGATGCATTCATCACATGAGCTGAGGTACTCGCGGGATTCACGGCCACATTCTCAGCGCGTGATCAGTCTAATGCATTTTCAGCTCATGTCTTTGGAAGATTAACTTTCATAGGAAGTTCATTTGAACAGTTGAAACACTCACTTTGCTCTCCACCGCTCCATTTACATGAATCTCTGCAGCGCCGTGAGCCGAGTGCTGGGAGTGATGTTGAAAACATGTGGAAATAGCGCCCTCTGCTGGCTGTAGTCTTTAGCCTCTGGACAAAAAATCCTCAGATGACGCAAAATGCCGATATTTGCGCCATCGGAGGAATTTTTCCAGAAATAAAATACATAATTCTCTCGTCTCAGGGTCATATGAGGGGGAAAAGTACGATAATTCGAATATACTCCCGGGTTTCTACTGATACAAAGCTTAATGCTAATCGCTGAAGTAACCCTTTAATTAAATTGTATATTTATTGTCATCAACCGCCCCAGCATGTCAGCATCAGCATTGGCCGCTGAAAAACCCATTCCAATTAACCACCAGTGAGCGTTTATATGGGTTAGATGACACTAAAGATCTTGTTTTCTCATGTCTTCCTAGCAGGCTCATTTTGCCCTGTACCACACAAACAGAAAACTCACCATGGAGCCGAAGGTCACCATCAATGCCAGAATCGTTGTAGTGGGAGCATCCGAAACGGGTTTAGCTTTTCTGGAAGCACTGACATTCAGGTAAGCGTGCCATTTTTGAAACGCTACTTCAATCAAACGGTCGGCACAGGTAAAGAAGCCCTAAATAGCATTTATGATTTCTTTTAGAAGAAACGGCAAGACATTTCTGTCTGGGAGAGGGGAGAGGGGGGGCGTCGTCTCAAGTGTGATCATAATTAGTGAGAGTGACCCTCAGGGATTTGAGCGAAACAATGATTGCATGAAATCTGAGCTTAAGGCTTTATATAATAATATTCAGACAAACATATGCCAATTAATAACTGTATTCTGGATCATTCTGCCTCTGGACAGAGATCTCTTTGTGTTCTAAAGACAAAGCGTTGAATTTGAAAAACAGCCATTTGTAGATTCTTCAAATAAAAATATTATCTTTGTTAAAGTATTTTTAAGCAGTTATTCCCAACCTAGTGTTGGTTCTAAGGGGAAAGATTGGAAAGATTTTGACTTAAATATCAGGTCCACATTCTGGTTAAATATCAGGTCCACATCCCCTAAATTGAGAGAAAACATTTATTTAAATGTCACTTCAGAAAAATAACCACATCTAGAGTTTATGAAAGTCTTGAAAATGTGATTTACTCTACCATTCAAAAGGTTGAGGTTGTTAATCTTTGTTAATGTTTTTAATTTTAGTCTCTTCTGCTCACCAAGGCTGTATTAAAAGAGTAAAATAAAGTAAAAACTGTAATATTGTGAAATAATATTACAATTTAAAATATTTTCTATTTGAATATATTTTAAAATGTAATTTATTCCTGTGATCAAAACTGAATTTTCAGCATCATTACTCCAGGCTTCAGTGTCACATGATCCTTCAGAAATCATTCTATAATGATTTGATGCTCACCAAAATTTCTGATTATTATCAATGAAAACAGTTTTGCTGTTCATAATTTTGTGGCAACCATGATACATTTTTTCAGGACTGAATAGAAAGTTCAAAGGTAAATCATTTATTTGATATACAAATATTTTGTAACATGTCTTTACAGTCACTTTTGATCAATTTCATGCATCTGTGCTGAATAAAAGTATTGACTTCTTTTTGGGAAAAAACATACTGTACCCCAGTATGATTTTTTCAGAATTACATTTTATCGAGAGGATATCTGGAGATGTCAGGAGTTTGGAAGCAGCTTCTCGCAGAGCGCTTGACCAAACAAAGCTGTGATTTAAGGCTGTTCTTGTTTCCTGAAAGCTGATAACTGCCTGGCAACCAGGGGTCGCTCTGCGGTTGTGTGTGTGTGTGTGTTAACTCCTGCTGCTTTGGCAGGCACTGCGGGCACGCAGCTGTCTAGAGCTGGCAGTGTGCGGAGGTCACGCGCTGGCCCTTTAATTAGCCCTGCCACTGTTCTCTAGGCCGCAATTGGTGTTTGCTGTCGCTAATGACTTGACTAATGAGGCAGTTAGTGTCCACTAAACTTATGGCCGGTCAGCCCCTGTAGAGGCCGCCTGACTAATGGAGAACGTGGAGGCCATGGCCGACAGTGCTTATCTATCAAGCCAAAACCGTTGGCCCCCCTCTCGCTCGCTCTCGTGTCCTTTATCACCCCTGAGGATGGGGTGAAATGCAGGACCATTGAGGACCGATAAAGATGCTTGGCCCCTGCTTGGCCCCTAAACTTAGCAGTCAGACACTGGCCACAATAGAAGCCTGTCAGCTGCTGATAAGGCCAGAATGCTGTGAGCTGGTGGTCAAGAACAGCCTGTGGAGAGAAAACACACACACACACACACACACAAGATTAACATTTCACATTCTGGATTTCCTTTTTCTAATATAAAAGATGGACAAATAATTATGTTCTTCAAATAATTATATCATGTTTTAATCAAACAACATCAATAAAAATAGTCAAACAAACAATAGTGTGTACTGCATAAATGTTTCTTTAAATTATGTTTATCAATAACTAAAACATCCAGTCCCAAACTTGCTAACTCTTGAGTGGTTCATTCAGGCTAAATGTGAAACCCTATTTTAATTTTATTTGTATTAATAATATTTTCATATATTTGTATAAATGTTTTAAAATTGTATTCCAACAATAAACATGAATGTAATGAATTAATGTTTATGGCTTTAAAAATAAATCACACAAATCAAAATGTTTTAAAATATTATTTTAATGTTATTTTAGCAATAAACAATACTTTAATTAATTAATGTTTATAGATCAAATAAAATAATTAATTTTAATTTATTAAGTGCATTTAGACATGTCCCAAATTAAATATTTTAATGTATGCATAGTATTAAACCTTTATTTTAATGTTATTGTAGCAATAATTATTCATGAAGCATTCATTTAATTAATTAATGTTTATGGCGTAAATAAAAGAAAAATCACACAAATCAATTTATTTTTAATGTATTTAGTGTATTTAGGGATGCCCCTAATTTTGTTTAAATATTTTAGTGGATACATGTTTTAAAATGTTAATTTTATTTTAGCAATAAACTAAACATTTAATTAATTAATGTTTATGTATGTTATTCTTTATTTTAATTATTTTTTTAAGGCATGTCCCAAATTGTATTAACAGGCTTTAAAACTTCTTAATCAGAGAATTAATCAGTTTGCTAAAAATAAATAAACTGACTTTCAAACCCTATTTTGTACACTGTGGTGTTAAAAAACATTTCTGAAACATTTCCTTGTGAATGTTTGTGCAAATCAAACATGCAGGAAGGAGTCAAGTGAAAAAACCCCAGCTAAAATAAAAGGCAGATAGCTGAAGATGACAGTCGCAGCTCCGTCTGTCTGCACTGCTTAGAGCGCTAGAACGCAGACCTGCGGCTGTGTGTCCAGCGTCCTCCGTCTGATCAATCGTGACGGTCCGCAGGCCTCACGCGCTCCTCTTTCTGCACACGCTAGCCTGATTTCCTCTCCCGCCACAGATAGAGATCATGTCTTTCTAGCACATACAAAACAGGTCATTTACATGACAAGAGACCTTTTTACACTCCTGAGGGGACGGGAGGAGGGCGACGGGGGGAGACCACTGCACACAGGAAACAAAACAAGAGGGGGAAAAAAGACAAAACAAAAGGAAAGGCTTTTACTGTGATGGTTGGAGAAGAAAGCGCTTTAATGCAGGCCAGCGCTGCGCTGGAAATTAAGGGATTTCAGCATCTGTCCGTCGAGTGTTTGCAGAATAACCTCACACACCCCGCATGCTTTTGTTCAGACGTCGTCACTGTCCTCTCTTCATTCTATGGTATTCATTTCTGGACAGAAAAAGAACAAAAATTGGACAAAAATAGCCTCATTATCCAAAATGGACAAGATATGTCCTACACGGGTTCTGTTCTTCAAAAGAGCACAAATCAAATCTATTAGCCAGGCACGTTTTCGTGAAATCCATTAAGAGTATTAACATCAGTTTTTCTCATTTATATAATGTCAAGATGCAAAAAAAAGTTGATAAAAAGATGTTTGACTCTCACATTTCTCTCTCCTGCTTGAATTTGACCAGTCCTCATCTCAGATTCAACAATCTCACTCTCATCTCCACTCACGGCCTTCCAGATCGCTGCTCTGATGATAACATGAGATTTCTGGCTACAAGGTGAGCGATGCATTACAAACGAGAGGCATTTAGACTCCAAGCGGCATATTTCCACTCCACGAGAGAGGGAAAAACAGCGTCATTTCCATTCTATCATGCAGAAGTGAAGTGCTAAAGCATTAAAGCTGTTCTGGCCCCTCATTGGAGTCCAAAATTGAAACATTGACTTATATTTTAATATTGCAATTCAGAGAGTCATTTAATTAAAAACATTGTTAATAATTTCTTAGGAGACCAGTTTAGACGGCAGAATTGCATAGCTCAAAAAAAGACATAAAATATATTTTTCAAGTCAATGGAAAATGGCAATACAGAGAGTTTGAAAATGATTACTGCATATATTTAAGATTCATAATTTTGGACTGCTTTTATGACACATTTATACAATGCAAAACATGATTTGGACCCACTTTATATTAGGTGTCCTTAACTACTATGTACTAACATTTTAATTAATAATTTGATACATTGCACTTATTGTGTACATACATGTTTTTAAATTGTACTTACATTTAAAAAAATACCTGCATGTAATTACATCTGTAATTAATTTTTGTAGTTACATTTGTAATTACACAGTTGACACTTCCCTTACACCTAACTTTACCCTTAAACTTACCCATACCACCACACCTGTCCCTAACCCTACCCGTATCCCACCTCAATATCAGCAAAGGTGTTTTGCAACACAATATGAACACAGTAAGTACATTGTACTTATTTTTTTATGTAAGTACATAGTAGTTAAGGCCACCTAATATAAAGTGGGGCCCATGATTTTCTTACTTATTATTTTTGTGTTGGATTCCATTACAAATACACTATATTGCCAAATGTATTGGGACTCCAAATCACTGAATTCAGGTGTTCAATCCCTTTATGGCCACAGGTGTATAAATCAAGCACTAGTCATGCAGACGCTTCTACACACATTTGTGAAAGAATGGGTCGCTCTCAGGAGCTCAGTGAACTCAAGCGTGGTTCCGTGATATGTTGCCATCTGTCCAGTAAATCCATTTGTGTATCCATTCCATGCTCAACTGTTAGTGGTATTACAACAAAGAGGCAACTCAGCCACGAAATTGTAGGCCACGTTAAATCACAGAGCAGGGTCAGCTCATGCTGAGGATCACAGTGTGCAGAAGTCGCCAACTTTCTGCAGAGTCAATAGCTACAGACCTCCAAACTTTGTGTGGCCTTCAGATGAGCTCAAGAACAGTGCATAGAGAGCTTCATGGAATGGGTTTCCATGGGCGAGCAGCTCATCAAAGTGCAATGCAGTGGTGTAAAGCAGTAAAGCAAAAATTAGAGCAGAGACTGCGAGCCAGGCCTTCTCGTCCAACATCAGTGCCTGACCTCACAAATGCACTTCTAGAAGAATGGTCAAAAATTCCCATAAACACACTCCTAAACATTGTGGAAAGCCTTCCCAGAAGAGTTGAAGCTGTTATGTATGCAAAGGGTGGGCCAACTCCATATTAAACCCTATGGATTAAGAATGTCATTAAAGTTCATGTGCATGTAAAGGCAGGTGTCCCAAAACTTTTGGCAAAATAGTGTATCTACAAATTCTTAAATCAATATTTGAGATGGAATTTTTTTCTTCTTCAGAAAACAAGACTTATTTTATCGTATCAAAATTGAGTTTATGCCCAAAACAAGAAAACTAAAATATTCAGTTTTAAGTATAAGTATATTTTTTTGTAGAAAACAACACTTGAGACTTGATTTTACTTCTTAAGTAAGCTTATCTTGACTAAAGGATGTTTAGATATTTGTACTGGAAAATAATATCATAATTTTTGGCAGAACATCTCATGTTTTTCTTCAAAGAGGAACAAATAATACTTGGCTGGAATGAATAAATCAAGATACAATTGGGTGAAGTATTACTTTAAAACTGCTTTGGTCTCTCAAGAGATTCTGACCAAGAGGTCTTGCCTTAAATTTGAATGTTTTGAGAGCTGTGGCATTAGTGCGGCTCCACCGAAGGCATCACGTCCTGGTGCTCGTGATGAAAAGCAGGAACTGAGCTCCAGCGAGCGGCTGTTTATCATCACGTCTGTTAGTGGTTCTGCATGACTGGCACATCTAATCCAATCCACCGATCCAAACAACTGATAAGACACACTGTATCAGAGCTCTGGAGGAAGAGCTTACACATGAATCCTTGATTCTCAGCATCTCAATTACAATATAAAACAGTTAACCTTGAACATTGAGAATCTAAAACGGTTACACTGAAAGACTTCCTGATTTCCCTCTGGCCACTCTTGAAGACTGCTCTTTTCATGGATGCAGGATCTGTTCCTCTACAGTTACTGCTACAGCGATCAGGATCAAGCCCAGCTGTCTTTGCGCTCCTGGATCAGCATAGTGACGGGTACGATGAAGGCCATCGACCGTGAGGACAAACACGTGGAGCTGATGGCGAGTGGTAAAGTGAACTATGACTATCTGATCCTCTGCACCGGCCTGCAGTATCAGGTCAGAGACGCACAAACACAACATTAACACAATTCAATGAACCAAGATGTCACTATGAATTATGAAATATGTATTATGTGCCAACTTAGCTCAGTGTTTGCAAATTAATGCAGTGCTAATTTGTTATCCATGCAGAGCACAATAATTAGTACATGAGAAATCAGTGTGGATGCTGCTGTCTGACAATACATTTAGGGGTATTACATTGCAGAAAAAAGCTGGAAATATATAATAAATTAATTTAAATACATTTTAAATACTTTAAATACATGTAAATTAGTTAAATACAATAAATATGTTTTTATCATTTATGTTTATACCTCTTGGACAGCGAGTTGACACACAAAGCCGTCACTCACTCGTTTTATTCGCTCCGGATGAATATTGTTGGTGTTACAGGGATTTCTCTGTGGGATTTTGTGCATTGTGCATAATTTTGTGTTCACACGCAAAGTGTGCACACATAAGGATGCCTTTCTGTACTAAATTTAGTTGTTTTTCGCTGCTTATTGCGCTTAAACAGTCAAATGCACACAAAATAATGTCAAAATGCCGGTCTTGGCAAGTATTCACATAAACACAGTCAGTTCTGTTTTAATTGAACATAAACAGTTGAGAAAGAAAACACACGTGTAACAGTATAATGGATCCATGCATCAGGTCTTAAATTGACTGCAGCCCAATATAACTGATGCAATATAATATAAAAAATATCGAAATGGTATTGTATTGATGTCAAAATTGTGCCCAGTGAAAATGCTAGTGGCTAGTAACTTTAGAAAACCACTTACAGTGGCGGTGTTCATGTCAGGCCCTGTATATATATTAGGGTTTAGGTTTAGGGAACATATGTTTTCTAATGACATTTCAGATGCCCAGTCTCACCAGTATCGACGTCATTAACCGGACTACCAGCAGTCTGAACACACATCAGCCCAGACACAGATCCACGCGGCCTGTTCCATCTAACCTCTTCACCCTGAATGACCAGCACGACTGCTCCAACGTCCACCAGTGGCTCATGGACAACTTTGTGAAACTGACAGGTGCATTTACTGCAAATGTAAAAAGATTTTATTAGCGGAGTCTAGCTCAGTGTGACATGGCAGACCTCTCTCATGCATAATCTCATTTACCAAGCCTCTGTTATTCTAAAGCTGCATCCAACTGTCAGAGCATAACAAGTAGCTAATTAGCGTGAGTGAAATCTAATCTCCTTCCATCCATTTACAGGGGAATATTAATATTAGCAGGGTGAGCTAAGAATTAATCTGCACGGGCAGAGATGAGCCACCGCTATCTGTCTGATTAAGCCTATTATATTTACTAATTACAGCCTCCTTTAATAATCCGGGAAGTAGCGCAATTATCAGTGAATGCTAATTATACCTTCTGCATATGAAAGATATCAATTTAGTGGCATGAGAATTTGTATTTGGGTCAACCAGAGAGACATCGCTGAGTCTGAGTCTGGGTCTGGCTCTGAATAAGTTGTCAACAGAAATGACCTGATAATAGTCTTGGCAGAAATCCTGCTGGGGTTGAAAACATCTCTGTGCTCAGAGGTTGAGTGTTGTGCGGCACTGGCTGTGGTTCAGCACCATGGACAGGGTTTTAAGCGAGGCTGTACAGCGCTGCATGGGGAAAGAAGCACATTCATTCCCCACACAGATATGTAAATGACCACTATTACAACATCCTATTTAACATATACTGGCACCAATAAATATGGCATTGCATTCAGAAGCTACAGGACTGCATGTGTGAGATGTATAGAAGACAAAGCCTCATTTATAAAAGACAGTTCTGGCTCTCAAATCTGATTGGATGAGCCACGTTCAAAGCCACTGTGAAACAGCCGATTCTCACACACCCACACACCTGTGACTGTTTTGATGCACATTCCATATTATTTTGTATACTTTAATGAATTGGCAGTGATTATTTACACTAAGTTTAAATAGCAATAGATTCTATGTAAAAATAGCAGTATATTCTTTGGAATAGGCTGTGTAAATATAAATTAGATACTTTGAATAGTGCTAGATATTATTGCACCTCAGTGTTGTTGTACATTAAACAGTATACAATAATAATGTGGAGTGTAGATGATTATACTTAAATTAAAATTATAAAATGGATGCTGCCTTATTGGGACAATAAAGCTCTTTCTGGGTGGGTTTTAAGACCATGTTTAAAAGCATATACAGTCTGTGGGGTCCGGGGGCTGCTGAGCAGAAGGCCCGATCTCCCATAGTATGGAGTTTGGTCCTGGGAGTTTTGAGAAGATAAGTAGAAACAGAACGGAGGTTACATGTGGATGTTTGTGTGGTGAGGAGTTCCTTGAGATAGGTGGGTGCGTCACCATGGATGCACTGGTGAGTAAGGCGGGAGATCTTATACGCCATCCTGAGCGAGACAGGAAGCCAGTGGATTGATTTGAGAATGGGGGTGATATGCTCGTATTTGCGCACCCTCATCAGGATCCTAGCAGTGCTGTTTTGAATATACTGCAGCTTCTGGAGATTAGGCAATGTTTCTGAGGTGGAAGAAGGAAAGTGTCTTCCGTAATTTCGTCTGGCCCAACCAGATGTCAGTGGGTGGAGTTTGTGTAAATAGCTTTTGCCAAAAAGGCGGGCTATTTGCACTTAGTGTAAATAGACACTCTGTAATGATTTGGTCTGATAAATGAATAAACTGATGGTAACAGCAGTATGATCAAAGTCATCTCTTCATACTTTAGTTTAAACACAGCCAAACTAATACACAAGTATACAATGATTTTGCAAACCAATCATCTGTCATTATACCGGATCACACATGTGCGCCTTTTATATTCAATCTGTGTCATTCTGTGTTATGTGAGCTCCGACTGATTAGTTTTCATACTTGAGGACTCTAATATTAACATCAAAGGCCTTCCTTCACAAAAGATCTCAATTAAATCAATCCAGCACTAAGAGGGTTTCTGACACTGTTTAGATGCAGCAGTGAAAGGACATCACTTCCTTCATCTTCTCTTCCTTCTTTCTTTCTTTCCTATCCTCTAACCTAATGGGACCTTCACCGGGTTGCTAAGTGACCCTTCTCTGTTTCATAGCCACTGATATTATCTCTCCAAACTGCCATAATAAATTGCTTCCCTTCCCCCTTGTGGAGGGTAAATGGCCTTAAGTTTATTTTGCTGTTAAGTAAACCATCTTTCTATTGGAGGGAATGTAACTTGATGAATTATCGTTAGTGTGGATGTGTGGTGTCTTTTCACAATTATGTTGTCAGATCAGGCCGCTTTCTTAAATGCGTAAATGATGCATTTGATGATGTAATTGCGTGTGGTCTGTCCACAGGCGATGCTGTGGTATATGGAAACACCATAGATGTGTACACCTGTGTGGAGACGCTCATGCGCCTTGGTGTCAGCGGCCGCCGGATTCATCTAGTCCATCCTCCCAACGACGACCTATCTTCCTGTTTCCATGATGGCTCAGTGGCTCACGCAGTGAAACAGGCTCTGAAAAAGGAGGAAGTCCAAGTCCATCATAACTGCCTGTTGAAGGAACTCAGCGACGGACAACACACAGATCCCTTGACATCGGTTTCCTTCACCACTGACGGGCCGACCCTACGACTGGAGTGTGCGGTTAGGAAGAGAAAACATTCTTAAACAGCACTTCACATATTTAAAATATTATACATGTTTATTATTTATTTTGCTGTGAGGTGCTTATAAGGTAAATAAAAGATTTTGTGCCAAAAAAAAAAAGTTTAGGGGCGGTAAGATTTTAAAAAATGTTTTAAAAAGAAGTCTCTTCTGCTCACCAAGACTGCATTTATTTGCTCAAAAAAAGTAAAAAATGTAATATTGTGAAATATCAATACAGTTTCAAGTGATTGTTTTCTATGTGAATATATTTTCAAATGTAATTTATTCCTGTGATCAAAGCTGAATTTTCAGCATCATTACTGCAGTCTTCAGTGTCACATGATCCTTCAGAAATCATTCTAATATGATGGTTTGCTAGCCAAGACAAATTTCTGATTATTATCAGTGTTGAAAACAGTCATAGTTTTGTGGAAACCATGAGGATTCTTTGATCAATAAAGTTCAAGTGAATCATTTATTTGAAATATAAATATTTCATGTCATAATGTGAAATAACTGAATCAAATTATTGATTTCTTTCAACAAAAAAAAATAAAGTTACTGACCCCAAACTTTAGAAAGGTAGTTTTCACCAAACGGATAAACATTTCCTCTATCTTCCAGCTGTGCCTTTCAAATATTCTTTCACCCCAAAATTGACATTTTGAGTACTGAAAATAACAATAATTCAATAGAGCTTCAAAGTATTTTATTTCAAAAGGTCAAGGACATTCGGACTCGTCATGATATGAGCCGTTAACACTTGTCCATCAAATCTTTGTTTAATGGTTATGGGAATTTTTTCCCATCATGAACATTTTTTTTTTTTAATCTTTAAATGTTACTTGCATTCATTTTCACAGGTGTTCTTCAGCTTCTCCTGTAAAACCGTCAACTGCGACGCCTTCAAGGCCATCAATGATGCCTGTTTAGTGTTCGATGGCCGTTTGGTGGTAGATACCACCTTCCATACCAACGACCCCTCAATATACGCCGCTGGCCCTCTGACCAAATACTCCCGCCGTTACCATGCTGACCAATGGAGCGATTCCTGCTTTAATTCTAAGGAGGTGGGGCAGAGTTTGGCATCTGTTCTCCTGCCCTTATGTGACCCGACCCTGGAGCGTCCCGCCTGCCCACCGTCTGACCAGGAGCAGCTCATTCCACTCTACAGTCAGGCCAAGATCCAAGGTTACTATTCTCCTTCTGAATTTCTCAATCACAAGCCCGGTACACTCGAGCAGGAGTTTAATACGTTAAGCATGTGTTGCGTCACCCGTGTGTTCCCTCCCCTTATCCAATTCTGACCGACACCAAACTATTGACAGTAATTTGCATAATCTAATCACAGGCTGAGTGATTATAGCATAATGGACCATCTGTTACACAGAAACACAGTGTCTGATATGAGATAAACAGCTTTATAATCATATTTGTGGTGTTCGGGGGAAAATGCTATTAATTTTGTGTTCGAAAAAAACAAGGGTTATGAGGAATAACTTGTAAAAATACTCACATTCACAGGGGGAAGATTACCAGGCGGCTACAATTACCTCCACGTCGCAAAACCCACATCCAAAGGCCACGAAACGCCATCAGCTCAGAAAGTATGTTTCAATTCTACAGGTCAATATCAGATATTACGTATTTTAAGGGTGTGTTCACACTTGTAGTTCAGTTCTTTTCGTTCTTTTTGGTCTGGACCAAAAAAGAAAATGATGCATTTAGTTCTGGTATTCACACTGTCATTAACGCCGAACCTAAAGATACAAAAGAAAATGGCTTTTATGATTTATATTTTGCGGTGGAACTTGTTGAACATTCATAATGCTGTGTGCTGGGCTAAATGCGCTCGCTGTACGTGCGTAACCTACATATGATGGTATTTTGACCAGCTGAGAACTTGTGAAGAGCTTATAAAATGTGTAAAGGAGTCAAAACAGCGGCAGGAATCCCTCCTCACACACACAAACTGAGATCTGCTGCGTGGAGATGCGTTTCTGATTCCTGTACCTAAACTCTGATGGCAACCTCACGACAATGACAAGAAAAAACAGGTGTGCTTGAGCATTCGGTCCTTTTTAGAGTCGCATGTTGTGACATCATGTCCTGTTTTTGGTTAGTTTACATGTCTTTGGTCCGTGTTGCATTCAGATTTTATTCGAACCTTACCAGAGTTAGGGTGTTTTCGGCATGTTTGGTTAAATTAAGACGAACCCTGGTGCGATTGCTCTGTTAGTGCGGTTCATAAGTGTGTACGCTGCCATCTGAACCCTGGTGTGCATTGAACAACGGTCTTCCAAATGAATTCAGTGCGGTTTGAATGAAATATATATGAACGCAACACAGACCAAAGACATATAAACGAACCAAAGACAGAAAGATGAGACACTAAAAAGGACAGAATGCTCAAGCATACCTGTTTTTTCTTGTCATGGTTGGGATGTTGCCCATCAGAGTTCAGTACATGTGTCAGAACCGCGTCTCCTCGCAGCAGATCTCGGTTTGTGTGTGAGGAGGGATTCCTGCCGCTTTTTGGACTCCTTTACATATTTTATAAGCTCGTCACGAATTCTCAGGTTGTGAATATATTCCTGTGCCTTTAGGCATGTTTTTTTACAGACCAAACTAACCAAGTGATCTGAACAAATGTGAACGCACCATTAGTTTGGAAGTGGATCGAGGCCCATCATTTCAAGGGTTTCTGTCTGCTTGTTTGGTGCGCATGAGGGTTCAGAGGGCAGCGTTCACACTTATTCAAATAAACAGCACTAACAGAGCAATCACCCCAGGGTTCGTTTTAATCCAACCAAACCCGACAAGTGTGAACACACCCCAAGTGTTGAAAAAAGATCATCTTTATTATCTGTGTCCTGCAGGGTCGTGACATGGTGACGGGCCGCACTGAAACGGGGAACTACTTTCATCTGCATCTCAGCCAGCATGATGTGGTGGAGGGCATCACGTGCCTCTCGAAGAATGCACTTCCTGTCTCCAACCTCCTGTGTCTCTACAGGAAACACCAGCTGCTGCTGAATCATCTCTGCTCACGCTACGACGAGGGTTTGGTCCATGACATGTACAGGTCCAGCCATGTCACATAAATCTTGTCACAAAAAATGTTCTCTTACAGTCAGACAATGCATTTACACTCTAAACAGACTAAATCAGGGCTCAAACCAGGCTTCATCCTGAAGTACAAGGTACAGCTTTAAAATCAAAGACTTATTCTTAATTTCACATCTACAAAATGAGGCAAAATTCTACAAAATATATATAGTTTTCCCCCTATGATTTTGTGGTAATATGACCTACTTAGATTCACCCTAAAACCATGTTTGATTGTCCATTTCAAATACTGAAATACCAAACCTAACAACTAATTCTCTTGAATGAAGTCAGAGGATTATTTATGACACTCCAAACCTTAATCATATCTGTCCTCATCTGGTCACACTTTATATGAAGATCCATTTCCGTCAGTGTGACCTCAGCTCAAAATTTTTTACCACCGCTGACCCTTCTCCACCAGGGCCATTGTCCTGCATTACTAATCTGTTTATGCAGGTGTGCAATCCGCTTTACCACACCACCAGGAGACAATAGTTAAGCCACCCAGCAGTGCTGATCACACTTATTAAAATGGGGTTCTTCACTGGTCTTTTGTCAAGACTCTGAATGTGGCCGGTGCTCAATGTCATTACGGAGAACGGTCAATCGTCAAGAGCATAACTGATCAACCGTGATGCTATACAGAGGACATTAGATGAACATGCTAAGTGTGTGTCCAAAGTTAAAGCGACAGTTCGCCCAAAAATTAAGGTTTTACTCACCCTCATGTCGTTCTTCACCTGTTTGCTGTTTTCCATGGTAAGCAAAAGGAACATCAATCGCCCATCCAGCTCTTTACAGAGTCCATGTCCGTCAAGCTCTAAAAAGACAAAACACCATAAAAGCATTATTAAAAACTGCATGTCTAGCAAGTCATAGACATAATGATAGAATTTAGATTTAAGTTTTTTTAATGTTTTTGAAGTCTCTTCTGCTCACCAAAGCTGCATTTATTTAATCAAAAATACAGTAAAAACAGTAATATTGTGAAATTATTTAAAATAACTGTTTTCTATGTGAATATATTGTAAAATGTAATTTATTCCTGTGAATTTTCAGCATCATTACTCCAGTCTTCAGTGTCACATGATCCTTCAGAAATCATTCTGATATGATGATATACAATAACGTCTTATTATATTATTCTTTGATAAAAAGTTTAAAAGAACAGCATTAAATATTATTAACATTATAAATGTCTTTTTGTCACTTTAAATTTAATTCATCCTTGTTGAATAAAAGTATGAATTTATTTCAAAACAAAACACATACTTAGCTCAGACTTTAAACAGTAGTGTATGTCTTCAAATCCCATTTTTCTTTTCTTCTTTCCCCAGTTATTTTCAAGAGAATTGGTGTTTGGCTCTTTATCACGACCGCTTTGCTGACTTTGAACAGGAGGTGCGACAAATCATGGACTCTGCCAAACTACAGGTCGGTTTCCTTTACATCTACATCTATGTTTGAAGCATTTTCCCGTCTGAAAAGTCTTTCCAAAACATCTGTTGATGTCAAATAAACATGGTAATGCAGTTACGTAACACGGTTGCACCTGTACGTGTCATGAACCGATCATTTAAATGCAATGTATTTTATTAAATCAATGTATTTTTGTGGACTATATGTGTTTGTCCAAGTCTGGTTTATAAACCATTTAGCTAAATGTTGGGTCTTGAAGGGGTGGTGCGGGGACTACACAGGTTCCTCAAAAGGTGCATCAAGCGTAAGATAAATTATAAGATAAAATAAAAGAACATCTCACTCGTCACCCAAAAATGTCTTTTAAAAAGGAACACAAGATTTGCACAATTCAAAAACAAAAAACAAGACTTGTATTGTGTCTTGTCCCCACAGGGTGAGAGTGGTTCGGTGTCAATTCAAGAGGCTCTTCAGAAGATAGTGGACGATAAAGCAGAGTCCGATCAGCAGACGAGTCTCAGCGAGGTGTTTCAGAAAAGCGAGGCTTACTCTGCTCTGAGAAAGAGTGTTCTGGATTATCTGAAGTACAACAGATACCATCTGACTATGTACGCCCGGCCAGGACTGCTGTAATCAATATCGATTTTACATTTAGGAGCGTTTATTCAGTACTTGATCTTTTGTTTCTTTATTTCTTTACATTTGCTGCGCCATATGTTTGGAGGGTGGGGACACATTGTGGGGTGGGGCCAAAGAACTTGAGCAAATAAATAAAGCTCCTTGTTTTGTCAAATGCAAATGTTTAGTGAGTGGCAATTCATTAAAAATATCTGACTTTGCTCTTTTGAATGCTCTGTGTATGTGCTATCCATTTGGGTTGTATATTAAGTGGAGACGAAGGCAGCACGGCTCCTCAGTGCGGCGGGGCAGATAAGAGCAGCAGAATGAGGGTAAAGCAGCAGCTGTATGATAATGAATGTGCATGGGGCAGAATGATCCAACAGTCACACGTCATAGAGCTCATCTATGGGTAGTAATGCAACCGGATCAGATGTTACAAATAAAAACAAATGAAACTATTTCAGATGCAACAAATGTGTTTTTCTAAAAGCTGGGTCTTGAACATGGAAATACAATTTTAAAAATGCAATAAACAAACTACACCAGTTTCTCTAAAATGCACATGAATTAGTAAAATAAAATAAAAGGTCAGATCTCAGATGCAACAAATGTGCTTTTCGCACATAAACCATCTAGCCCCACCATGCATCTAGCCCCAGAATGCAATAGGTTCCTCTAAAATGCTCATAAAGAGTTCACATACAATAAATGTGCAAGTCTGAAATTTCAATAACGCCATTTTATGTGATTGCGCGAAATTCCGCTATGACGAGACCGTTGCATTGGAATGACATCATCACACACGAGCACAACGATGATGATGATGATGATGGCACGGGTGAGTTTGAGACAGGAATGAGTCCGTTTGAACAGAAGGATGATGCGCGTCTGTCCCCGCGGCTCGCGCAAGCGTGTCTTTTGTGATGCAAACGAGAGGAGCCTCTTTTATGAATTATGTATGCGCGCAAAGAGTGATTAATACGTCCCGCATTCAACTGTCGCACATGTCCTAAGCCTGCAGGCGTCTGATTTATACATTTCATTAGTTTTGAGACAAATTACGCACGCACCTTGCAGCCCTTTCGCCGCTCAAACTGATTTCAAGACATTCGTGTTAAAACTGCGCTACTCTGCGAGCGCTAGTGGGCCTATTAAAAATTAAACATTGCACGACTTCTTTGTTGTCATTTCCCCCTTTTTAATTTGAAATTCTGATGCTCTAAGAGTGAAGGAGCCCCTTAAAGGATGCTGACAAAGGCAGGGCACGTGCGCATTGACGGGAAGCATCAAAGCGTGAAAAGAGGAGGAACCAGCGTGTGCCTAAAGCATCCTAATATAATAAACCTCAGGTACATCTGCCCGAGCAATCTGCAGACCCTCCCATCTTCAAATCCATAGGGATTTCAACTCCATCTGATTGGACGAGGCAGCGAGGGGCGAGAACAATGTCATCATTCCTGCTTAAAAAGACTGCTGCTATGCCTCTGTGATGGAAAGATCACCGCACGCGTCCAAACATATAGTACCAGGTGTGCCTCTGATTTCAACCCCTCTGAAGTGCCTTTCAGCTGGCGAAGATGCCCAGAGGATTTTTAGTCAAAAGAAATAAGAAAGCGACACCTGTTTCCTACCGCGTCCGTTCGGAGGAGGATGAGCAGGGCGCGTTTCCAGCCGTGCAGCAGGATGCGCTGTGCGCGCGCCGCCCGGTATCGCCGGTGCAGTTCGGGAACCCCGAGACAGTCTACCGGTCCATGTACAGTCCGACCCGACCCGTGAGCAGAGAGCACGAGAGGGCGTGTTTGGAAAGGCGCTTCAATCTCGGCTCGCCTATTTCAGCGGAGTCCTTCCCGGCTGCGCCCAGCATCTCCGATCTCGCGCCGTTCGCGCCCGTGGATCTTAAAATCGGCACCAGCAACAGCAACCGAACCGGCACCACAACCACCACAAAGAGACCCGCACCAGACACAGAGCGCAAAGGCAAACCCGCGTCCAAGAAAGCCAAAGCCATGCGGAAATTGCAGTTTAACGACGAGATGACCACTTCTCCAGTGCTGGGCTTGAAGATCAAAGAAGGTCCGGTGGAGCAGAAGCCCAGGTCTCAGTGCGCAGGTGGAGACAAGCCTCTCGGAGAGTTCGTGTGCCAGCTGTGTAGAGAGGCGTACGCCGACCCCTTCTCTCTGGCCCAACACAAATGCTCCAGGATCGTCCGGATCGAGTACAGATGCCCCGAATGCGACAAGCTCTTCAGCTGCCCGGCGAACCTGGCCTCGCACCGGCGCTGGCACAAACCCAAACCGGGGAACCCGGAAAGCAATAAGACGCCCGCGCCTGAAAAAGACCACGAGACTTCCAGCGACAGGGACACTCCTAGTCCTGGACTTTCCGAGTCTGGGTCGGAAGACGGCCTGTATGACTGCCAGCACTGTGGGAAGAAGTTCAAACGTCAAGCGTACCTGAAAAAGCACGTGACGGCGCACCACGAAGCGTGCGATAAATCCCAAAGCCAAGCGCCTCTGAATCTCAGCGCGTCCGAGTGCCACCTGTGCCCGGTGTGCGGAGAAAACTTCCCGAGCAGACTGAGCCAGGAGAGGCACATCCGTCTGCAGCACTCGGCGCAGGTTTACCCGTGCAAATACTGTCCCGCCATGTTTTACAGCTCACCGGGACTTACGAGACACATCAACAAATGCCACCCGTCGGAAAACAGGCAGGTCATCCTGCTTCAGATGCCGGTGCGTCCAGCCTGCTGAAAAGCGCTGTGCCTTAAACCAGTGCTTCCCAACCCCCCAACAGTGCACATTTGGGATCTGACACAACTATTGAAGGTGGGTTTGGGAAGCACTGCCTTAAACCACAGAATCGACCAGGATGAGACTGATTGCAAATCCTGCTTAAATCTACACTCTTAAAAACAAAGGTTCCAAATGGAGGTTTCGCCGCAGTGACGCATTAGAACCCATTTTTGGTAAAGAACATTTAAAAAATCTAAAGAAGCTTTAGAGGAGTGTTAAAGTTCTTCATGGAACCACCAATGCCGATGCAGAACCTTTATTATTAAGAGTGTAGGGTAGTTTATCTGGAGGAGGTACAACAGGTTAGACTGTTCGGTTATTTTTCTAGGATCTCCGCACAAGTGCTTTTAGCTTTTAGACCTAAGAATCCTAGAACATGCCTTGAATTCACAGGCTGTACATACGTTTCCATCGTTTCTAGCTTTAATAGAGCTTGTGAATCTGTGGACTTTGACTGTAGCTTTCAAAAAACAACCTACTGACAAGGGTTTCTCCCTTTAGTGTAGCCAGAAATGCCTTGAATTAGATCTTGACATGCTGTAAAACTGCCTTAATCATGTAAATGTTGGAGTGATTGCAGTTGCTGATCATTTTTATATTGTTGTTGTTATTATTATTATTATTGTGTGTGTAAATGTTTGTGATTATTTATCTTATTATTATTTATTTATTCCAAATGTTTTATTTAAATTATTTGTTCGCCTAATTCATTTGTGATCGATTTTAAATTTGTCCTCGACAGCCAAATGTTTCACTTATCGATCGATCTTCGTCTGCTGAAAGTCTGAAATTCACTTTGCATTAGATACAATCGTTTATTAATTTATTTTTTATGTTTTACATGTCCGGTGTTTGTGTGTTTCTGCGGTTGCTATTTGTCCAAAAAATGCTTAAAATAATAATAATAATAATAAACTGTCCAAAAAGTCAAATTGGGATCCACATTGGATGTGACATTCCAGCAATCTGAAGAGCAGAGATGCGAGTTGTCATGTGGAAACCCACACACTGTGAACACAGAGAAATACATCATCATCATCATCATCATCATCATCCTCCTCTTATACAATGAAATGTGTCCAACTGGATTCTGTACCAAGATACGTCTGCACTTAATAAAACACATCAACCTAAAATACTGTTTGTTTGTGAGTAATTACATACTTCAGAACATCTGATTATGAACCACATCATAAGAGCAGAGCAGCGTTGCAATTCTTCAGCTAAACTATTTCTTAAACTAACATTTTTAGAATTTGTGACACCATAAAAGGAATATTTGTACTTTTTAAATGACCAGTTAAAAAGCTAAAAGGTGATTAAAGTGGTGAAAAACTCAATCAGATACTGCATTATCTGTGGAGAAACCATGCAAACATTTCTAACTATTTGAAGGAATTAACGTTATATAATGCACAGTAATAATGTTAATGTAGTAATGAAAGTTGACATACAGAGAAAATCGAATTCAGAGTCTCTGGGTTGGCTGAGAGTCTAGATGAAGGGACGTTATGGTTGACATTTTTTCAAAATACTATAATGAAAACAGAAAATAGTCTTGCTTGGTGTCGGCATGCAGGGGACTTTCTACAGCAGCTCTGAGACGCAGATGCTGAAGAGAGAATTCACCATAGACACCAAATCCCACAATGCAGCACCTCAGACACACTGCTGTTATGCAGACGCCTCCCAAAGGTCATGAGCTCTTCACACACACACACACACACACACACACACACACACACGGCCACAAACCGCCTCACCTCACAGCTGAGAAATAGAGCCTTACAGATCTGACAGAAATAAAAATAAAAAAATAGTGTTATATGAGAGCCCGGGGCTAGTTGTCACATTTTGTACTCCAATGAATATTTCTCACAGTAGGTCAACAGACATTTTAAATGACTTTTTCACTGTTATAGGGCAGGATTTGGTTTTTTATCACATGTTGAGCCTTATACTGGGGCAAGTTGTCACAGCAGGAACCTGCTGTTTATTGACACTGATTGGAGAAGAATGTGCCTGTTTGAAATATGAAATACTATCTAGAGTGTAAAACAATTCTGAATGTATCTGAATCTGTTGCTTGATATTTAGTGGCTTTTCAGTCAAATTTAAACTACATTTTAATTTAAAAAAATATTAATGTTAAAAATATATAAGAAAAAAATCAAACCACTGTTTTGGTAGACAAAAATGTGTGATTAATAACATTTTATAAAATGTACACATATAACACAGAAGTGACAAGTTGCCTGATATTTATGATAAATGTTCTTATACTGTTCAGCCAAAAAATCTGTTTATTATATACTAGTATATCTTGTTTACATTTACATCATGTATAAAAGCTGTTAGTGAAAACAGTGTAAAAGCTGATTTTTTTAATATATATATTTTATCTCCATGGATGGATGGATGGAAGGATAGAGTGATAGATGGATGGATGGAACGGTGGATGAATGTATGGAATGAAAGACGGGTGTATAGTTGGTGAATGGAACAATGGAATGATTGTTAGCGATGAATGAACAGTGAAATGGTGGGTTGATGGAATAATGAAAAGGTGGAACATTGGGTGGGTTTAGCGGTAGATGAAACGATGTATGGCTGTATGGAATGATAGCTGGAACGATGGATGGATATATGGAATGATAGATGGAACAGTAGATGAACAATAGATGGCATAATACGATGGAACGATGATAGATAGATAGAAGTTTAGATAAGTGTTTTAACTACAAATATTCCATGTAGTCTCTCAAGTAGCATGAACTCATATCAAGTACTCATAAAATGCAGTTAAATTAGCTTTAAATTAAGTCCCTGCTTGAAATTTCACATGCAATCCTCGTCTTCAGAATTAATTAAATTTTGCATTCCATCGGTGTATTTTATTGCAGAATTCAACCCTCTGAGACCCTGTAATCACTAACTCACAGACACACATGTAAGCGCATGCACACGCTCAGCCCGGACACGAGCACCACGAGCACCACGAGCACCACTCCCTGTGTGAGTGACAGGTGGAGAGCAGCTGCAGAGCGGGCCGGCGGAGATAACAGCAGATAAAGCCTTTTCACACACACGCACACATTTACAAACCAGAACAAAACAAGGTAAAGGCATCTGAAGATACAGCAAACAACAAGCTGGTATGATTTACAGCTGAAACCGACCGATCACACACACACACACACACACACACACCAGTAGCAGTGATCAATTAGCATTAGTTCAGCATCATTGAGAGGGCTGGATGTTGACTTTACTTGCCTCTCTGAATGACTGGCCTGTAGTGTGTGTCCTAATGATTTAACTGGACACATTTCAGCTGGTATCCATCATCTGAGGTCGGATCCAGGGAGCTGGTGCATGCTGGGAGAGAGAATGAGACTGATTAATTGCACTTCCTTCACTAACAATAAAATACCAACAACTACCTTCTTTCTTTAGCTGTATGGATACTGAAAGTGTTTTGAACATGAGATGTCACCATATTTTTTTGGCATTTAGCATGCCGGTACTATGTTTGTCCGTATTGGACATGGATTCTATGGTATATGAATATGGTACCATTGTACACTACAATTTTGAAACAAATTAATACTTTTAATCAGCAAGGATGCATTAGATCAAAAATGATAGCAAATATATTTATAATGTTCCAAAAGATTCTATTTCAAATAAATGTTGTTCTTTTGAAATCTCTATTCATCAAAAAAAAATTAAATAATATTAAGCAGCAAAACTGTTTATTATAATTATATATATATATATATATATATATATATATATATATATATATATATATATATATATATATATATATATATATTTTTTTTTTTTTTTTTTTTTTTTTTTAGCAGCAAATCATCATATTAGAATGATTTCTGAAGGATCATGTGACACTGAAGACTGGAGTAATGATGCTGAAAATTCAGCTTTGATCACAGGAATAAATTACATTTGAAAATAGAAAATAGTTATTTCAAATAGTAATAATATTTCAGAATATTACTGTTTTTACTGTATATGTGATCGAATGAATGCAGCCTTGGTGAGCAGAAGAGACTTTCAGAAACGTTAAAAAAATCTTTCCGACCCAAAACCTGTGAACTGTATAAGAGCAAATAATCCGAGCTGCTTTCACATTCACTTTACAGCTCTATACTGTAATTGTACACTATATTGCCAAAAGTTTTGGGACATGCCTTTAAATGCACATGAACTTTAATGACATCCCATTCTTAATCCATAGGGTTTAATATGGAGTTGGCCAACCCTTTGCAGCTATAACAGCTTCAACTCTTCTGGGAAGGCTTTTCACAAGGTTTAGGAGTGTGTTTATGGGAATTTTTGACCATTCTTCTAGAAGCACATTTGTGAGGTCAGGCACTGATGTTGGACGAGAAGGCCTGGCTCGCAGTCTCTGCTCTAATTCATCCCAAAGGTGAAAAACAACCCCACAACCCCACAATCCCCCTCCACCAAACTTTACACTTGGCACAATGCAGTCAGGCAAGTACCGTTCTCCTGGCAGCCGCCAAACTTGATACGTCTCCACTGCTCTAGAGTCCAGTGGCGGCGTGCTTTACCCCACTGCATCCCACACTTTGCATTGCACTTGGTGATGTAAGGCTTGGATGAGCTGCTCGGCCATGGAAACCCATTCCATGAAGCTCTGTATTGTAGCATGCGCTGACCCCAGTCTGTGATTTTTCGTCAGTCTTTGTGGCTGAGTTGCTGTTGTTCCCAATTGCTTCCACCTTGTTATAATACCTATTATAATACTTGTTATACACCATTATTTTCCATAATGTAATGATAAAAATTAAACTTTCATATATTTTTGATTCATTGCACACCAACTGAAATATTTCAGGTCTTTTATTGTTTTAATACTGATGATTTTGGCATACAGCTCATGAAAACCCCAAATTCCTATCTCTAAAAATTAGCATATCATGAAAAGGTTCTCTAAACGAGCTATTAACCTTATCATCTGAATCAACTAATTAACTCTAAAAACCTGCAAAAGATTCCTGAGGCTTTTAAAAACTCCCAGCCTGGTTCATTACTCAAAACCGCAATCATGGGTAAGACTGCCGACCTGACTGATGTCCAGAAGGCCATCATTGACACCCTCAAGCGAGAGGGTAAGACACAGAAAGACATTTCTGAACGAATAGGCTGTTCCCAGAGTGCTGTATCAAGGCACCTCAGTGGGAAGTCTGTGGGAAGGAAAAGTGTGGCAAAAACGCTGCACAACGAAGAGGTGACCGGACCCTGAGGAAGATTGTGGAGAAGGACCGATTCCAGACCTTGGGGACCTGCGGAAGTAGTGGACTGAGTCTGGGTAGAAACATCCAGAGCCACCGTGCACAGGCGTGTGCAGGAAATGGGCTACAGGTGCCGCATTCCCCAGGTCAAGCCACTTTTGAACCAGAAACAGCGGCAGAAGCGCCTGACCTGGGCTACAGAGAAGCAGCACTGGACTGTCGCTCAAATTTAGCATGTCATTCGGAAATCAAGGTGCCAGAGTCTGGAGGAAGACTGGGGAGAAGGAAATGCCAAAATGCCTGAAGTCCAGTGTCAAGTACCCACAGTCAGTGATGGTCTGGGGTGCCATGTCAGCTGCTGGTGTTGGTCCACTATGTTTTATCAAGGGCAGGGTCAATGCAGCTAGCTATCAGGAGATTTTGGAGCACTTCATGCTTCCATCTGCTGAAAAGCTGTATGGAGATGAAGATTTCGTTTTTCAGCATGACCTGGCACCTGCTCACAGTGCCAAAACCACTGGTAAATGGTTTACTGACCATGGTATTACTGTGCTCAATTGGCCTGCCAACTCTCCTGACCTGAACCCCATAGAGAATCTGTGGGATATTGTGAAGAGAAAGTTGAGAGAAGCAAGACCCAACACTCTGGATGAGCTTAAGGCCGCTATCGAAGCATCCTGGGCCTCCATAACACCTCAGCAGTGCCACAGGCTGATTGCCTCCATGCCACGCCGCATTGAAGCAGTCATTTCTGCAAAAGGATTCCCCACCAAGTATTGAGTGCATAACTGAACATAATTATTTGAAGGTTGACTTTTTTGTATTAAAAACACTTTTCTTTTATTGGTCGGATGAAATATGCTATTTTTTTGGGATAGGAATTTTGGGTTTTCATGAGCTGTATGCCAAAATCATCAGTATTAAAACAATAAAAGACCTGAAATATTTCAGTTGGTGTGCAATGAATCTAAAATATATGAAAGTTTAATTTTTATCATTACATTATGGAAAATAATTAACTTTTATCACAATATGCTAATTTTTTGAGAAGGACCTGTAGTGTATGTTAACACGTATCTAATTTCTGCCTATTTTTAATTCTCATAAGGGATACAACAATAAAACACAACCTAGATCACCAATTAGCATTCTAAGATATGAAAGAGCATTAAAATGCCTGAGTTTGTGTTTGGTGTGTCACAACAATGTGGCATTATGAAAACAAATCTCTCTCTTCATACCAGCCTGTGTCATGCGTGTAAACATGCGTCTTAATGTAGAGGTCACACCTGCCTGCTGCAGGTCACACTCGTCTGTTTGTCCTCCCTCTCTCCGCCTGCTGTCTTTCCTCAGAAGTAAACACCCGTTGAGCGGGTGGACGGAGGCGTGCGGTCTGGTGCGTGGCAGCTCTTATCTGGCCTGCGCTCAGACAAAGAGACGGAGAGGAAAGTAAACACTTGCACTTTCAGGCACACAGCAAAGCACACAAACCTCAAGGCATTTTCCAGTATGGCAGGTGTTGCTGTCGGGAACTAACACACACACACACACACACACACACACAACAAAGGCAACAAGAACTTACAGTAGGGTGAAAACACACAGCCTGGTGGAGCTGTGAAAGGGCTTTTTTTAGGCATGGTACATTCTGTGTTAAAACTTTTCATCTGATTCATCATGCAGATAAAAGTTTATTTCACAGCGTTGCAGCTCAGAGATTCTTGAAATTGTCTTCTTTAGTGTTCACTGTAGGATGGATGGATGGATAAAACGATGGATGGATGGATGGACAGACAGAACTTTTAAGATTTAAGTCCCTTCACACTGTATTTGAAAAACATTTATGAAATCAAAGAGATAATTAATCTATAGAAAGGCTGAAATTCTTGAACATGCGTATCAGTAAAAATAATCTTCTGTATCTGTGTGTGTGTGTGTGTATTGGCCGGTTTTGAGTGTCAGTTAAACGTGGCACATGTCTATTGTGTTCCGGGACCCCGGACCCTCGGCACAATCCAGCAGGAGGTTTGCAGACAGCTTTCTGAGGTGGGGGGGACACAGCTGATCCACACAAAAGACTCGGACCTCCTGTTCACAAGCAGCACACAATACCCCGACCCTAATGCTTGTAAATCTATTCACTGATCAGAGCGTATGGCAGCACGCCGGTCCCAATGCATTCACAGAACGAGACGGCAAGAGACGAAAAAACTGACAAAGACCCTCAAACATCTGAGAGTTTTAACAGGACACACATTTCAAGTATGAAAAGAAATGTCGTTTCAGAAAGTGACAAACAAACCTGGGTAACACTTTACAATAAGGTCTCATTAGTTAATGCATTAGCTAACATGAACTAACAATTAACAGTACATTTTTAAAGCATTTATTAAACTTTGTTAACATGAGTAAATTGTTTATTCCTGTTCACAGTGCATTAACAAATGCCAACACATTTTGATTTAAAAAAATATTAGTAATTATGTTGAAACTGAAGTATTGTTCATTGTTAGTTCATGGTAACTAATGTAAGGCATCTTTACACAGCAGCTTTGGATGGATGGATGGCTGCTCTGTGCCTCCTCTAATGCTGCACCAATGCATTTTTACCGTTATAAATGTTTACCATATTTTCCCTTTTGCTGAGGACTTTGGTGCACAAAAGTGAGTGTAACAAACCCTAGAACTCAGAAGAACCTCAAGAGAATCTACAAGCATGAACATGAACACACATACACACACTGCTGTGTGTTTCTGAGCTGTTCAGTATTCGGGTTGCTGAAAGGTCGACAGTGGGCGGGGCTGTGTTTCAGGAAGCACGACCATAATTATGCAAATGAACCTGGCTCTCCCGCCTCCTCCCGTCACTGTCAGACTGCTGATCGAGCCAGACCGCTACGAGAACAACCGACACACACACACACACACACGGAGATGATGTCTCCCCAAAGTGCTTGGAGAGATTACATCAGACTATGTGATCTATGACATCAACCTGTGTGTGTGTTTCATGTGGTTGGTTTTGTTGAACATGCAACAGGGGCTGAAACGCATCTTGGATAAAAAACACAAAAATATAGAGGAAAGAGAGACATTTTTCTACCAGCTACTTTGGGGATAAAATGCTGATAAATGTCCTCTGAAAGAAATGTCCTCTGCTTTTTTTGCTTTTGTAAACTTTTGTTCTAGGGTTTGGGATTGTTGACTGAGAAGTCTTTGGTATGTCCTAATTTACATACCTCTGTTAACGTGTGTGTGTGTGTGTGTGTGTGTGTGTGTGTGTGTGTGTGTGTGTGTGTGTGTGTGTGTGTGTGTGTGTGTGTGTGTCCTTTTCACCAATTCAGTTTCAGCTGCTGTTTAATGAATGCATGGAAACAAACACTCACCCGTCAGCCCCTCCTCTTCACCAGCAACAAAGAATTCATTACTCATTTACTGTACAAGAAAGAAAGAGAGAGAAAGAAACCGCTTTAAAACGCTTACTTAAAGGGAAAAAATGCTTACTTTTTTTTTAATTAAATGCTATGTTTTTAACAGTTTATTGTAGTATTATTTATATACCATTATAGATTCTATTAATATTTTGAAGCTTTTTATTTTTCAATTTAATTTTAGTTCACATTTTAAGAATTTGTTGTGTGCTTTTACATATTTTTGTTAGTTCTTGTTTTTGTTAAATATTTCGGTCAATTTTTTCAGTTTTAATTTCAGTTTTATTTTCAGAAAATGATATCTAATAATTATCAATCTAATATTTAGATTTTATTTTCACCTCATTTTAATTTCCAAAAATGATTTTGAATGGTTTTAGTTTTAGATACAACAATAACAACACTAGCTTATGGGCACAATGCTCTTATATCCAGCAGAAATATGATAAAACAATAAATAAATACTGGTTACATTTACTGTTAATAATAATCTAAATAAACCACTCTTCTGACAATGTGTGGACGCTATTTATAGATCCCAATGCATGGACTTAAAGGGATAGTTCACCCAAAAATGAAAATCCTGTCATCATTTCCTCAGCCTGTATGAGTTTCTTCTGCTGAACACAAAAGAAGATATGGACCCACATTATATAAGGTGGCCTTAACTACTATGTACTAACATGTAAATTAATAATCTGATACAATGCACTTATTGTGTACATACATGTTTTTACATTGTACTTATATTTTAAAAATACCTGCATGTAATTACATCTTTAATTAATTTCTGTAATTACATTTAAAATTACACTGTTGACACTTCCCTTACACCAAACCCCTTCCCATACCACCACACTTGTCCCTAACCCTGCCCTTAAACTGACCCATACCACCACACCTGTCCCTAACCCTACCCTTAAACTGACCCATACCACCACACCGGTCCCTAACTCTACTCTTAAACTAACCCACACCACCACACCTGTCCCAAACTCTACCCTTAAACTGACCCATACCACCACACCTGTCCCTAACTCTACTCTTAAACTTACCCATACCACCACACCTGTCCCTAACTTTACCCTTAAACTTACCCACACCACCACACCTGTCCCTAACTTTACCCTTAAACTGACCCATACCACCACACCTGTCCCTAACTTTACCCTTAAACTGACCCATACCACCACACCTGTCCCTAACTTTACCCTTAAACTGACCCACACCACCACACCTGTCCCTAACTTTACCCTTAAACTGACCCATACCACCACACCTGTCCCTAACTTTACCCTTAAACTGACCCACACCACCACCCCTGTCCCTAACTTTACCCTTAAACTGACCCATACCACCACACCTGTCCCTAACTCTACTCTTAAACTGACCCACACCACCACACCTGTCCCTAACTCTACTCTTAAACTTACCCACACCACCACACCTGTCCCTAACTTTACCCTTAAGCTTACCCACACCACCACACCTGTCCCTAACTTTACCCTTAAACTTACCCACACCACCACACCTGTCCCTAACTTTACCCTTAAACTTACCCACACCACCACACCTGTTCCTAACTCTACCCTTAAACTTACCCACACCACCACACCTGTCCCTAACTTTACCCTTAAACTTACCCACACCACCACACCTGTCCCTAACTCTACTCTTAAACTTACCCATACCACCACACCTGTCCCTAACTCTACTCTTAAACTTACCCACACCACCACACCTGTCCCTAACTCTACTCTTAAACTTACCCATACCACCACACCTGTCCCTAACTCTACTCTTAAACTTACCCATACCACCACACCTGTCCCTAACTTTACCCTTAAACTTACCCACACCACCACACCTGTCCCTAACTTTACCCTTAAACTGACCCATACCACCACACCTGTCCCTAACTTTACCCTTAAACTGACCCATACCACCACACCTGTCCCTAACTTTACCCTTAAACTGACCCACACCACCACCCCTGTCCCTAACTTTACCCTTAAACTGACCCATACCACCACACCTGTCCCTAACTTTACCCTTAAACTGACCCACACCACCACACCTGTCCCTAACTTTACCCTTAAACTGACCCATACCACCACACCTGTCCCTAACTTTACCCTTAAACTGACCCACACCACCACCCCTGTCCCTAACTTTACCCTTAAACTGACCCATACCACCACACCTGTCCCTAACTCTACTCTTAAACTGACCCACACCACCACACCTGTCCCTAACTCTACTCTTAAACTTACCCACACCACCACACCTGTCCCTAACTTTACCCTTAAACTTACCCACACCACCACACCTGTCCCTAACTTTACCCTTAAACTTACCCACACCACCATACCTGTCCCTAACTCTACCCTTAAACTTACCCACACCACCACACCTGTCCCTAACTTTACCCTTAAACTAACCCATACCACCATACCTGTCCCTAACTCTACCCTTAAACTTACCCATACCACCACACCTGTCCCTAACTCTACTCTTAAACTTACCCACACCACCACACCTGTTCCTAACTCTACCCTTAAACTTACCCACACCACCACACCTGTCCCTAACTTTACCCTTAAACTAACCCACACCACCACACCTGTCCCTAACTTTACCCTTAAACTAACCCACACCACCACACCTGTCCCTAACTCTACCCTTAAACTTACCCATACCACCACACCTGTCCCTAACTCTACTCTTAAACTTACCCACAACACCACACCTGTTCCTAACTCTACCCTTAAACTTACCCACACCACCACACCTGTCCCTAGCTTTACCCTTAAACTAACCCACACCACCACACCTGTCCCTAACTTTACCCTTAAACTTACCCACACCACCACACCTGTCCCTAACTCTACTCTTAAACTAACCCACACCACCACACCTGTCCCTAAATTTACCCTTAAACTAACCCACACCACCACACCTGTCCCTAACTTTACCCTTAAACTTACCCATACCACCACACCTGTCCCTAACTTTACCCTTAAACTAACCCACACCACCACACCTGTCCCTAACTTTACCCTTAAACTAACCCACACCACCACACCTGTCCCTAACTTTACCCTTAAACTTACCCACACCACCACAGCTGTCCATAACTCTACCCTTAAACTTACCCATACCACCACACCTGTCCCTAACTTTACCCTTAAACTAACCCACACCACCACACCTGTCCCTGACTTTACCCGTATCCCACCTCAATATCAGCAAAAGTGTGTTGCATTACAATATGAACACAATAAGTACATTGTACTTATTTTTTGATGCAAGTACATCGTAGTTAAGGCCACCTAATATAAAGTGGGACCGAAGATATTTGGAAGAATGTTTGTAAACAGGCAGATCTCACCCCCCCAATTGGAAAATACTATGGTGGTCAATGGGGAGATCTGCCTGGTTACAAACATTCTTCCAAATATCTTCCTTTTGTGTTCAGCAGAAGAGAGAAACTAAGTAAATGATGACAGAATTTTCATTTTTGGGTGAACTATCCCTTTAATAGGCCAACAGAATTAGAGTTTGTACCATTGTTTATGAAATGTGCTGCTTGTACAAGTGTCTCATCCAATCACAGTCTAGACTCAGAATCCTCACCCTTAATTATTATGGAACATTAATGAAACCATAAAGCTGGAAGTTGTGTCTGAATCTGACCTTGTCTCATCCTGAGCAAATGAAAAGTCTGCAGAGCTGCAGGGCACAGTGTGTGTGTGTGTGTGTGTGTGTGTGTGTGTGTGTGTGTGTGTGTGTGTGTGTGTGTGTGTGTGTGTGTGTGTGTGTGTGTGTGTGTGCGTTTGTCCTGTGGGGGTTTCTGTCTGGCCCCTGTGCCTGCATCTATTCTGGGTAGGGGTTGTGCTTGTGCTTGCGTTGCCAGGGCTGGGAGCCGGTGCCCGGGCGCGGGGCGGGTGACAGCAGTGGTGGGCTGTCAGGACGACGAGAGGCCGTCTGGCACACAGGGAGCAGCGCCGCGGTGGTGAGCTGGCACGTGCCGTCGCAGCAGGGCCCAACAGAACCGTGACAAATCGCTGAAAGAGCCCGATTCAAGAGCGCAACACCATGCACCTGAGGACGCTGTCAGAGGAGACACACACACACACACGGATGAACACGTCAGAATTCCAGCATCATTAACACATGCTGCAGAAATGCATCCTGTTCAAAAACACAAACCAGACTTTAATTTTCCTTCATATTGTATTGCTCAGATGATGCTCTGTTGCACTGTAGGACAAAGAACAAAAAAAAAAAAACATTGGTAACACTTTATTTTAGGCTGATGCAGTTACACATACCGACATGTATTTACTAATAACAGTAAATTATGCATAATTACAAGTAACTAACCATAAACTAAACCCTAACCTCAATAGTAAGTACATGTATTAATAACATTACTCAGTACTTAACAACAATGTAACTACGTCACCATAAAAACTGTAACTAAAACAGTTCACAACACAAATAATAGATAATGATGTTAAATGATGTTAGCAAATAGCAATGTGCTAAAACAAGCTAGTAACATATTGAATCATGATAAAACATGCTAGCAATGTGCCAAAATATGCTAATTCATCCTAGCAATGTGCTAAACCGTGCTAATTTATGCTTGCAAAGTGTTAAAACATGTTAGCAATATGCTAATTCATGCTAAAAACATTCTAAAACATGCTAATTCATGTTAGCATTATGCTAATTCATGCTAGCAATGTGTTAAAACATGTTAATTCAGGCTAACATTGTGCTAATTAATGCTAACATGTTAGTTAATGTTAACAATGTTAAAACATGCTAGCAATATGCTAATTTATGTTACCAAAATGCTAAACAATGCTATTTAATGTTGGCATTGTGTTAATTCATGTTAGCAATTTAATAAAACATAGTAGGAATGTGATAATTCATGCTAGCAATGTGTAAAAACATGTCAACTCATACTAGCATTGTGCTAATGTATGCTAGCAATATGCTAATCAATGTGATCTATCTATCTATCTGTTTTCTGATATACTGTATCGCCAACTTTAAAACTACTTGAAAACCAAATCTTTAAAAACTTCTTCATACTTTCTCATCAGGCTTTTTCAAGCCAACTTCAAAGTTTGTCTCGAGTCGACCAACTTTTTTATCTGGTTGAAGCCTGAAACACTATACGAGACCAACTAGGATAAGTAACTGAAGTGGTAAAGATCTCACTTGTGACCTGTCTTTCCAGCAGACCTGCACAGACACAGCTGTGTGTCCTGAACAGATTTCCAAACAAACCTTTCTACTTTATTAGCTGGAATATCTGCGATCCATTGAGGACAGCAGACCAAAGGTTCACAATGGACCTCCCACCTAAAGCAATTTCATTAAAAATATGTTGCATTCTGTTGGGAACGGGAAGTGTATCACTATCCACGCTGCCATAGCAACAAGGACCATGTCATAAAGGGTCATTTCCTGAGTACTGTGGTATTCAGCAGAGAATACAATGTGAGCACAGCTGAAAGGGCTCTCACACTCACAAAAAAAGCAATGCTCATTTGCTGATTGTGTCTTTGGTTTGAGTTTTATATTTATGCATTTAGTCACTGTATGACTGACTTTTGGAGCAACAGATTGAGATCATCAAAGCTATGCATGGAAGTTCATTGTTGATAAAGCGCAGCGATTTTAGTGAATTTGTGTGACATCTGATTAAATTCTATTGTGTCTAAGAAAGAAAACAATATTTTGTGTTATAGAACCTTTCAAATACAATAGTTTATGAAAATAGTAATCATTCATTAACTATTTAATCAAAGTACCATCTGATACCATTACTATGTAATCACCAAACATTAACGTCCCCATGAAATCAAAATGTAAGGTTTTTTTTGTGGCTTTTAGCATGAATATATTAGCCTTAAGCCTTATGCACACCGGGACGATTATCGCGCGCTTAACGCCAACATTTAATGCCTCTTGAATAAACAAAGGGTGCCAATGTAAGTGTGCACACCGAAGTGCAAAACAGCAGGCGTTAAAGCGTCATTCAAAAAAATGCCTTGGGTTAGTTTTTCTGGTTTGACGTGCCGCGTTGAAAACTGGCCGACCAATGATCTACTGATATCCCATCTACTGCCAAGGAGTGAATTTGCACGTTCACACGGCATGTGAACACAAAGACGCACCAAAAAACGTCTAGCCACGCTGAAGCTGTGGCTAAAATCGTGGTCACTTTTTCACACATTTACTCTTTCCAACATGGTCAATGGCACAGTGTATTTTATAGCGGATAGGGAACGATTCAGACAGTGTAAATAGGTTTTACATTGGGGCAAATTAAGTCTTGATTCACTTTAGTGTGCACATGCACCCTAGCGCGCACACAGTCTGCTCCGGTCCAGCTTTACTGGCCGAGCTGTGATATAAATGAAATGCTATTGGCCAGTTAAAAAAAGGGGGTGCTCTATATGTCCAGCCTTGTATTCCTGTTTCAGTGGAAATTACATCAAAACGCTGAATAACACTGTACATTTCAAGGCACATCAGTGGGCCTTTAAAGCATCTAAAATGTGTTGAAAAATGCTCCACATTGCCACAAGGGGCCCTATAGTGTCCATTAGACAGTTTTCTCCTTTAGGTCAACTAATGTTTATATCTAGCTACCTGAATATCAACACATCCTGTGTACTTAGGTACTGCGTTCAGTTACTGCCACGGTAATTAATTATCAGCAATTAACACGCTGACAAACCTTAGTAAATCACCCGGAGTGAAAAATACTCTCCTCTAACTGTGCCCATTTTTCACTGCAAGTCTTTAGTTAATCCTGACAGTAGTTTTTTAATGGCAAAACAGGGTTTGCGCTGGCGGAAGGCTAAGGACTAAACAAATTTAAACATTTAAAAATTAACTAACTTACACAGACCGGTACCTAAATCCAAACATCTGTTCATCATTAGTTCTTTGAGTGAAATATACTAAGCAAGCATGTAACGATTCAAAGTACCATGGACAGCGCAAATCAATGCATCCATTGACCATTACTATTGAACATATTTAAGTGAAGGAAAGCCCTTTGAATTCATTGTTCACTTCATATTGTTTGTCTTGTTGGAGATGGATGACTTAACGTTCGCAAGGGTCATGAGGGGTCAGCAACGGTCTACTCCGACATTCAATGTGGTCTAGAGTGGGTGTGTTGACCAGACGCAAGGCACAAGCCCAAGACAGAAGACCCTACAAATCTACTATAGATGCGTGATAGTTTAAGAGGGACAGCATTCAGAATACAAAGACACAGCTATTGACAAAAACAAAACAAACAAAAAAACCGCAACATTTTTGCAAAGGTCAGGGCTTTGAAAAAGGAGTACAACACACATCCAAACTCCCAACTTCAACAGTGTGCTAAGCCCAACACGTGGAAAAACGGCAGCTACCTTCACAAGTTATCCTCCTCTGGATGAGGTCAGCTAATTAACCTCTACGGATCAAGATGCCCTTCCCTGGCGCTCCTCAACTGGGCCGACCTGAATCCCTGCGGATAATTGCCTCGTTGACATTCAGCCAATCACAAAATCCAAGCCTATGAGAATTCGGTCCGTGCGGACGTGCCACGCGTTCTGCCAGTCGCGAGATTTGCCCCTTCAAGTCATTAAAGCCACGCTGAAAGACTCCAATTAACCTCATCAGCTCCCGCTTCTTAACAAGGTGCTAAAGCGGACAAGAAGATGCGTCCGCTGTCATGATGAGGATGGAATCAGAGTCTGCTAATCCAATCTCATCTCCATTACTCAAAATAAGCACACTAATTACATTTTCATATGCATTTCAGGGCCGGTATAGATCAGTTTACGGCTAGCACCAACAGGCAGCTTGATTATGCAGCTTCTGGAAGAAGTCCACGATACGTCAGTACGAGGGTGAGTGTGTCGAGGAAATTGAATGCTGTTAAAGTAATTACGCTCATGAGTAATCACATTTGGGCTAAATAAATCTGACATGGACACCGCATTAGTCAGGGAAAAATGTTTTGTGCAAGTACCTTAAAACATGAAACCTCAAAACTATATGACTCATTTTCTCTCTCTTGAAGGACAAGGAGAAAGTGTTACCGTGTTTGTTCAAAAAGTTGCACTCCAAGGATTTCTGGTGCACTCTCAGAAAACACTGGGCAGTGCCCTTTCAAAAGCCACACCTTTGTGCCTTATTTACCCCCTCAAGAGTGCATATCAGTTCCTTAAAGGTAGTGTTGTAGTCAAGACCACCTAAACCCAGACCAAGACCAGACCAGCACTCCCCAAATTCATCTAAAAGATCCATATCTAATGTCTGAGAAAGGTCTTACATTTAATCAATAACCACAATTAGAATAAGACACTATAAAGCTGATACAAATCAAATCACTAACAGTAATGTTAATGTTTTAAAAATAACATTTTAAATCCTGAAATATGATGGAAAAATAAAATGTTTGGTCTACTTTTAAATATGAAACTGAAATCAAAACACTTACTGAGTGAGTCACAGAATAATTTATTTATCCGATTTGTTCACAGCAGCTGATTCATTCAGTAACGAAACACATTGCCGAAATAGCAAAGATTGTGTCTAAAATGCAAGTAACCTAATATTAAAGACACAATATGTAATTTTGTTTGCCGCTAGAGGTCGCTTATTTAAAACAACGGTGTATCTTGATGACGCCTGGATTTCCCAGAGCTTTTATTCTGCCGCAGACGAGTGCTTCCGCTTCTTCCGCTCATGTGTATGTGGGGAAATTCCAGCGCTGTGTTTATCATATTAGATACATTATTTGAGTGTGTTGAACGTTATGTTGTAGTGCTTCTCTGTGTGTTCACTCAGCGGCTACTATGAGACACTTGTTCACACTGCAGTGAGAGATCGATATTAGGCGGTAAAACATGGTACTCGCGGTAGATCAAGAACACCAAACAATAAGACTAACTGTGTTGAGCTGGAGAACAATGATTCGTTTTCTGTCAATGAATGATCCAAACAGTTGCTAACCTGTCTAATAAAACACATATATTAAAGCGTCCTTGGTGTTTCCATGGTTTCTACAAAATAAAACCGGAAATCGAGGGTGACGCGGGTATGATGTCATTGATAGGCGACGCACGGACATGGGCCGTGTCCTGGCTAAAATCACTTATTTCTCTGGATTTAAACATTCTTGGAAACATTTGAGATAATGTAAGTACACAAATCAACAACATTTTTATAGTGGTTTTTGGATATATTTTAATCCAAAAATCTTACATATTGTGCCTTTAACTTCTTTTGGGCATTTGTGTGCTTTTTACTGTGCATTTATAATTTTTAGCATTTGGCTTTTTTGAGACAATCCTTCATTGATTTCGAACCTGGCACAACAGTAACAAGAGAAACCACATTAGTTATTGATTGCATTTTAAGCAGTAAGTTTTACATCAAATCACATTAATGATGTTAACAATTAAATCACACAATGCACCGGCAAATTAGTGATATCCTCACAGTTGTGATCTTGACCGGTCTTGAGATAAAATCCAGAGTCCTCTTAGTCTGAGGCCGAGACAAGACTAAGTACGAATGCATTTGAGACCAAGACCTTCAAAAATGATCTTAAGACCGGTCTCGAGACCAAGACAAGTCTTGAGTACTACAACACTACTTAAAGGTACAGATGAGCATTGAAAATTTACATATTAGTACATTTTGAAAGGGTAGCGTCTCTACAATTTTTCTGAGTGTGGGGTGTCTGCAAGCTATATAAAGGCTTTGTCTCATTAACTTTAAATGAGGTGCATCCAGAATTCTGCTGGAATCGGGAGTTAGTTACCCTTACTGCTTTAGAGATGACATCAGTGGGCAGCTGTGGGTGGGGAGTGTCCCGCGGCACAGGCGGCAGTTCTTACGCACCACACGGAGACGTCTCAGCGCTGTGCTGGCAGGCACTGGAGCCATCTAATTAACACAGGGAGAAGACAGCGCTGTGCTGGCAGGTTAATTGAGCCTATGGGGCATTCTCTTACAGAAAGGGCTGAGTCCATTTCCTAGAACGTTGACTCCACAATGTGGGTTTTCAGACGTGCATTAGGAGCTGCATTTGAGGGGAAAGAAGTGGTTATTCTGGAGATGCTTGGTCTGAATCTCGAGACCAATTCCACCTTTTTTTGGTCACTACAGATGTTTTTTTCCCAACTATGTATTTGGTCATCACAGTACCCTTGTGTCATCAATGTGTGAGTGCAGTTGTTGAGTACCAGGAGCAGCTGTTTACCACTGTAGCTAGGTAACAACTCAGAAGGGGACGACAACAGCATCCCATGGTTTTGTCTCTTTGCTTTAACTCAAAACATGAACAGAACTTGCATCCGCTGTAGTCGCACTAAAATAGATGCAATAAATGCATTGTACTAAAACAAGCAAATTACGTGTTATCAAGAGTCCAATTCAAGAGTCCACATTAATCATACCTGTGACCAGTGTTTCCTAACCTTCTTTAGCAGGGTACTTGGAAAGATTTTGGTATTGTTCAAACCTGTAAAACCAAGAGTACAACTTGAAGGGATAATTCTGTCATCATTTAGGCTATGTCCGGGGTTTCAAAACCTGCTCCTGGAGGGCCAATGTTCAACTGAGTTTAGCTCAGCCTCAACACATAATCAAGTTTCTAGCATGCCTAAAGACCTTGTTTAGTTGGTTCAAGTGTGTTTAATTGGGGTTTACTCCCAATTAAACACACTTGAAAACTTCATCAAATATGGGATGAATTCTACTGTAAACCAGCTCTAGATCCAAACCTGCATGACTTTTTCTTCTTCGAATCAGACACATAACAGCATTGGATCATATTGAAGTTTAGTGTATGGATTATCAGTTTAAGTCAAATGACATTAAAATGTCCCTCCAAAACATCAGTGTTTCCATATGGCAACACTGTACCACTACAAAATAGGTATGTCTCCATATGGCAACGCTGTCCCACAGTGGAATTGCAGTAATGTATTTTTCCATTGTGCCACAGCGGTTTTCTTTTCGTTTGTATGATTGAAGCTATTTCATGTAATAAAAACTTATTTGAAAAAATATTTCATGGTTAGAATATAATGCATACTATAGAGAATACATAGTCTCTTTTATGTCTAATTTCTCTATGGTTGCACCCCAGAGCCATGGAAAAAATGTGATATGTGAAAAGGTTTGGGACACTGACACAGACACTGCTTAAACGGTGATGTGCATTTGAGTTTGTAAAACAGCTTGCACACCAACTGAACTCTGACTTCAAAATCTCTAGTGTGAAAACGCCCTGAGGCTAACTTGTCACCTTTATTTCTAGTCGAGTGCCTAGCCATGATGTCAGTTCATGTAGAGGTGTGTCTGTGATGTCAGTAGCCCAGGCCTGTCGCTGAAAGCTCTGGGGAGCGTCTCTGCCACCGCACCACATGGTCCCACGCCGGCCCAACGCCCAATGGACCACAGTGATTCAGCAGATGTGCGCATACCATCTTGCAGATGGTAAACACACACACAGAAACAGGCCAATTGACATGGATTCTGCTCGTTAGATGGACCTAACGATGCCAGATTATCGGCCCTTCGGCCCTGGCACTGCCAACCCAGCTAGATTTTTTCATTCCTAGGGCCTTTCGTAAATAAATAACAACAACAAACAGCAACAAGAGTGCTATACCCAGCGGGGTTTCGTGTGACATATGGGATCTCCCAGCTTTGGCCGCACGGAGCGACACGGACACAGATGGCGGCTCTCAATATGGCCTCCCTCTCTGTCTCGCTCTGAAAGCCCCCCGTTCGCTGCATATTCAAATTAGCACGCTCGCGCTGACAACTGCTACCCTGCGACTGCGTTTCCAATTGTTGAGTGCTGTCAGAGGCTCAGATGGGTTAAACACAATGGCGAACAATTAGACGAACGGTTCTAAGAGCAGCGTTGCATTAAACACAAGTTGTAACGAGCTTGAAAGGACAGAGGCGAGGTTGACTCGCGTCTCTCCACGGGCTTTGACGGAGTCTCCTGAGGCCAGAGGGTGGGTTAACCAGTAAAAGCGCTGTGTGTTTGCTGAGACAGGGGTTGCCACTCTCACATTAAGCTTTAGACGGAGATCTCCAGAGGACTGCAGGAGAGCTCCTGGAACATTACAGCACTGAGTAGGGTGTTCACACTACTTAAACACAGGGTTGCAGATGGCCTTTAAGTGCATTCACAATACAACACAAAAAAATACATTACAAACACTTATTTGCACATAACTTATTTTGGTTGGGCAAAAAAGAAAAGAAAAAAGTGCAATCAAGTCTTTCCCCACCAATGATGGAATTTTTTGTCATTTATGAGACAGCCATTGATGGAATTTTCCGTCTTTCTCTGTTTCCACTAGGGGGCGCTATCTTCAGTGTTGAGGGTTTATGTAACTCAAGTTACATAATCAGATTACTTTTTCAAGTAACTAGTAAAGTAATACATTACTTCTATATTTACAACAAAATATCTGAGTTACTTTTTCAAATAAGTAACACAAGTTGGCTTTTTTTCCATTTACTGAGTACATGCAGAGGTGTTATGTGTGGACATGATTGTTATAGTAGTTCTAGACTAAATGTGAGCATGCATTTACTAATCTCACTTGCACAAAAAAATTCGATTCCGTATTCCTCATAATGATAAAACCATGTAGCTGCTGACCTTCTGTGATTCAGTTAAACCATAAGCAAAAACGACTTTAGATTTTTTTATTTTTATTGGTGAAGTATTCAACTTTTCTCCTGCATCCTATTCTTCCGTTGTCCAGAATAGCAGCACAGCTGAAAGGTTTGTTTGAGCTGCGTCCTCTACAGTACACGTGTGAATTCGTAGTGAAAGGGCCTTTACATTTGCTGACAAATAAATAAAACATTTTTATACAAAAAAGCCCAGCCTAGGGGAGAAAAAGTAATGCAAAAGTAACGTAATGTATTGCTTTTCTTAAAATGTAATGCAATTAGTTACTTTTTAAGAGAGTAATGCAATATTGTAATGCATTACTTTTCAAAGTAACTTTCCCCAACACTGCGACGACATCTGAAAGAGTACAGAATCTTCAGATCAAAACACAGGCGAAAAAGGAGTAGAAACAAGCGATAAAAGCATCTCTTATGCACGTTGTAGCTTTTTTTGGGGAGGTTCTCCATTTTCTCAGCTTTTTGTTCAAAATTGCTTTTTTATTAAACTTACCCACATTCAAGTGTTGATAAACAAGGATGCAGGAATAAAATGGTTGAATAAAATGGTTTTTTTTGTTGTTGTTTTAAAGCAGATTTGTTCCTTCTTTTTGATATATTGCATGTTCAGATATTCATAAAATGAAATATTCTGTGGGCCATGAAATTGTGGTGAAAATGATTTTAAAAAATGGGTGGCAGGCAACTTTTTTAAACAAACGCTGGCAGGAAAAGAGTTTTTATATTGTTCACATTTGCCAGAGTTTCTACTAAAATTATTTAGAAGACATTAAAACACAAATTAGATAATTGTTTACATGGAGTAATAAGTTAAATGTATAAAGCTTTTCAATTTGTACACAATCTAGTTGAAAGAACTTCAAAGTTCAAGAATTCAAGACTTGTTTTGATTCCAGACTTGGGGAACAAGAGTATCCCATCAATATTTCCAATTGAGCGTTTTTCATTTGTCTGGAGGTTCAGAGATGTACAGTTGACTGTATTTTAATAAGGTGAAGGAGTGTCTCTGTCTCCAATGAGTTTCAGAGTCATCAAGCTCGTAAACAGATGGAGCCAATATCTCGCTTTCTCAAAATCCACTCCAGATCTCCACCTCCAGTGTATTAAACAATACGGCCGGTTTCTCTCCCTCTGTCTGTCCGCCCTCATCCCTCGGTTTTTCTTGGGGAGGAGTGCCGGGATTGTGGAGGATGGGGGTGGGGTGGGGATCTTTAAAGAAAGAAAGAAAATGGACTTCTGTGTCAGCAACAGCGTCTTTCTTTGCTCTAATCCTCTCGCCCCAAGCCTCACGGTGCAGTCAAGCGCGCTGTTACATGGCAACAATTAGGAGAGCCGAATTTCAGCACCTGGTCCTCCCCAATCTACGGCAGCTGACTGTACACACACACACACACACACAGCCAGGTGGCACCTCTTCAATCACATTAGCTGGCCACTCTAGGGTTAATAAAGACTCCGGCCCCCTCCCTGATCTGCCTGCCGCCCAGCCTTTTCACCCCAGGGCAGACACTATGTATTCTTTACAGGCCCAGAAACAATGTTGTTTAAACCCGGTTAAGGAGCTGAAACCTTGCGAGGAGGGCCGGGCCAAATGTTTAAGGGGCCTCTGTGGTTTCTTCAGGTCTATTTATGCCAAGTGTACTGTATAACAATGGGCCTTTACAGAAACAACAAAACCTAAAACACTAGATTTTTACATTTTCACAAGAAAGGAGGTGTTTACTGGTGAAAAACCCAAAGCAACACTGGTGAAAGCTGACTAATAATGTCCACTGCATTCACAAATCCATTGCTAAGTTATTCTGAGTGGTTACTTTGGTGTTGCTAGCGTAATATAAAATAATTGTCAAGGTATTCTGAAGAGTTTCTAGGGCATTCTTAATGTTTACTGGGCAGTTACAAAGGGGCCCAGCAAAGGGAGTGGCTGCTGGGGTTTTCTGACTGGTTTCAAGGGGATTCCTGGTTTCAAAGGATTTTCTGGTAGGTTGCTAGGGTGTTGATAGGCAGTTGCTAAGGTGCTCTAGATGGTTGTCAGGCAGTTTCTAAGGCCTTATGGGTGAATGCTGGTTTCAAGAGCATTCCTGGATTCCTGGTTTCAAGGGATTATCTGGTAGGTTGCTAGGGTGTTGATGGGCAGTTGCTAAGGTGCTCTGGGTGGTTGCTAGGCTTTTTATTAGGCATTCTGAGAGATTGCTAGGGTTTTCTGGGCAGCTGCTAAGCGATTGCTAAGATGTTCTGAGTGGTTTGGCTGTTGCTGGGTGTTATGGGTTGTTTAGATGTTGTTAGGTGGTCACCAAGGTGTTGCTAGCGTGTTGCTTGGATGCTGATAATCAGATGTTAATGTGTTTTGATAGGATGATTCTACAGCTTTCTGGATGCGGTTTTGTGTTCTCTCTACGTCATTCTGGCTGGTGTCTAGGGTGTTGCTAGGCAGTTGCTAATGTGTTCTAAATGGTTTCTAGGCCATTGCTAGGTGGTTGCTAGGATAATTTGGGTAAGTACTGATCCAAATCTCTCTGATAATTCTGGGCTATGGCTTGGGTCCCTCCTTCAATATACATCTCTGTGTTTATCTGTTGGGCAAAAGTACTACAAGTAGAGAGGTATTATCAATATACCATTCTTTGAGAGATACCTTACTGGCTTTCAAAGTATATTTTGGTACATGTCCAAAAAAATGGTAAATTACATGGTACTGTTTTGTTAGTGATATGGCTGTTGGACACTAGTATAGAAATGTGAAAAGAATAAGCCCACAACCTTATGTTTGACCTTTTGTTTTCCTTAGTTTTTTGTTTATTTTCTTTTGTTTCCTGAGCGAACAGGGCTCATTTTCATAACAATACCTGTAGATTTATACGCTAGGGTCGTGATCAACGGCGATTTGTGAACACAAATTACAAGCACGAATTAAGCAGCCTCAGCTTGAGCTGAATGCTATCGGTGATCAGAACGCCTGTTGCTTTGTGTTGCAGTAAGACACCATAGGGCCAATGAATGAGTAAACAGACATACAGAAAGATTAATTGAGCAAACGAACCTCTCCTGAATGCTGATTAATTCAGATGGAAACACAAATGAACAAAAAAACACAGCTAATCCTTCTATCTGCCAGGCTGAGGATATTCTGCATTTGTCAAGCGCTGAGGGAACTTTAATGGTTTACACAGGCTGTGCGCTCCATTAGACCCATGATTCATTTTTTCACATGCATTTCTACATCCTCTCTGCTCTCCCCTGCCTTTCAGGTTGACACAGACTCACACTCACACACACACACACACAAATGCACTGAAGATGCGCCATTTAACACATCAAAGCTTGGGGACTGAAAGCTGCGAGCTGGAGGACAGACAGATGCAGCGCTGCATCACTTTAATCCTCTTTACCCAGCCACGTGTGGAGAGAGAGACAGAGAGAGAGAGACAGTGAGAGAGACAGAGACAAACAAATTCCACTCAGAGTAAACATGCTTAGGTGCAAGAGGTGAGGAACGCACTCACTCGCACACACAGTCGTTTCACAAGCCTTTGAACTATGTAAAAAGACATAATGCACATCCTATTAATGATTAATCAGTTCTGGTTCAAAATAAGCATTCGCTTTAGGCTTGTCAAGACAGAGAGACCATGCATGAAGGATGGAACGAACGAAGGGAGGGAGGAAAAAAGAAAGGGAGGAAAAAAGAAAGGGAGGAACAAACAAACAAATAAACGAACAAAGGGAGTGAGGAAGGATGGAAGGTGGGAAGGAACGGAGTAAAAAAGGAAGGGATGAAGGAAGTAAGGACGGAACAAAGGGAGGGAGGAAGGATGAAAGGAAGATAGGGAAGGAGGAAGGAAGAAAGGAAGTAGGGAATGAATGAAGGGAGGGTGTTAGAAAGGAAGGATGAAAGGATGGAAGAGAGGGAGAGAGGAAGGAAGGAATGAAGGGAGTGAGGAAGGATGGATAAAAGGAAGGAAGGAAGGAGGAGGTAGAAAAGAAGGAAGGAAGATAAGGAGGAAGGAAGGAAGAAAGGAACAAATAAACAAAGGGAGGTAGAAAGGAAGGAAGGAAGGAATGAAGGAAGGAATGAAGGAATGAAGGAAGGAATGAAGGAAGGAATGAAGGAGGGAGGGGAGGAGGGAGGGAGGGAGGAAGGAAGGAAGGAAGGAAGGAAGGAAGGAAGGAAGGAAGGAAGGAAGGAAGGAAAGGAAGGAAGGAAGGAAGGAAGGAAGGAAGGAAGGAAGGAAGGAAGGAAGGAAGGAAGGAAGGAAAGGAAGGAAGGAAGGAAGGAAGGAAGGAAGGAAGGAAGGAAGGGAAATAAAAAGGAAGTAAGGAAGGAAAGAAGTAAGGAAGGAAAGAAGGGAGGAAGGAAGGAAGGAAGGGGGAAGAGGTCAGAAGGAAGGAATGAAGGAAGGAAGGAAGGAAGGAAGAGGTCAGAAGGAAGGAAGGAAGGAATGAAGGAAGGAAGGAAGGAAGGGAAGAGGTCAGAAGGAATGAATGAAGGAAGGAAGGAAGGAAGAAAGGAAGGGAAATAGAAAGGAAGGAATACAGGAAGGAAGAAGAGGTCAGAAGGAAGGAAGGAAGGAAGGAAGAAGAGGTCAGAAGGAAGGAAGGAAAATTGTTAAATAATAATAGTAAATAAATAAATATATTTAAAAATTGCTAAATTGTTAAAAAGTAACAAACACTAGATCAGTACAGAACTTTACAATAAACAAAATAAATGTTTATTAAATCAATTGAACATTATAGATCATGTCAGAACATTATAATAAATTATGTAAAATAAATAAATTAGAAAGAATAAAAATAAAAAAAAATAGCAAAATTGTAAAAAAAAAAAAAAAAAACTATGTAACTCCATCACCTTACAATAAAGAGTAACCAAATTAATTAAATAATAGCAGCAGTACCTCAACCAATGGTGTGAGACTGGGTGGGGTTATCTGTTTGTTGACCTTGGGGAAAGTGTTCAGGAAACCTGTGTGAAAACAGTCATTATTTTTGCAATTCTGTTTAGGAAAAATACACACAGACAAAAGGCAATTGAATATCAGTCCTCCTGCCGCTGGGTGAAGAAAGACCTTCAGTGTGACCTCAGATGACCAACAGCTCGTCCTCAAACTCCTTCAACTTTCTCCCAGAACACAGAGTGAGTGGAGATCTCTGCAATCATCTGCGCTGAAGGTCTCGCTAGAGCAAAGACAATTCCATCAAACCAGAAGAATAAAGCACTCAGGGTATCTGTGATAGCTACATAAAAGAACAGCAGCCCGCGAAGAGAAGACAGAGTGTTATAGAGACAACAGATAGGGCGAAAAAAGCCTGCAAACACTGAGTTATTGATTTCTGCCACAACAGCCCACAGATCAGCAGCATTTACCAGAGATTACTCGACTAAAGCCGGTGCACACTGTACGGTTTCAATAGTCCTCTAATAGTTTGTTGTTGTCTCACTAACGGCCTGTTGGTTTTTGATTTGACGGTTGTCGTAGGAGGAGCCACACTACAGGACTGTGCGTCAAATCACACAAATCACACTCACACTGCCAGAATTTCGTCTGAGGTAATATGTGAATGCATGTCAATCTGTCAAAGACTTCAGATTTTGGCCTAGAATCCAAGGAATCTTTTAGGATTCACAAAACTTGTCTCAGACAGCCAAATAGTGGCCAAAATCATACAGTGTGAATCCGTCTTAAAAGATTATAGATTTTGCCAAAAGTTTTGGGACACCTGCCTTTACATGCACATGAACTTTAATGAGATCCCGTTCTTAATCCATAGGGTTTAATATGGAGTTGGCCCATCTTTTGCAGCTAAAACAGCTTCAACTCTTCTGGGAAGGCTTTCCACAAAGTTTAGGAGTGTGTTTATGGGAATGTTTGACCATTCTTCTAGAAGTGCATTTGTGAGGTCAGGCAAAAAAAGGCCTGGCTCGCAGTCTCCGCTCTAATTCATCCCAAAGGTGTTCTATCAGGATGAGGTCAGGACTCTGTGCAGGCCAGTCAAGTTCCTCGACACCAAACTCGCTCATCCATGTCTTTATGGACCAACGCTTTGTGGACTGGTGCGCAGTCATGTTGGAACAGGAAGGGGCCATCTCCAAACTGTTCCCACAAAGTTGGGAGCATGAAATTGTCCAAAATGTCTTGGTATGCTGAAGCATTAAGAGTTCCTTTCACTGGAACTAAGGGGCGAAGCCCAACCCCTGAAAAACAACCCCACACCATAGTCCCCTCTCCACCAAACTTTACACTTGGCACAATGCAGTCAGGCAAGTCCCGTTCTCCTGGCAACCGCCAAACCCAGACTCGTCCATCAGAGAGAGAAGTGTGATTGGTCACTCCAGAGAACAGGTCTCCACTGCTCTAGAGGCCAGTCATGGAAACCCATTCCATGAAGCGCTCTATGCACTATTCTTGAGCTCATCTGAAGGCCACACAAAGTTTGGCGGTCTGTAGTTATTGATTCTACAGAAGTTGCCGACTTCTGTGCACTGTGACCCTCAGCATGCGCTGACCCCGCTCTGTGATTTTACGTGGCCTATCACTTCATGGCTGAGTTGCTGTTGTTCCCAATTGCTTCCTCTTTGTTATAATCCCACTAACAGTTGAGCGTGGAATATTTAGTAGTGAGGAAATTTCAAGATTGGACAGATGGCAACATATCACGGCCCCACGCTTGAGTTCACTGAGCTCCTGAGAGAGACCCATTCTTTCACAAATGTGTGTAGAAGCGTCTGCATGCCTAGTGCTTGATTTATACACCTGTGGCCATAAAGGGATTGAACACCTGAATTCAGTGATTTGGAGTCCCAATACATTTGGCAATATAGTGTAGATTAAGTCAGTAAGATTTGTTTATGTTTTTGAAAGAAGTCTCTTGTGCTCACCAAGGCTGCATTTATTGAATAAAAAATGCAGTAATATTGTGAAATATTATTACAATTTAAATTAAATGTTTTCTATTTTAATATGTAATTTATTCATGTAATGCAAAGCTGAATTCTCAGCATCATTACTCGAGTGTCACATGATCCTTCAGAAATAATTCTAATAATAATTATCAATGATGACAACATTGCTGCTTTAATTGTGTATTATTTAATTAAAAAAAAAATAAGTTCACAAGAACAGATTTTATTTGAAATAGGATCCTTTGTAACAATGTCTGTCACTTTTGATTAATATAATGCATCTTGGGGAATAAAATAATGAATTTCTTTTAATTAATTTTTATTTGAAAAACTAAAATCCTACTGTGCCCAAAACTTTAAATATTTGTGTATATATTATTATTAATTGTTAATTCATGTTTGCCCATAATACGTCAACTAATGTTAATTTATAGAACTTTATATGTAAAAAAATGTAAATTTACACAAAATTAATAAATGCTAAACTGATGTTTGAGTCACACAAAAACAAATAACCAGACGAAACACAAAGCCATTGCAAAACATCCATCTGAATATAACTCTCACAGGCTTTTGTGCTGATTAAAAATTACTGGAGTACGAGCATCTCCTTCAGTGAACCAGGAATGGGCAACTGATTCTATTTCACATGACTGTGATTTCATTTCCAACAGAGGGGGGAGAGCAAGAGAGAATCCCTGAGGAATCACTGAGCTCCGCTGGCAATGACAAGTTTGACAGCTTCAGCCACAGAGACAAAGACAGGACAAAAGTGAATAATGAGTTCTTCACATCGGGGGATTCCTGCGGCTGAAGGTGCCAGTGAGTCAGAGCAGGTTCCTCCTCCAGCACCTGATGGTGGCAGCTGCCTTCTGCACCGACATGTCCTCACATGCCATTCCAACATGCTCCACGGACACGCTGCCATGCTGTTCCTGACAGCAAACACAAAAACCACACAATTCAGCACAATCTCTAAGAGCCGGGGGTAACTCCAGCATGAGGGAATGGCTAACTCAAATTAGCAACACTGCTTAACGCAACTTATTTTAGTAGTGTGATAGCAGCTCAGCTGTTTTAAACATAGTGGAGCATTTCCAGTAATAAATAAGAGTGTGGTTGTTTTTATGCTGCATAAACATAATGCAACCTGAAGCAACAGTCAAATGCAATTTCTTCTCTCAAATGTAGCCTTGGGAGGTCCAATTCAAGGAGCTTAATGAACTGATTCAAAGAAATGATTCAATGATTCATTTGGGTGTCTGCACAGCATTTTACATGTGCATGGCAAGAATTATGCAATTCATCACTATGTCTTTGATTGGGTGTAAAAAAAAATTGATTAGGGTCCAATTGAGATGTTAAAAATAATATATAAAAAAACTAAAATTACCACTACAATCTCAAAGTTTTTCATCTAATATTTTCATTTTATTTTTAAAAACTTAAATGAACTGAAGTAATTTTTAATAGCAAAAACAGTGATTGGGAGAAAGTTAACACATATACATATATATATTATATTTCTATTTCAGTTAACTTTTTTCCACTCAGTGCTTTTGCTACCTAAAACTATTAAAATTTTTTAAAAATAAATATAATTACATGAAAAACTTTGAACTTAAAAAAGGAAGAAAATTAGAAACGTTATAACTGAAGTATTATATACAAAAAAAAGTAAAATAACTAAAATTCAAGTTAAATAGAAATTTAAAAAGGCTAATATAAATGACCATAACATATCAAAATTATAAAAAAATAAAAATAAAAAAAGGCCAATATCAAAATATCAATAAATACTTTAATAGTATAAATAATGCTAATAACATTGCCTATTCAAGTTTTATATGGAACTAGTTGTAAAAGATTGATTTTCAGGTCAAGTTCTCCAAAAAGGGTTTTGGTCTGTTGCTCCGACCAATGGAAGACTGGGGAATATGATTGAAAACAATCATAATTTTGAATGTTTGGAAATGCTAACAGTGCAGAATTTACACATTTTTAACAAAGGCATTGCTTCCATATAGTTAGCTAGTTTTTATTAGTAGCAAGCTGCATTTTACAACTGAACTAGTGAGCATCCCAAGATAAAAGCTACTGAAAGCAATGCCGGCTGTTGTTTAGGGAGAAATCAGTGCTAATTTGAAAATTGGCCCCGGTTCAGATGGACTGACACGTATCTCGGCTGATCCGTCTTCCTCATGGACTGCGTGTTACTTCATACGGGGGATTTTCCACTCAGCCGAGTGGATTTCGCATCATTTCTTGTCAGTTTGCTTTGTTTGTGTGAGGTGAGCGGACGTGCGTCTACGATAGACACTAATCTCCATCTCATCAGAGCGACGGGTGCGAGGCATTTATGGCAGATGTCCATTAGCAGCCGATCAGCAGGGTCTGTCTCCACAGGGGCCGTGACAGGTCTGAGTATGTGTGTGTGTGTGTGAGAGAGAGAGAGTGTATTACGGATCCGGCTCTGTGCTGGTCCTGTGGAGTTCTTCCTCGCCCCACACGGGCGTCTCGGACACAAGCTGCCGTCCTCCCCCCCGCCTCTGAGATCAGGAACCCACTTATCCAGCCACGCCATTGTCTAGTGTGTCCACACACATCTGTTATGCTTGGGCAACACCGCCACTGACAGACAGTCCATTGTTCCTGTGGCCGGTAGGAGGACGCAGTCACAGTTTGGGGTAATTGCCGCTCCTAATTAGTTCAAGACACACACACGAAATTGCTTTTTAATTAAACGCCATCCAGCTTCTAATGAGCAATCAGAATCAACCAATAAAAAGAGAAAACATACAGAATCAAAGCGGGATAAAGCATAGAGTAGATTTTGTGAAGAATAAAGTAACTGCCATAACACGAAGGCATCCCAGTTGGTTGGCAGGGTGTTGCTATGCAAGTATTCTGTTTTTAGTGTGTTGCAATGTTTTTCTCGGTGGCTCTTAGGGTGTTGCAAGGGTATAATGTTTCTCTAAAAACATCTCTTAAAGGGATAGTTTACCCAAAGCGCAATTGGCTGTTAAAGGGAATGGGAGATGAGACTCTGATTGGTTTATTGCACATTATGCCCAAAACACACCCATGATTTAAGAGACTAGGAACAACCCTTTTGGACCATGCGCCTGATGCGACGACCGGTTTCGGTCCATCGTTAAACTAGTAAAAGTGGATTCGGACACGCCCTAAGTGCACCTACACCATGCGCTTCAACCCATGCGCTCAGAACATTACAATGGCCGCTTGATTATCAATATTCTTCAAAATATCTTCTTTTGCATTCAACCGAACAAAGAAACTCATACAGGTTTGGAACAACATGAGGGTGAGGAAATGATGACAGACAGTTTCATTTTTGGGTGAACTTTAGCTTTAAACACATCTTTAAAAGAGCAGATTCAAAGGCATAAGCAGTTAAAAAACATCTCAAAAGCATCTGAGCATCTGTTGGATGTGACATTTTAGAAAAGTATTGCAAATGGCATAAAATAACATCTTCCAGAAGAAAACACATCAGATAAATCTCGATGAGCAATATTAACAGTGATGCTTGACTTTGCAAAAAACTACAGTAACGGTTTATTTTACAGTGTCATTGTTACATATGTTACATGTAGTTACTATAGTAATAACTATAAATTATGCATAATTACTGTACATGCAACTAACCCTAAACCAAACCATAATCCTAATCCTAACCCAACAGTAAGTACATGTAGTTACTTATTATTACTCAATACTTACTGTATAATTACACTGTAACAAAGACACCTTAAAATTAATTATAATCAAAACTACTATAAGATTTAATAGATTTAATTCAGCAGGGATGCTGATTTCTATTTTAGAATCTTGAAAAAAAAAGGATTGCACAAAAATATTGAGCTGTTTTCAACATTGATAGTAATGATAATAATCATAAATGTCTCTTGAGCAGCACATCATCATATTAGAATGATTCCTGAAGGGTCATGTGACACTGAAGACTGGAGAAATGATGCTGAAAATCAGCTTTGATCACAGGAATAAATTACATTTAAAAAAATATTACAAATAGAAAACACTTATTTTTAATTCTAATATTTCACTATATTTACTGTATTTTATTTTCCAAATAAATGCAGCCTTGGTGAGCAGAAGAGTGTTATTTCAAAAATCTTACAGACCACACATTTTGGTAAAGTGTAAAGAAAGAAAAAGAAGGGTGAGTGAGGCTGGTCTTGCTTAATCCCAGAATGCCAAGATGTCCCATGTTGCCATGGCTTCTGTAACCTGATAATGTGAACAGACTGTACCGTCACTGTGGGAATATGGGCGGCTTTCACCTCATCTCACAACTCAGGTCCTCTCTGAACTCCCTCTGGGCCGCTGGCTGACACAGACCTGCTAATGATGACGGGAACCGTAACCTGTAGATCCTAGAGGGAAGAGGGGAAAAAAACAGAACTCCATCTGTACTCAAAATCACAATTAATGCGTATGCAGCTTTACAAGCTACTCATTATTTAATAGTTAAGCTACATTACTTTCAAAAAGTAGTTAACTAAATTAAAGGTATGTAAGGGAAATTATCTTTAAAAATGTATAAGATTATGTAATTTATATTTTTACAATTAAACAAAAAATGGGGATCTCAATTCACACAGATAAAAAGTGTAAACATTTTACCATTCGGGGTACAACAGCTTGTCACTGGGGCAGTACCCTTAAAAGGACACCCCTTTTGTACCTTTTTTAATCCTAAAAAGTGCATATAGAGTACAAATACGTACCTTAAGGTACTACTATGAACCTTTTTGTTGTAAAAAAAAAATAGGTAAAAAGATGTACTTTTAAGGGTACTTCTTTTTTTTTTTACAACAGTAAAAAAAGCTGTGTACCCCTAAAGGTACAATTTTGACACCCCTTTTCTCTGTGTTGGAGCAGCAACATTAACTAACAGAACAACAGAATCAAAAACATAGGGACAAACAGCCGCATTTAACTAAATTAATTAGTGAATCATTCATTTTAGCCATCCAAATGAATCAATTAACAGGCGGCTCGTGGACAGTCTGAGTGTATGGCAAAACAGCAAGGTCCAATGTGATTAGTTGGCATAACAATTCCCAGAAGTCTAGGTTTTACAGTATGTCAGTCTGTTGGTAAAGTCAAGTTGACAAGGTACCAGGCTGAAAGAGCACTTCTTAGGAAGAACCAGACACTAGATGTGCACAGGTCATGGCAATGACTCTTTAAAATATATATTGAAAAGTTTTGTTTGAACTGATGTTGCAAAGATGGCCAGCCTGCCTAAGCGTAAATATGAGCTCTTTTCTAGAGGTCAACCACATCAGAAAGCTCTCAAGACCAGTCAAATTTTAAGAGGGTCACTAGATGCACTGCTGCACGGATTGAGTTTGTGAAACTGCAATCAGAATAGTATGCTGACTGCAATGACTTGACAGAAGAGAGATTTAGGAATGAAGATTCAAGCCTTCGGTGTGCTGTCCAAGACATATACCTGGCAGCTGTTCACAGAATCAGCAACGTACTTATCCAGAGTCGGCCAGCAGAAATAAGTCTTCACCAGTACAGTTGTATTTGGCATGCCTGGATGACCAGCGCTTAGTCAGGAGGGAATTCATTGGATTAACTGTCGTTTTACTAGTTGCCATTCTGTAGCTCCCTTCAACAAAGAGTAGTGGCGGCGGAACCACTGATCTATATAATGTTCTCTATATAGATCAGCGGCCGGAACTAAACTGTCAAATGGAACGGTACTAAAATTGCAAATCCTTGAAAATTCTAGAATTCTTTGGTTGCTTCTGGCCATTCTGATTTCCTGCATCTCTGAGGCCCAGTTTAAAAAATGGCAAAAAGACTCATCACAGCCACACTTTTCAGTATCTTTAGACTTTTAGGTATTATACTACTGTATGATATAATGTTTTGTGAGTAAATAAAAATATCCTTTGAGCATTAAGTTGAATGCTAAAGTCTTAATTTCAGATTGGTATCCTATACTGTGTTCTCAATTGTCACCAAATGGGTACTTAAAGGGATAGTTCACCCAAAAATGAAAATGTGATGTGTATTTGCTTACCCCCAGTGCATCCAAGATATAGGTGTCTTTGTTTCCTCAGTTGAACACAAATGAAGATTTTTAACTCCAACGTTGCAGTCTGCCAGTCATAATGCATGTGAATGGGTAACAATTCTATGAGAGTAAAAAAAAAACATGCTTAGACAACATGTACAAAAACCCTGCTGCTCGTGACGACACATTGATGTCTTAAGACACGAACCGATCGGTTTCTGTGAGAAACCGAACAGTATTTACGTTTTTTTTTTTTAACGTCATATCCAGACGAATCTCATCTTGAGGTTTCCACCCGCTATTACTTCCGTCTAGTAAGGTCAAACCGCCCAATCATAGATATGATTCCTCATTAGAGCCTGCGCGGATCAGTCAAATGAGGCATCTACGTAATATATTTATTACCGGTTTTACCTTACTAGATGGAAGTTATAGCGGGTGGAAACCTCAGATGAGATTTGTCTGGATTTGTGTTTAACTGAAGAAACACACACCTACATCTTGGATGCACTGGGGGTAAGCAGATAAACATCACATTTTCATTTTTGGTTGAACTATCTATTTATATTGTTTTGATTTGATGATATTAATGTTCTAATGTACAAAATGTTTATGCAATCATTACGTTTAAAGTACTAAACATGTAATAACTTTTTCAGACAATGTCAAGTACAACAAAGGGGTCCAATTTTCATGACAATAAATATCAGGTGACAGACCGAGTGCAATATCTCAAACCTTCTCGGGAGTTTTAGGAGGGAAAATAATTCTCACAACAAGTTACACAGGTGAGGCCATGCTACAGGTGTCGAGGTCAGTGAGAGGCCCAGCCGACCATCTGCCCATGTGACGGCTCGCAGAGATCAGAGAGGATGTGAGAGAGTGCGTTCAACCTGAAATCAGCCGAGATTAAAGCCAAAACAGCAGCAGCGTGCCAACACTGAGAAAAAAAGAGAGGAAAATAAAAACTGTATGAGACAAAACGATCGAAAGATAGAATGATAGAGAGACTGACAGAATGACAGACAGAAAGATAGACAAAATGAAAGACAGAACGACAGATTGACAGACAGAAAGATACAGACATGCACAGAACGACAGACAGACAGACAGACAGACAGACAGACAGAGAGAGAGAGACAGATAGATATATATAGATAGATAGATATATATATAGATAGATATAACAATGGTAGACAGACAGACAGAACGATAAAGACAGACAGACAGAACGACAGACAGAAAGGTAGACAGACAGACTGGCAGACAGATAGATAAATAGACAGAGAACGACAGACAGAATAACAGAACGATAAACAGACAGACAGAAAGGTAGACAGACAGACAGATATACAGACTGACAGACAGATAGAAAAATAGACAGAATAACAGAAAGACAGACAGACAAAATGGTAGACAGACAGAGATATAGAACGAGAGACAGACAGAAAGGTAGACAGACAGACAGATATACAGACTGACAGAACGACAGACAGACTGACGGACAGATAGATAGATAGACAGACAGAACAACAGACAGAATAACAACGACAGACAGACAAAATGGTAGACAGACAGACATAGAACAAGAGACAGACAGACAGAACAACAGACAGACAGAATAACAGAACGACAGACAAAATGGTAGACAGACAGACAGACATAGAACGAGAGACAGAAAGACAGACAGAACGTCTGAGACAGAATGACAGACAGACAGAACGACAGACAGAATAACGACAGACAGACAGAACAGTAGACAGACAGACAGACAGAACGTCAGACAGACAGAATGACAGACAGAACAACAAATTGACAGACAGACATACAAAGAACGACAGACAGATACAGACAGACAGAATGACAGACAGACAGAACGACAGACAGAATGATAGACAGGACGACATACAGACACAGACAGACAGTATAACAGAACGTCAGACAGACAGAACGATAAACAGACAGACAGACAGATAGATGATAGATAGATAGAAATCAGATCTCAGCTCTGTTAATGGACCTTCACATCTCTGATCAAAGGTGTTTGTGTGTCTTATAATAATCATCTGTGTTTTTCCTCATTCATGTTATGTCTGTTCAGTGTCTGTGTGTGTCTGTACTGGACCTGAAGCCTGCCAGCAGAACCATCCAGATGCCACAAAACACACGTTCATAACATTAAGTGCACACGCTGTGTTCTGACCGCACCAGTAATGCATTAAAGTACAGAGAGAAGAGAGGCTGGGGAGACGCTGCGCTGGTATATTAAGATCCTCTGGGTTTTGTCAATACAAACCCAAAATTACATCACTTCACTGTATCCTCTGCTTTAAGAGGTAGACTATATGCGTGGAAAGAACTGAATGGATATTTCAACTCAAGATCAAACCATTTGCACTATATTCTTGGACTATGTGAATAAATAACAAGCAATATAAAGAGGGTGCCTGGGGACATTCAAAATAAATAATTCAGATACACAAACGCACATTAGTGCACTGTTTTTCATTCACAAGATGAATACAGTAAGTGAATGTCATACACAGATGTAAATATTACAACGGTTAACAAATAACACATTCATGAACAATATTCCAGGTTAAAACTATACAGATGGAATAGTTCTAAACTGTCAGTTACTCATTGTTTTTGTGGGTTGTGTAAAAGCCAAAGCTATAGAGAATGAAGCTGCTAGATGTGTTGTGCCCTAAGGGAGGATTGCATTTAATCCAGGCTTTAGAGAGAGGCCTATCTGAACATAATCTCCAGATTAAAAACACAAGCGTTTAATTCAGAGCCTCTCTATACCATTCGTTAATGCACATACACCACAGCACTACACATTTCTACGTACAGATGGGCGATTGATTGAAAATTCTAATGGTTTCATGCATGTTACAACATTTACCCCGTTATAAAGATCTGATCATGGAACAGTTGGTTTTGCAGGTGATGGAGAGGATGGTAAAGAAATGTATCTTTCTCTTTGGAGATAAATGTGCTCTCCTGTCAACTCTCATTTCCATCAATATTTATCTATTTGTAAACACTTAAGCACACAATTATAATATTAATAAGTGATCTAGTCTTAAAATGCATAAAATACCAGGAGTTCTGCATACTAAGGTTGATTTTACCTCATACTGCACTGTCAGAAAAAAAGGTACATTGCTGTCACTGGGGCGGTACCCTAAGGTACAAAACCGAAAAGGTACTAATATGTACCTTTAAGGTATTAATATGTACCTTTAAGGTATTAATATGTACCTTTAAGGTACTATTATGCCCTCTTAAAGTACTGATATGTACCTTTTAAGGTACTAATATGTACCATTTAGGGGTGAGTAAGGTACAAAGATGTACCTTTTCACTTTTGTACCTTAGGGTACCGCCCCAGTGACAGCACTGTACCTTTTTTTCTGACAGTGTGTGAGGCACAGGGGAGAGCAAATGTCTTATCTGAGGTCCTTGGTTG